>JALIGW010000015.1:11962415-12314915 GCA_023053685.1 Diadophis punctatus similis | reverse complement strand
CTATACCATTTCAGACAAGTGGGTGTCCAGTCTCTTCTTTAAAAACCCCAGTGACGAAGCACCTACAACCTCTGAAGGCAAGCTGGTTAATTGTCCTCACTGTTAGGAATTTCTCCTTAGTTCCAGTTTGCTTCACTCCTTGATTAGTTTCCACCCATTGTTTCTTGTCTTGCCTTCTGGTGCTTTGGAGAATAAGTTGACCCCTCTCCTCTTTGTGGCAGCCTCTCAAATACTGGAACACTACTATCATGTTCCCCCTAGTCCTTCTTTTCTCTAGGCTAGCCTGCAACCGTTCTTCATATGTTTTAGTCTCCAGGCCTTTAATCATATTAGTTGTTCTTCTTTGCACTTTTTCCAAAGTCTCAACATCTTTTTTGTGATGTGCTTCAAATATAATAAATGCCTGCTAGCATCCGCCAACAGCTGGACCAAACCAAGGACAGGGGATAATCACAGGACACAGATAAACCTCCAAGTGCTTCAACGACCCTCTAAAAGGATGCAAATGAATAGCTGTCTGCAAGGAATATAAATCCTTCCATTCCCCATTATCCTGTCAGAGCTGAAGAAGCTTCTTGGATGAGAAGCGAAATGTCTTCCAAAGAAAAAATAAGAAAGTCCAGTGGCCTCCTGAAAAAAAACACCTCTGGGACAAAGCAAAGTCAAAATGGTCAACTCAACTGCATTCCCTGCTATGATGTGCAGATGCATGGAAGGACTTGGTGCAAGACCGAGAGGACGTAGATTGATTCTTTGAGCGAAGGAGTCACTTGGCCTTCTTTGGATAGCCCTCAAGCAGTCAATACTAGAGGAAATCAAGCAGGAACGTTTATGGAAACAAGGATTGTGAAACCAAAACCGCTATACTTGGGATGCATCTTGAGGACTGATGGATCTATGGGAAAAGATGACAACGCTGGTCCAGGTACACGGAGGGAAAAGATAATGTTGATGGTGCATGAGGTGGATCAATGCAGTAGTGGAAACCTCAAGAATAGCCTCACAAGAACTGAGCAGTATGTCAAGAGATAAGACAGCTTGGATGGCTTTCAACCACAGAGTCCCCAAGAGTCAGAAATGACTTGATGAAACAGAAGAAACAGTTGGTTCTGGGCTATCTATCACTTGATCCCAAACAGCTCAGAGATATCCAGTCCTCCAGCATCATCTCTTTGTATCCATGACGCAGAGGGGGAGAGATCAATAGATAAGGAGAACTTCACATGCTGCCCCAGTGTCTGTTTCACATCTGTTCCTTTGTATATTAAAAGAATCTCTGTGTTTCTAAGACATCAATGGAATTTCCTGTCTCTTCCTCTCCCTCTTCTGCTTCCCTCTCTTCAAAATAGAGGTGGATAAGGCTTTTCTGTCCTGTGGATTTCTTAATAAATGCACTTTTTAACTTCAGATGTAATAAATGCTTACTAGCATTCACCAACAGCTGGACCAAACCAATACTCTGAATCCAGGACATTTATATTAGGAGCCTTTTGTGCCTTACAATAGTTGCAATTCAGTTGTAATGGCCATTAAGCGATTCTCTTCCTCCGTTGCTTAATCCCTCTGTATCATTTCAGCTCTCTCCTGTTCAGGGGGTTCAAACACCAACACTTGATTTGTTTATAGTTACATTCCTGAGCTAGCAAGAGAAGGTGCAGAGATTAGGAGGTCAATGCATGTTTACTATCAATCATGGTAACTTTAGAACATAGAATGACAGAGTTGGAAGGTACCTTGGAGGTCAACTAGTCCAGCCCCCTGCTCAAGCAGGAGACCCTATACCATTTCAGACAAATGGCTGCTCAGTCTCTTCTTGAAAACCTCCAGTGATGGGGCACCCACAACTTCTGAAGGCAACTAATTCCACTGGTTCATTGTTCTCACAGTTAGGAAATTTCTCCTTAGTACCAGGTTGCTTCTTTCTTTGATTAGTTTCCATCCATTGTTTCTTGCCTTGTATTCTGGAGCTTTGGAAAATAGTTAAGATTCCTTTCATTTGTGTGGCAGACCTTCAAATACTGGACTTTAAGATGCATGGACTTCCAACTCCCAAAATTCCCCAGTCAGCATGTATTGCCATCTACTTTAATAGACAAATGTGTGTTTTCTGTTGCATGTCTTCAAATTCAAAATGACAGCAAGGAAAAGGCCAGACAAATCTTCATAAGACAGACATTTTCCACAATCATGGGGCCTCAAGAGTCATCTTGACAGTCCAGACAAGCCAGCCTTCAAGATAACCTCTTCTAAAAAACAGCCAGGACTTGGGAATGTCTAGTTTAATGAAAAGAAGGACTAGGGTGACATGATAGCTGTGTTCCAATATTTGAGAGGCTGCCACAAAGAAGAGGGAGTCAAGCTATTCTCCAAAGCACCTGAAGGCAGGACAAGAAGCAATGGGTGGAAACTGATCAAGGAGAGAAGCAACCTAGAACTAAGGAGAAATTTCCTGACAGTGAGAACAATTAACCAGTGGAATGACTTGTCTCCAGAAGTTGTGGGTGCTCCAACACTGGAGGTTTTTAAGAAAAGATTGGACAGCCATTTGTCTGAAGTGGTATAGGGAAGTGATGGCAAACCTATGGCACACGTGCCATAGGTGGCACACAGAGCCATATCCGAGGGCACACGAGGCGTTGCCCTGTCAGCTCCATGGGCAAACCGGAAGTTCGGAAAAATGCACTTCCAGTTTGACGTTGGGCTGTTTTTCGCACTCCGGGGGTTCAGGGAAGCTTCCTGAAGCCCCGGAATGCGAAAAATGGCAAAACGGGCAAACTGGAAGTTCGGAAATACGCACTTCCGGTTTGCCGTTGGGCTGTTTTTCGCACTCCGGAGGGTTCAGGGAAGCTTCCTGAAGCCCCGGAGTGCAAAAAGCAGCCCAACAAGCAAACCGGAAGTGCGTATTTCCGAACTTCCAGTTTGCCCGTTTTGCCGTTTTTCACCGTCCCAGCCTTCGGTAAGGCCTTTGCGCGGGAGTGGGGGTGTGTGCGCATGTGCAGGGGGCAGCGTTGGGGGGTTGTGCGCATGCGTGGGAGAGGGAATGGGTGTGGGCACGTGGGCATGCGCTAGCGCGTGCACACACACCCTTTTGGCACGCGAACCAAAAAAGGTTCACCATCACTGGTATAGGGTGTCCTCCCTGAGCAGGGGATAGGACTAGAAGACCTCTAAGGTCCCTTCTGTAGGGGAATCCGGTGGCTCAGTGGCTAATCCTGTCGTTCAGAAAGTTCGGCGGTTCGAATCCCTAGCACCGCGTAACGGAGTGAGCTCCCGTTACTTGCCCCAGCTTCTGCCAACCTAGCAGTTCGAAAGCACGTAAAAAATGCAAGTAGAAAAATAGGGACCACCTTTGGTGGGAAGGTAACAGTGTTCCGTGTGCCTTTGGCATTTAATCATGCCGGCCACATGACCACAGAGACGTCCTCGGACAGCGCTGGCTCTTCGGCTTTGAAACGGAGATGAGCACCACCCCCTAGAGTCGGGAACGACTAGCACGCATGTGCAGGGGAACCTTTACCTTTTTTTAAGGTCCCTTCCAACTCTGTTATGCTGTTAAATGGTCTATTAAATGGAGTTTGTGGTCCGAGGAGTTGTTTTAGCTTTAGCTTGAATATTTGAGGCTACATTGGGTGCAATTTCTATATCCCTTTCCAGTTCACCTCTTTGAATTTTTATGAGATCTCTTTGCTTGCTTTCATTTAGCAGCTGGGCAAAGAATCCAGTTCTCACCCTATTATGTTTTTCCAAAATTAAGCCCATCAGCCTAATCTAACCCAAAGGCTGCTTTGAAAGCTAAATGTCATCCCCACTGGGGATATGGATTCATTATTTTCTTTGATCTTTGTTGTGTTATAATGGAGACCTTTTCTATATGCCATGCCCATTTTTCCCCCTTCTCAACTGGCAGATTCACACTCCTTGCCAAAAAATACATGCCCTTCTTCCAATAGGAGATATTTAACCTATTCCCAAACAATGTTAACTGTTAATCTAATTCAACAGCACCCACGCCATAAATTGTACTTTTGCCCAGTTATAATTCAAAACAGGATACTGCACCCTTGGCACCAAGCTCATTAACATTCTGAAGTACACAATGCTTAAAGTTGGCTGCAACTTTTCCCAAAAAAACCAAGATCCAAATGTAAGGTTTATCGGCACAGTCTGAGAAAGAATGCTTCGGCATCTAGATCTTTGCAAATCCAATTTTTCTTGCCCATTCTTTGTTTGATCTTTTCCTGTTTGCTTTCCTGAAAAGCTGCACCATAAGGAATGGAAGCTGCTGCATTTGCCTAAATCCCTGCTTTTTATTTATTTTTTTCATTTAATGTTTAGTATTTAAGGTCCTGTCGCTAAGTGGCTATGGAGATTCTTAGTAATCCAGGTCACAATTGTCTCAAAGGTGCTTCTTTTTCTTTCAAAAGGCAACTGGACTATGTTTTATTTGAGAAGGAAGGAGGAAGGAGGAAGGAGAAGGAGAAGAAGAGGAGGAGGAGGAGGAGGAGGAGGAGAAGGAAGAAGAAGAAGAAGAAGAAGAAGAAGAAGAAGAAGAAGAAGAAGAAGAAGAAGAAGAAGAAGAAGAAGAAGAAGAAGAAGAAGAAGAAGAAGAAGAAGAAGAAGAAGAATTAATTTAATTTAATTTAATTTAATTTAATTTAATTTAATTTAATTTAATTTAATTTAATTTAATTTAATTTAATTTAATTTAATTTAATGGATTTCTATGCCGCCCAACTCCCTCAGGACTCTGGGCGGCTCACAACATGTTAGATTCCATTACAAATATAAAATACAGTAGTTAAAAAATACAAAATACAAAATACAAAAGTTTAAAAAAAAGTATCCCATATTTACAATCAAGGGGGGAGACCCATATGTAATCTAGTTGGTCTCACTTTCACCCCGCCTGCCGGAAGAGCCAAGTTTTTATTGCTTTCCGGAAGGCCAGTAGGGTGGGGATGGTCCTGATCTCCGGGAGAAGAAGAAGAAGAAGGAGGAGGAGGAGGAGGAGGAGGAGGAGGAGGAGGAGGAGGAGGAGGAGGAGGAGAAGGAGAAGGAGAAGGAGAAGGAGAAGGAGAAGGAGAAGGAGGAGAAGAAGAGGAGGAGGAGGAGGAGGAGGAGGAGGAGGAGGAGGAAGAAGGAAGGAGGAGGAAGAAGAAGAAGAAGAAGAAGAAGAAGAAGAAGAAGAAGAAGAAGAAGAAGAAGAAGAAGAAGAAGAAGAAGAAGTTCACTCCTTATCCAAGAACCTTCATCAGTTACTGTAGTTTTCTTCTTCCTCAAATAAAAAATGATCCAGTTGCCTTTTGAAAGGGGTGGGGGAAGCACCTTTGAGAGTCCTGTGGCTAAGGTTACCAGACATTTAGCAAAACGAAGACCTATCCTTCAACCTGCAAGCATAGGCTTAAAATCAAATGTGGTCTGACTTTTTGATACTTAACAATTGTCTTGCTTAGCAATGGAAATTTTGGGTTCACTTGTGGTTGTAGGTTAAGAACTACCTGCATTGACTGTATTGCTTTCACACAAGTATAATTTTAGGTTGTTGCTTTTTTACTACTCTGAAAGTAGTTGGGACTGCACTCTGGGAAAGGAGGGCCTGCTACAAAATGTGTGTTCATTTGGTTTAGAGAAGATCTGACTGATCTGCCCCCCCCCCCCAAAATGCATTGGATAAAACTCCCATGAACCTTGGCCGGCCACAATTGAAG
Organism: Diadophis punctatus similis; assembly: GCA_023053685.1. NCBI lineage: Eukaryota > Metazoa > Chordata > Lepidosauria > Squamata > Dipsadidae > Diadophis > Diadophis punctatus. The sequence goes on along the minus strand of JALIGW010000015.1, from coordinate 12,309,207 downwards.
TCCAACACATCATAGATTGAAGAAATAAGGAGCCGAGGTGGCGCAGTGGTTAAAAGCAGCACTGCAACCTACTTCAGTTGACTGCTAGTTCAGCAGTTCAGCTGTTCAAATCTCACCGGCTCAAGGTTGACTTAGCCTTCCATCCTTCTGAGGTGGGTAAAATGAGGACCCAGATTGTTGGGGGCCATATGCTGAACTCTGTAAACTGCTTAGAGAGGGCTGTAAAGCACTATGAAGCGGTATATAAGTCTAAGGGCTATTGCTATTGCTAAATCTGGGACAAATTGGAAGATTAAAACCCATTTTGTCAATTTGAAAATGTTCTTTCCTCAGCAATCTGAAGTTTCACTCTTCTTCTTCTTTTAAAAAAAACAAACAAGCACTGTACTTACAGAAACCAAGAGGTGCTATATATCACATTAGAAGAGATCCTTGGCAACTTTAATGTGTGTGTGTTTCTCAATCTTGCTCGTTTCTCAACCTTGGCAACTTTAAGATGTGTGGACCTCAACTCCCAGAATTCTGGGTTCTGACGTTCACACATCTTAAAGTTGCCAAAGTTCAGAAACACTGACTTAGAAGAAACATTTGAAATATTAGACAATTCCTTTTCTGATCTCTTTGGACAAATGCACAATATTTACAATTGCCGGCAGCGTAATTTTTTTTTTAAAAAAGAAAAAAACTAGCAGATTTGTGCAGAGTTACAACACAAGTCGTATACACACTGGCTTATGTTCAAAGAGACGTTGACCACGGAGAAGTAGATACCAAAATACATAGACTAAACATCCCAATTAAAACTCAAAGGATTAAAAATTCTTCAACTGATGGCAATCTCAGGTCAATGTCCATAAAAATGAAGACTCTGCAAAAGATTAACTAGGAAAAGAGAAAAAAACAAAACCTTGCACAATAGACTGTGTTGAACAATAAATAATGTAGGCAGGGTTTTCACGTCAGGTGGCAACGACACAAAACTCAGCAAATTTGAAAAATGATTCACAACAGAACCAGTCTTCACTTTCCTTTCCTGCCAGCTGTTTCTCTGTTAAATATCAGTGTGTCTCATAGTCCTATGAAATATACCAAGTTGGCTTTGAAACAGCTGTTAAGACGTTTCATGCTTCCCAATGGAAATTACACTCCATTCCTTCTTCAGAGGTGTTGGAAGACCAAATTCTGGGAATGTGTATCCATGTCAAAAAATAACTTCAAATTTTAGGAAATAAATAACATTACCCTGAACTTAACTTGGAAACGAACTATGGGTTATAATTAGTCACATGGATTTCTGCCTCACCCAAAGTTTGTGTTTGTTGTCACACAAGGTCTTAAAATCATTATATTTTCTCTCATCAATCATCAAGTCAAGAATGGTCTGGCTCAGTTTAGTTGGGCATACTTCCCAACCCTTATTATTTTGGCTTTCTACCTTAATGTCTGACTTGACTTAAGTATGATGTTTAGAAGTCAGATTCACTTAAAAACCATGTTCCCAACTTAAGAACTGCAGGAATTCGTTTAACAGCAGTGGCCAGAGATGTCATAAAATGAACCCAAACTCATTTAACAACTGTTTCCCTAGCAACATGTTGGGCTCGATTGTGGTCGTAAGTCAAGAACTACCTGTAGTATGTGTTTCCTATTTGTAGATCCTCTCTTTCAGTGTTTTCTTTCATTCAAATTAAGCTACCATTTCTGGACTAAATTACAAATCAATGCAGGTGGTGTGCTTCTCAAATTTCCTATCCATTGTATCTCTTACCAACACAAACTTTAAGCTTAATTATGGTTTCTAAGTCAAAGGCTACTCATATTTAGAAGTCACTACCAGGGGTAAAATCCAGCAGGTTCTGACAGGTTCTGGAGAACCGGTAGCGGAAATTTTGAGTAGTTTGGAGAGCCGGTAGTGGAAATTTTGAGTAGTTCGGAGAACCGGCAAATACCACTTCTGGCTGGCCCCAAAGTGGGGTGGGAATGGAGATTTTGCAATATCCTTCCCCCAGGAATGGGGAAGGAATTGAGATTTTGCAGTATCCTTCCCCCAGGAGTGGGGAGGGAGTGGAGATTTTGCAATATCCTTCCCCCAGGAGTGGGGATTTTTCAGTATCTTTCACCTGGGGTGGGATGGGAATGGAGATTTTGCAATATCCTTCCCCTGCCACGTCCAAGCCACGCCCACCAAGCCATGCCACACCCACCAAGCCACGGCCACAGAACTGGTAGCAAAGAAAATTTGAATCCCACTACTGACGTTGGCCTAACCACAGAATCAATATACATTTAAAAGAAGGCTTGCAAGTGAGAATTATTGTTTGCTATTTTCTTATCGTACACAGTCAACAACCTTGCAAAACGTTTTTCAAGAGAGCTTCTTTTAAGAAGAAAAAAATGGCGATTTGGGTAGTCCTTGACTTACAACAGTTCATTCAGTGACCATTCGATGCAGCTCCTGAATAATACCATTCAGACTATGAATGGTTGCTTCAAAAAAAACCAAACCCCCATGTAGCAGAAACTTGCTCTTGAAACCCCTGGCCCAAAGTCTAAGAAGAGCTCCTGAATATGATAAAAGATTCAAGAAGACTCGTTGCTTAAGCAAAATGCAACTTTAGCCCATTCAAGTTCTACTTCTGAGCTACTATTCCAAATGATTCAAACCATACTGGATAGGTCTAGTAAAACTGGCTACAAGGCTACAAAAGACCTTCTGTTGGGCTGAGATGTTTCTTGAGGAACAAGGGTTTTCTTTAATATTCTGTCCGTTCTCTGCAAAGACCATTTCTCATCTTCACAAAAAAGTAACGGTTCTACCCGGACAAAATCCAAAATCCAGTTCAAAAGATCTAAGGTAGCAATAACTGACAAATATTCCTGGGTGAAGTCCAGGACATGGATGAATGGAATTTATCTGTGTTCCTTCATGATTGCTATGGTGACCAAAAAAGTAGTATAAAAGAACCAGAAGATGGCAACACTCAGACATAATAAAACAGCTTCAATCCAACTTCCCTGCCTTCTAATCAGTAGACTTTCCATAACACAATCTTAGGTAAACATTGCTCTCTCTCTGAGGCTATCCATTATTCCCTTTTTCTGTTTACATAAAAGTCCGAAAGGATACCATATCCAAGCAACAAAGCTTTAAAAAGGGAAGGAGCAACAAGATTAGGCACCTATTTGATAATAACCTAAGCCATACGGCACTTTGCTTAAAGTGACCTCACTACAGTTTGGAAAATGTCCTAAGGCAGGGGTCAGCAACCAGCGGCTCTGGAGCCGCATGTGGCTCTTTCATCCCTCTGCTGCGGCTCCCTGTCGCTCAAAATATGCGTTACAACTGCCAATGTGCGACACCCACCAAAGCACAATTTATTAAGCTTTTTGACCCCCGGTAGGCCAACCATGGATAAATCCAAGTTTCAGAAGAAAACAGAATCTTTAATTCAACTATATATGCTAGTTTTGTGGCCGCTCAGGAAATAGTCAGGCACGAGAAGAGTTTTGTGGCTCCCGGTGTTTTCTTTTCTGTGAGAAATGGCTCTCTGAGTATTTAAGGTTGCCGACCCCTGTCCTAAGGTAACCCTTAGCTAGAGAATCCTAGGACCTGATTCAGCGTGGTATTCAGCCAAAGGTACAGTGGAAAACAGCTCCTTCTCAGCCGTCAAGCTATTCCTTACGGCACCAGAATACCAAAAATAAACCTATCCATATGGAAATGAATGTGCCGATTTACATGGAACCGATATCCATTCCTGTCTTGCACAGGGAGAGAAAAATGTTTAATATATATAAGTCTAGCCATAACTCGCACCCTGATGACATGCAGAGTTTCACATTCATGGAATTACAAAAAGTACAAGCGATTCAGAAGCAACAGTGCCGAGACGACACGGTGGGCACGGTTTACTTAACAACCACCTGACTTAACGAAAGAATTTTATCATCTAATTGTGGTTGTAAGTCAAGGACTAACTGTAAATAAATTGTTATTTGTTGAGACACAATCAAATAATTCGCTATCTGGCAACGCCAGGCTTTCCCAAAGCCTGGGATATTTTTGAAATGGTTTAAAATGATCCGAAAACCGGAGAGCCGGTAAGAATATTTCGAATTCTGAATGCGTCGTGAGCACTAAAAAGGATGGGGTGATTGATTGATTGCTTGATCAACGAATCAACTTTAATACGGTGACAGCCCCATCTCCAAGATTCATGACAGTCGTTCACATGCAAGGTATAAAATAGATGAGCTATAAAGCTTCACGAAATGCTTATAAAATCCAGTAATATGCAGTCATAAAAAGGGAGAAATACTGATTGCATTGCTATGATACTTTGTGATCCTCCTTGGGACACCCAGTGAGCTGCTAAACAGAACTGGGCTACTTGCCAGGAGATTTTGGGATCTTGAGTTGCGAAGTACCGTACTTTTCGGAGTATAAGACGCACCTTAGTTTTTGGGGAGGAAAATAGGGGAAAACAATCTGCCTACCAGGTATTCATCTGGCTAGCATCCTTAGTCTGGTCAGCTTCAGCACATTATTTTATCCCCTGGTTAGGACTTAAAAAAACCTTCTTCTGAGAGAGTAACAATGAAAGAACCTGCAAGCCAGTAAGAGCTGGGAAGATCGTTAGTACCTAGTTAGGGCTGGAAAAAAAAGCTACATTCAAAGTATAAGACGCACCCAAATTTTCAGCCACTTTTAGGGAGGAAAAAGGTGCGTCTTATACTCCGAAAAATACGGTAGATACCGTAGTTCATACAATACTTATTCAGAGCAATGGGATTTTTATTTTATTTTGGATTGTGGCGCTATAAATGCTTGTTAAAACAGACAAACAGAAAGATGTGGGACTTCTCCCATATTCGCAGAGGCTTTCATGGAATGCAATAATGGCCTTATATTTACCCTTGGGAATTTTTCTTTCATTTTTATCACTCCTTTATTGTTTTTATAAATAAGCCAAGGTGGCAACCTTACCTTATACTTCTTCCTCCTATTTTTCCCGCCACAACAACCCCTAGGACAGGGGTCGCCAACCTTAAGCACTCAAAGAGCCACAAAGATCCTAACCGGAAGCCCCCCATTCAATTTTGCAGCCGACCGGAAGTCCGGTTTCCCCACCACCGAGTCTCCTCCTAGCGCAGCGTCTTTTTTCCTCTATCTGTCCTAACCGAAAGCCCTATCAATTGTGGATGTATGTCTGAAGGCATAGTGTTGATACAGAAATAAAAATAACTTGCTCAAGGACCAGTCATAGATGGACTCCGGACTCTGGACTCTGGCGCCGAAAGCCACCCACGTTTTTCTGCTCCATCAGCCGCTTGTAGAAAGCAAATTAATGATCCATGGAGAATGTATTTCCAGGAAAGCAAGTAAAAGGCAAAGGTGAAATCGAAGACCTCAAATGTCAAATCATGTCATTGTTCTCACAGAACATAACCAAAGACTGATTTGGTTCTCCAAAGCACCAGAGGGCAGGGCAAGAAGTAACGGGTGGAAACCTATTACAGAGAGGCTCAAGGTAGAAGGAAGGAAGGATTTTTCTGACAGTCAGAACAATTAAATCAAAGGAGCAGCTTGCCTCCAGGAGTTGTGGATTGCTGCAACACTGGAAGTTTTGAAAAAATAGACTAGATAACCATTTGTCCAGAATGGTATAAGGAAGGGGTGTCAAACTCAAGGCCCGGGGGCCAGGTCTGGCCCGCGGGGTGCTTAGATCTGGCCCGCGGGGCCGCCCTGGAAACAGCAAAGGAGACCAGAGTATAAGGTGTCCTGTCTTGAGCACGGGGTTGGACTAGAAGACCTCCAAGGTCCCTTCCAGCCCTTTGATTCTGTGCACAGGAGCCAAGTAGACCCACCAAAAGTAGGTCACCGCACTCAACACAAGCAAGCTGGTGCAGATAGATTTATTTCTCCTGACTCAACCCTCCATGGTGTTCTCTATAATATCCGTGATAAAGCTTATGTCAAAGACTATCTGGCAGAAAATTATTGGAACCACAAGAGGCTGTAACTGTTGCGGTTGCAAAAGTTGAGTGCGGTTGCAGGGAGAACCTGCCAGCAGATAACCCAGAAGAATATGAATGTTCTCTACATCAGAGTTTGCATTTTCTGTTGTAGTTGTAGCGGAGGTATGATCATAAATAAAGAAGTATATTAGATGGATTCCCATATTCTTACATAATGATATTATTCTAGCTCAACCTTAATTACTCTGTTGTTACATTATTCTACTTTATATCCTACATCTTACTGTCCTTCTTGGTTTATAGCTTTAATACGAAGCATTCTTTTATCTCGATCTGAGTGTGTTTAATCTCATAAAAGTGATATTAAAGCAATAAAAAGGGAGACCAACTTATTGAGGGCTTTTATATCTCCTCGGTTTCATTATTCTCACCAAAAAAGGACAGCAATTCTTACTCAGTGTGGTGCATGCTAATCAAAGACCAAAAGTAAGGATGAGGTTTGGAAGATGTGCAAAAGGAAGGCATCGTCTCTAGGCTCCAGGCCATTACGTCTTCTGGGGAAATGAAGGACCTCCCGTGAAGTACAAAGAAAATAGCAATAGAGCTTAGTCTTATATACTTCTTTATAGTGCTTTATAGCAGGGGTCCCCAACCCCCCAGTCCAGGGACTGGCACCGATTTGTGGCATGCCAGAAACTGTGCCGTGCAAACAAGCGAAGCTCCATCCATGGGATGCAGGCAGCACAAGAAACCACACACCCTCCGGTCCACGGGAAAAAAACTCTCTTCACAGAACCGCGCTCTACATGGGGCTACCCTTGAAGAGTATCCGGAGACTTCAGTTGGTGCAAAATGCAGCTGCGCGTGCTGTGGTGGGTGTGCCAAGGTACACCCACGTGACACCTATACTCCGCCAGCTGCATTGGCTGCCCATCGGTCTCCGGGTACAATTCAAGGTGTTGATCATCATCTTTAAAGCCCTTCATGGCTTAGGGCCAGGCTATCTCCGGGACCGCATTCTGCCTCATACTTCCCTTCGACTGGTTAGGGCCCACAGAGTTGGCCTCCTCCAGGTCCCGTCAGCCAAGCAATGCCGGCTGGCAGGCCCTAGGGGGAGGGCCTTCTCTGTGGCGGGCCCCGCACTCTGGAACCAACTTCCCCCAGAGACCCGAACCATCCCCACCCTGCTGGCCTTCCGAAAAGCTGTCAAAACATGGCTTTTCCTGCAGGCAGGGGGTAGAGCCTAATCCATCTGAGCTCTCCCCCGGGTATGTCTGGTTGTTGGATGTTTTTAATATTAAATTTTTAATTTTTATATTTGGTTTTAAGTAATGTTTATTGTTGGTTGCTCTTGTATTTTTCTTTGCTGTACGCCACCCTGAGTCCCTCGGGAGTTGGGCGGCATATAAGAAAACCTAAATAAATAAATAAATAAATAAACCAGTCCCTGGCGGTCAAAAAGTTTGGGGCCACTGCTTTACAGCCCTCTCCCTAAGCGGTTTACAGAGTCAGCGTATTGCCCCTAACAATCTGGGTCCTCATTTTACGGATCTCGGAAGAATGGAAGGCTGCGTCAACTTCTGAACGGTCCAGGATCGAACTCTTGGCAGTGGGCAGAGTTAGCCTGCAATACTGCATTCTAACCACTGTGCCACCATGGCTGTTAATCAAATGCTTCTGCAGAAGTGCTTGCATGTAGGTGGAGCTCCGGTGGCAAAGGACGAGGAAGCAGGATTATTTTTGTTTTTCGGGATTAGAATACCATTTGTAGGGAGCCAGAGTTGAAACTAACACCAAAAAGAGCTGTTGCACCAAAAGAATGCTACTCGAAGGGAAATACAGAATGGGAAGCATAATTCCATTCTTGCAAAGCAGACAAAAGATAATTTGTGGTCAATATAATTGGAATTCTAATACGGTCTTCCTTCTGGAATCTATAAGTTCTGCATGCACTCCTGCAGTCTTTCATAAGGACTAGCACCTTTGGGAAGCGAACATTTTCAGGAAGTTCCATATAAAATAGTACAGTTTGTTCAGGAATTGCTGGCGGGACAGCAACAAGAAAGAAACAGCCATCTAACTCAAGAAGAAAAACATCAGGAGAAACTTGGGAGAACTGCATAATGACACGTTTCAAGAGTTCCATGTTGTCCAGATAGGATTAGCTAGAATATTTTTTCACACGGTTAGGCAACACTGCGGGTGCCAACGCTGCACACAAAGTTTAATCAACTCATCAATTAAACAGTAAAACGCTGACTGCAGAATGCATTTATTTACATGCTTGCTTGCTTGATTTATTCAGCCTCCCCGTTTGCAAAATGTAACTCTGGAAACCAACGAAACAAAAATTGTACATTATTTATTGATGGATATGTTTGCTTGCCTGAGTTATACAGTTCCCTCGTCCTCTTTCCCCCTCCCCCCAGCTGCAGATATAACTCTGGAATTAAAACGCATAGAACCAAAATGATAAAAGAGCAATACAACGGTTTCCCCAAAACCTCATGATATATCATATAATGCCACAAATATTTGGCAAAACCTGGCTACCTAAGCTGTTTTCCCACATCTATCTATCTATCTATCTATCTATCTATCTATCTATCTATCTATCTATCTATCTATCTATCTATCTATCTATCTGTCTATCATTATCTATCTATATCTATCTATCTATCTATCTATCTATCTATCTATCTATCTATCTATCTATCTATCTATCTATCTATCTATCTATCATTATCTATCTATCTCTATCTATCTATCTATCTATCTATCTATCTATCTATCTATCTATCTATCTATCTATCTATCTATCTATCATTATCTATCTATCTCTATCTATCTATCTATCTATCTATCTATCTATCTATCTATCTATCTATCTATCTATCTATCTATCTATCTATCTACTATCTATCTATCTATCTATCTATCTATCTATCTATCTATCTATCTATCTATCTATCTATCTATCTATCCATCCATCGAGCCAGCCATCCAGCCATCCATCTATCGTGTCTGTCTATCTATCCATCCATCATCTGTCTGTCTGTCTGTCTGTCTGTCTGTCTATCTTGTCTGTCTATCTATCTATTCATCCATCTATCATCTGTCTGTCTGTCTGTCTGTCATCTATCTATCTATCTATCTATCTATCTATCTATCTATCTATCTATCTATCTATCTATCTATCTATCTATCCTTTTAAAATATTTAATAAACTGTATTTGACCATCATTACCTTCCTTTGTAATATATATATATATATATATATATATATATATATATATATATATATATATATATATATATATATATATATATATATATATATATATATATATATATATATATATAGTTCTAGAAATGCGAGTTCCAGGTATAGTTATAGATAAAGAAGCGGAACATTAAAACTACTATTAGTAGTTTTAAATAAAAATTTAACGTTCCAGAGATCGTGATGGCTATCGCTTCTCTCTCTCTCTCTCTCTCTCTCTCTCTCTCTCTCTCTCTCTCTCTCTCTCTATATATATATATATATATATATATATGTGTGTGTGTGTGTGTGTGTGTGTGTGTGTGTGTGTGTGTGTGTGTGTAAATTTTTTTGCTGATAAATGAAAATTATATATATATATGTATGTATGTATGTATGTATGTATGTATGTATGTATGTATGTACACACACACAAACAAACATTTTATTATTTTATATGTATTTAAACACATTTTTCTGAGAAAGGCTCACCAAACTCCCAAACAAGCTCCCAAACAAGCATGACAGGAAAAGCATCTTCCTGACCCCTCCATTCAGAACAAGGAAGCAGGATCCTATCTGGCCCCCTCTTAACAAGTCATGGCAATTAAGCTGCTGCAGGTTCTCTTCTGTTTACCCAGCAAGGAAAGGTGTTACACAGCAGGAGGAGAAGGAGAACACCGCTTAAGAATCATGGATCAACCTGGACACCCTCCGCCTGCCAACATGTGGTCACTGTATATCGACATGAGCTTTGCCAAAATATCTAGCGCCGATTGCACAGAATGTTCGCTTCGAGTTTAAAAGAGTACAAGTACTAACAGGTAGGGGTGGGGCTTTTACATAAAAAACAAAAGATTGAAAAGGAGGGTGGGTGGGAATATTTTACAGGGAACTTTGCCCTAGAACAGGGGTCCCCAAACTTGGCAACGTTAAGACTTGTGGACTTCAACTCCCAGAATTCTCCAGCTGGCTGGAGAATTCTGGGAGTTGAAGTCCACGAGTCTTAACGTTGCCAAGTTTGGGGACCCCTGTTCTAGAAGATGTTTAAGCTCTGCAAATAGAGGCCAGAAGGAGAAAATGTCAGAACTGAATCTTCTTCCTTGCAAAAGACATACAGGTAGTGCAGTCAGTAGTTTAACAGATTTAAAAGATTAACAGAGTTGGAAGGGAAATTGTAGGTCATCTAGACCAACCCCCCGCACAAACAGGAGACCCTACACAATTTCTGACAGATGGCAGTCCAGTCTCTTCTTGAAAGCTTCCAGTGATGAAACTCCCAAAACTTCCGAAGGCAACTTCTGTTCCATTGGTGGACTGCTCTCACTGTCAGAAAACGTCTCCTTATTTCTAGGTTGAATCTCTCCTTGTTCAGTTTCCATCCATTATTCCTTGTCTGGTCTTCAGGTGCTTTGGAAAATAGCTTGACCCCTTCCTCTCTGTGGCAGCCCCTCAAATATTGGAAGACTGCTATCCTGTCTCCCCTGGTCCTTCTCTTCACTAGACTAGCCATGCCCAGTTCCTGCAACCGTTCTTCATATTTTTTTAGTTAAGCAAATCACTGCAATTGTTAAATTAGTAACATGGTTGTAAAGTGAATCTGGCTTCCACATGGACTTTGCTGGTCAGAAGTTTTCAAAAAGGGATCACATGACCCAGGACATTGCAACCGTCATAAATATGAGTCAGTTGCCAAGCATCTTGATTGTGATCATGTGACCATGGGGATGCTGCAAGGGTTGGTCGTAAGTGTGAAAAACGGTCATAAGTCACTTTTTTCCAGTGCTATTGTAACTTTGAATGGCCACTAAACAATTGGTTATAAGGGTCTATCTGTAGACATATATTAACCCTAGCATAAACAGTTTACAAGAAGACAACTCTAAACTTCTATTTTTTCAAAAGAAGTCTCCACTACCCCTTTTTCACACACATGTACACGTACCGTATTTTTCGGAGTATAAGACGCACCTTTTTCCTCCCTAAAAGTGGCTGAAAATTTGGGTGCGTCTTATACTTCGAATGTAGCTTTTTTCCCAGCCCTAACTAGGTGCTTACAGATCTTCCCAGCTCTTACCTTGCAGGCTTTTTCATTGTTACTCTCTCCGAAGAATGTTTTTCCAGCCCTAAGTCTTTGCAGGGTTTTTTTCATTGATCTACTTGCTCTGAATAAGTTTTTTTCTAGCCCTAACCAGGTGCTAACGATCTTCCCAGCTCTTACTGGCTTGCAGGCTCTTTCATTGTTACTCTCTCCAAAGAATGTTTTTCCAGCCCTAAGTCTTTGCAGGGTTTTTTTCATTGCTCTACTTGCTCCGAATAAGTTTTTTTCTAGCCGTAACCAGGTGCTAACGATCTTCCCAGCTCTTACTGGCTTGCAGGCTCTTTCATTGTTACTCTCTCCGAAGAAGGTTTTTTTAAGTCCTAACCAGGGGATAAAATAATGTGCTGAAGCTGACCAGACTAAGGACGCTAGCCAGATGAATACCTGGTAGGCAGATTTTTCCCCCCTATTTTCCTCCCCCAAAACTAAGGTGCGTCTTATACTCTGGTGCGTCTTATACTCCGAAAAATACGGTATATGTGAAGGACTGCTGTCCACACTTCCTTAAGGGGGAAATGAAGAAGCTAAATTAACAAGAACATCCTGAAAAGTCCTGAACAAAAGAGAGGCCATAAAACACACATAAGTCATAATTTTACAGGTTTGGCCTTATTGCTTACCTAAACATTTGGACTTTTTCAATAAACCCTACTGAAACAAATATGCAACTTTAGGCAATATAGGAGCTCAGCCAGAAGCTGCACACACAAAAAACAACAACAGTAAAACTACTGATATTTTTTTTCTGGGGCAAGGAAACTCAATGCTGTCAAATCCCAGGAGCAGGAATATAAAGAATGTTGGATTTTTGCCCTCGCAGCTGTCTGTTTTGAGCCTATTTGAGGGCTGATCCCATTTTTGTGTCAGAAAGCTGTCCTTGTCCACATTTCAACTGAAGCATATGACCCTGAGCTCTGTGGAACATGCATAATGGCAGATGACTTCGTCGGTCAACGGCTGACCGTGTCCAGAGGTGGGTTAATGCCGGTGCGGTTAATAGCTGTTGTTCGGCGCAGAGCCGAAGATGCTGCTGCCGTTCGCGGTGCGGGGGCTTTCCCCGGGCGCTGCCGCCGCCCACATAGACGCCGCCGCTTGCGTTCTTTTGCCCTCTGCGCATGCAGAACGCTTTGCGCATGCGCAGAGGGCAAAAGAACGCAAATGGTGGCGTCCATGAGGGCGGCGGCAGCGCCCGGGGAAAGCTCCCACGCCGCGAACGGCAGCAGCGTCTTCGGCTCTGCGCTGAACAACAGCTATTAACCGCACCGGCAAAAACAGGCAGGAACCCACCTCTGACCGTGTCTCTCGAAGAACCAATTGTCTTCTAAAAGCAGGGGTCTCCAACCTTGCTAACTTTAAGACTTGTGGATTTTAACTCCCAGAGTTCCTCAGCCAGCTTTGCTGGCTGAGGAATTCTGGGAGTTGAAATCCACAAGTCTTAAAGTTGCCAAGGTTGGAGACCCCTGTTCTAACGTTTTCGCTCGCCCATGTTTTGTGATAGCGAACCTAGAAAAAAATAAACAGGAACTTGGGAAATGAAAAACGCGAGAACTCGCGATTTCTTCTTTGGCTGGAAAATAAACCCCAAAAATTGAAGAAGAAGAAAAATTCTACGGCAGTGGATACGTGTACTTTATTCAAACAGGATCCTAGTTTATTAGCCATATTGACAATACCTATCTGTACAAATGTTACTTGGATTGAAGAAGCGAAGACAGGTATTTAAAATGTTTGCATTTCTTCTTAAGATGACATACAATTTACAACAGTTCATTTCATGACAGTTTAAAGTTACAACAGCACTGAAAAAAGTGATTTATGGCTGTTTTTCACACTAACGGCTGTCACAGGATTAAAATTAGGATGCTTGGAAAGTGGCTCATATTTATGAAGGTTCTCCTGGGATTGTGCGATCAATTTTTGCGACCTTCTGACAAGCAAAGTCAATGGGGAAGCCAGATTCACTTAAGAACTGCGTTACTAACTTAACAACTAAAGCGATTCACTTAACATCTGTTGCAAGAAAGGTTGTAAAATGGGGCAAAACTCTGTTAACAACTTTCTCACTTAGCAACATAAATGTTGGGGCTCATTTGTGGTCGTAAATCAAGGTCTACCTGTATCTACCGTATTTTTCGGAGTATAAGACGCACCAGAGTATAAGACGCACCTTAGTTTTGGGGGAGGAAAATAGGAGAAAAAAATCTACCTACCAGGTATTCATCTGGCTAGCGTCCTTAGTCTGGTCAGCTTCAGCACATTATTTTATCCCCTGGTTAGGGCTGAAAAAAATCTTCTTCGGAGGGAGTAGCAATGAAAACAAGCCTGCAAGCCTGGAAGATCGTTAGCACCTTGTTAGGGCTGAAAAAAAAGCTTCAAAAAAGCTACATTCGGAGTATAAGACGTACCCAAATTTTCAGCCACTTTTAGGGGGGAAGGTGCATCTTATACTCCGAAAAATACGGTATATATCAGATGTGTCCTACATTTCTTTCTTTCTTTCTTTTTTAATGTTTTTCTCCTGGTTTATTTTCCCTTTCAACTCAGTTTTAGTTTTTGTCTTGTTTTGTTTGTTGTGTCCCAAGCAAAATAACCTAAAGCATAGCCCTGCTTCCATTGGGCAGAACAATACACAATTCTCAGAAATACCAAAGGCTCAATTCACACTGCACACCAGATTAGAGCTTTAATATCCACCGTTTTAAGATTTGCAGGGTATGTAAACTATGTCCAGACACTGGTGAATCCTCTCAGCCCATTTTATTTCCTAATGAGTGAACTGGCTGGAGTCACAAGTTCCCCAAAACAGAACCAACCAACCACAGTTTGAAAGCTTCTAGTCCTCATCCTCTCTCTACTTGGTTTCATAATGCTTACAACCATTACAGCAACGGAGGTTTAATGCTGTGAGGAACATAGAATTATGAATTCAGTTTATAAAAACTATTTCTGTCTTCCAATTAGGATATGCAAGCTTACTGGCGGCCCTTTGCAATCAAAACTGGTGTAGCTTTAGGTATCGCGCAAAGCCATGGTCTGCTTTAGAAGTTTGCACTTGCTTAATAATATGAAAGCACCTATTCTCACAACTTCCAGCAAGAAGCCTGTTCTACGTAACCACCTGAGTAAGAGCAACCCACAAGCTTGACAATCTGACCTGCTAAGTTCTCACCATATTTCTGATCTTTGCAATCTCAAGAAACGTGAACAACTATGCTGTAGTGCTTGGAATGTTGGACCAGAGATGGGAAGACTGCAGTTTGAGTCTCTGCCCCGTGAACAGCTGGGGGGGCGGGAGGATTGTGCCTCTTTCTATCACAGAGTTGCTGTTGTTGGGATAAAATAGAGGCGGGAGAGTCTCCGTCCCTCCCTTGAGTGTCTAGAAAAAAAATTGCAGGATAGGTATGCCGTAAATAATACTTAGACAACCTCAGACAATGGCACTTCGAGCCAGTCATTCTCTAACTATAGTACCTGACAGAGAAATTATGGGAATAAAATGAGATAAATTGCAATGTACACTGCTTTGATGCTTGAGGGAGGGAGGGAGGGAGGGAGGGAGGGAATGAGAAGGAAGGAAGGAAGGAAGGAAGGAAGGAAGGAAGGAAGGAAGGAAGGAAGGAAGGAAGGAAGGAAGGAAGGAAGGAAATTGATGGGAGGGAAGGAAGGAAGAAAGGAAGGGAATGAGAATGAATGAATGAATGAAGGAAGGAAGGAAGGAATGAAGGAAGGAAGGAAGGAAGGAAGGAAGGAAGGAAGGAAATGGGAAGAAAGGAAAGAAATGGGAAGGAAGGAAGGAAGGAAGGAAGGAAATGAGAATGAGAAGGAAGAAAGGAAGGAAGGAAATGAGAATGAGAAGGAAGGAAGGAAGGAAGGAAGGAAGGAAGGAAGGAAGGAAGGAAGGAAGGAAGGAAGGAAGGAAGGAAGGAAGAAGGAAGGAAAGAAATGGGAAGAAAGGAAAGAAATGGGAAGGAAGGAAGGAAGGAAGGAAGGAAGGAAGGAAGGAAGGAAGGAAGGAAGGAAGGAAGGAAGGAAGGAAGGAAGGAAGGATCCACGTTTTCAGATCAAGTGGAATCCAGACAGAAAAAGGACATTGGGCTCCTGCTTGCAATGCCTGGCATCGTGAGGTTTCTACTTTCCTATCGTTCAAAATGCATTTGCAGCTGTGGTCTCTCCGGCACACGGGCTGAAGGTCAGCGTTGTTTACTTACGAGCAGAACAGCGGCGGAGATGGGAACACAGGTTCCCATTTACTGGCACCCTCCCTGTATTACTGTACTGGGTCAGAGGGATTAGGGAAATAAGCCTTTGGTTTTGATTGGAGTGTTGGTTAATGTACAATGTCTGAATTGCCCACAAGAACTCACAGGTAATTTACTTTCACCTGCAAAGATGCTCATGATGGACCACTACAGATTCAGGTTGATGGTGGGGATGGAGGAAACCTTGATTTATTTTCACACTTGTAGCATGTGTTGGCCTTACAAGATTTATTGTCTCTCCCTCTACTCTCCTATACACCTGTATGGTGTATGGAGATGTTGAGACTCTGGAAAGAGTGTAGAGAAGAGCAACAAGGATGATTAGGGGGCTGGAGGCTAAAACATATGATGAACAATTGCAGGAACTGGGCATGGCTAGTCTAGTGAAAAGAAGGACCAGGGGTGACATGATAGCAGTGTTCCAATATTCGAGGTGCTCCTACAAAGACGAGGGGGTCAAACTATTCTTCAAAGCGCAAGAAAGCTGGACAAGAAGCAATGGATGGTTTAGATTTAGATTTGGATTTAGATTAACAGAGTTGGAAGGGACCTTGTAGGTCATCTAGTCCATCTATCTATCTATCTATCTATCTAGCCCCCTGGCCCAAGCAGGAGACCCTACACCATTTCTGACGGATGGCAGTCCAGTCTCTTCTTGAAAGCTTCCAGTGATGAAGAACTGAATCTTCTTCCTTGCAAAAGACATACAGGTAGTGCAGTCAGTAGTTTAACAGATTTAAAAGATTAACAGAGTTGGAAGGGAAATTGTAGGTCATCTAGACCAACCCCCCGCACAAACAGGAGACCCTACACAATTTCTGACAGATGGCAGTCCAGTCTCTTCTTGAAAGCTTCCAGTGATGAAACTCCCAAAACTTCTGAAGGCAACTTCTGTTCCACGGGTTGATTGTTCTCACTGTCAGAAAATTTCTCCTTAGTTCCAGGTTGAATCTCTCCTTGATCAGTTTCCAACCATTATTCCTTGTCTGGCCTTCAAGAGCTTTGGAAAATAGCTTGAGTCCCTCCTCTCTGTGACAGCTACTCAAATATTGGAAGACTGCTATCAGGTCCTTCTCGTCACTAGACTAGCCATGGGTGAAACCTAATCAAGGCCAGAAGCAACCTAGAACTAAGGAGAAAGTTCCTGACAGTGAGAACAATTAACCAGGGGAATGGCTTCCTTCCAGACATTGTGGGTGCTCCATCACCGGGAGCTTTTAATAAGAGATTGGACAGCCATTTGTCTGAATTGGTATAGGGTCTTCTGCTCGAGCAGGGGGTTGAACTAGATGACCTTTAAGGTCCCTTCCAATTCTGATATTCTATGTCTATCTCAGTAAACAGTCACTCCATTATCTCACAGTGACAGCATCACACAGAAAGAAAGCGAGTTCAGACCATGCCAAGTTAAGACACTGGTAGCCATGAAGAAGATGCATCTTTTTTTTAATGTTTTTTTTTTGCATCCACTGGGCAATGCTGCTGTAAACGAAGGGCAAGGAGACTAGGCTGCAATTCCAAAGGTCCGGGGTTCAAACCTTGCACTCTGCCCTGGGCTAGCTACCCCTCCCCACCCTCTCTCTCTTCCAGCTTCCACTCAGCCAGCTGCAATACGGGAATAAGAATATGAAACCACCTAGATTGATTTCAAGAGCCGAGGTGGCGCAGCGGTTAGAGGCAGGTACTGCAGGCCACTTTAGCTGACACTGATCCGCAGGTCAGCGGTTCAAATCTCACCGGCTCAAGGTTGACTCAGCCTTCCATCCTTCCGAGGTAGGTAAAATGAGGACCCAGATTGTTGGGGGCAATATAAATATACATTGCTTACTGGTGTAAACTGCTTAGAGAGTGCTTGCACTGTGAGGCGGTATATAAATCTCAATAAATAAATAAATAAATAAATAGAAGAGTTATGATATGAGGCTGAGGCACCAGACAGCAGGGTGTAGTAACATCTTTTGCATCAAAATCCTGCCGAGGTCAAGAGCAGGGTTGCAGCTCATCTATTCCACCTAATCAAGTGGGCTGAGCATGTAGCGAGACCAAGGCTGGTCCTACACAGCTCTTGCCTTGGCCATTTGCCCCACAGAGGGACTGCTCAAAACTGCCCTTGTAGCTGCTTGTTTCAGGTTCAGGTTCACAGCCTACACTAAGCCAGGTTGTCTCTTGGGAACATCAGAATTCCCCAGCAGCAAGCAACAGAATTCTGGGAGTTGAAGTCCACACATCTTCAAGTTGCCAAGGTTGAAAACACCTGTTTTAATTGGTTACAAAGTCTCTAGAAATCCTTCCTTCCTCTCTCCCTTCCCGTCTCAATCCCACCCCCTTCCTTCCTTCCCAATCCCATCCTCTTCCTTCCTTCCAAATCCCATCCTCTTCCTTCCTTCTTTCCTTCTCAATCCCATCCTTCCTTCCTTCTCAACCCCATCCCCTTCCTTCCTTCCTTCCTTTCCAATCCCATCCTCTTCCTTCCTTCTTTCCTTCTCAATCCCATCCCCTTCCTTCTCAAACCCAACTCCTTCCTTCCTTCCCAATCCCATCCTCTTCCTTCCTTCCTTCCTTCCTTCCTTCCTTCCTTCCTTCCTTCCTTCCTTATCCCATCCTCTTCCTTCCTTCCTTCCTTCCTTCCTTCTCAAGCCCATCCCCTTCTTTCCTTCCTTTCTTCCTTCTCAATCCCATCCTCTTCCTTCCTTCCTTCCCAATCCCATCCTCTTCCTTCCTTCCTTCTCAAGCCCATCCCCTTCTTTCCTTCCTTTCTTCCTTCTCAATCCCATCCTCTTCCTTCCTTCCTTCCTTCCTTCCCAATCCCATCCTCTTCCTTCCTTCCTTCCTTCCTTCCTTCCTTCCTTCCTTCTCAATCCCATCCCCTTCCCTCTCAAGCCCAACCCCTTCCTTTCTTCCTTCCCAATCCCATCATCTTCCTTCCTTCTTTCCTCCTCAATCCCATCCCCTTCCTTCCTTCCCAATCCCATCCTCTTCCTTCCTTCTTTCCTTCTCAATCCCATCCCCTTCCTTCCTTCCCCTTCATTTCCCAGATTCTGCCACTATGAATTGGCCACAACAGACCAAATCAGCTGTGGAGTATAGTGCAGCCTTCTAGAACTGGCACAAGCCACCACCTCCTCTCTCTGCAGACGTGCACTGCATGTTCATAATTACACACGCACATGCACACACACACACACACACGAACCCAAAGGACAAATCTCTCAACCACAAAGTACGCTGTGAAATGGCTAATCCAGAGAGTTACTCAGAGTGAAAATATGACCAGAAACCAATATAGATTCGCACTTAGCCTATTTATCCGCCCCACCCAAGGTAGGAATAACCGTAAAGGTGTGGTAGGGAAAGCAGAGCATCGGTGAGGTTGCAAAAGGGAAAACACTGCACAATCCCTGCCATGTTCGCAGGCTTAGTTTGGGCACCCCAAGAACACCACTGCACACCTAATTCTGCCAACTCTGGAGCTGCCACTCACATCATGGTTATTGTCCCATCAGAAAGGTTTGAAATGTAGTGTCCCAACCTGCCAATTGGATCTGCAGGTTGCAGACACCCCTCAAAACAGCTCTTTTTGTAATGCAGAGCTAAAGACCACCTGAAGACTAGCACTGCGCATGTTCTTATGTGAATGATGTGTGCAGGAAAGCAGCTGTAGCACAAAGCACGCATCCATAAAATCCCATTCGGATTTAGCAGACATCTATATTTAACAGACACACGTTCCCCTGTATTATTCTAGCAAGCAGATTAATGCCAAAGGATTATGGTGGTTGACATAATGGATTAATTTACTCCCAACACTTTCTGAGCAAGTTTTCTACAAAAATGCACTATTTATGCAACTATTTATATACCGTTCCCTATCCTGAAAGGAGGGAGGAGGAGGAGGGGAGAGGGGAGGAGGGGAGAGGAGAAGAAGGGGAGGAGATGGGAGAGGGGGAGGAGAAGGAGGAGAAGAAGGAGGACGGGGAGGAGGAGGAGGAGGAGGAAGAGGAAGAGGAAGAAGAGGAGGAGGAGGAAGAAGAAGAAGAAGAAGAAGAAGAAGAAGAAGAAGAAGAAGAAGAAGAAGAAGAAGAAGAAGAAGAAGAAGAAGAAGAAGAAGAAGAAGAAGAAGAAGAAGAAGAAGAAGATTTTGAGAAGTAACATAACGGGGGAACCCTCATCCACATTATCATGAGATAGAAAAAGAGAGATGCCGTTTATTAAAGGGCATAGACTAGACTAGAGAAGACAGCTAACATGATGAGCAGGAAAAAATCCAATTGAGATAGGGGTTATTCTCATTCCTGGGGACTGGCAGAAGTGGAATGGATCTGAAATCATTTATAGCAAGTCAAAGACCACAAAGCCTAGACAGAGGTAACAGATTAACAGGGTTGGAAGGGACCTTGTAGGTGATCTAGTCCAGGGGTCTCCAACCTTGGCAACTTTAAGCCTGGAGTACTTCAACTCCCAGACTTCACCTCCCCAGTTTTGCTGGCGGGGGAATTCTGGGAGTTGAAGTCCGCCAGGCTTAAAGTTGCCAAGGTCGGAGATCCCTGATCTAGTCCAACCCCCGCCCCCCGCCCAAGCAGGAGATCCTACACCATTTCTGACAGACGGCAGGAGAAGAGCAGGCAGAGCTGGGGAAGTGGGGAGGCGAAGTTAAACATATCATCGGCTTAGAATCATTGCGTTACCACAGGTGCTCCAAGACCAATCTTTCTTGAATTCCATTCACTCATATCTGGTGCCAATTTAGCGTCGAACGAGTTGACCAGATTCTTCTTGTGTAATAGGCTCTAATAAATCTTCTGGGTTGCAACCTAACCGGTGATCCTGATTCCTTGTGGGACCAATTAAAGACACAGAGCTAGGCTCTCCAAGATTTTGCTGAGCCACACCATGATCACTGGCTCTTTCAGCCGGGGCTTGGTAGGAGACGTAACAACTATAATAATAATAATAATAATAATAATAATAATAATAATAATAATAATAATAATAATAATAATAATAATAATAATAATAATAATAATAATAATAATAATAATAATAATAATAATAATAATAACAGAGTTGGAAGGGACCTTAGAGGTCTTCTAGTCCAACCCCCTGCTTACGCAGGAAACCCTACACTACTTCAGACAGATGGTTATCCAACATCTTCTTAAAAACTTCCAGTGTTGGAGCATTCACAACTTCTGGAGGCAAGTCGTTCCACTGATTAATTGTTCTAACTGTCAGGAAATTTCTCCTTAGTTCTAAGTTGCTTCTCTCCTTGTTTAGTTTCCACCCGTTGCTTCTTGTTCTACCCTCACGTGCTTCGGAGAATAGCTTGACTCCCTCTTCTTTGTGGCAACCCCTGAGATATTGGAACACTGCTATCATGTCTCCTCCCCTGGTCCTTCTTTTCATTAAACTAGACATACCCAGTTCCAGCAACCGTTCTTCACTGAGCACTTAAAAGCTTTCCAAGGTAAACAGTATTCAGATGGAGGGTGGGCAATGGCGGGAAGGGAAGGGGTGGGTTCAGACAACTCTTGGCCTGATTTCAGACGCTTTCTATAAATTGTCTCTCCAGAGCCAAAGAAGTTCTACTCTGATCTTTCAAAGGTTTCGGGACTGCACGTAGCTCCTGCGGTCTTGGGTGCAAGCCCTAGAGCCCTTTAAGAGTTATGACCAGATTAGGAGAACAAAAATAAAAAAAACATGGGGGAATCATCACATTAATTGCATCAATTAGGTTTTTTCCCGGTAAATCTTGCTTTTGGTCTTGGCCAAACTCACTTCTTCGGTCTCCCTTTTCCTCTGTCCTCTTCTTTTGCTTGAAGTGCAGCCCCACAGCCACAAAGCAAGCACAGCCCTTGGTCATAAAATAAAACCCCCAATAGCAATAGCAATAGCACTTAGACTTATATACCGCTTCATAGTGCTTTACAGCCCTCTCTAAGCGGTTTACAGAGTTCAGCATATTGCCCCCAACAATCTGGGTCCTCATTTTACCCACCTCGGAAGGATGGAAGGCTGAGTCAACCTTGAGCCTGGTGAGATTTGAACAGCTGAACTGCTGAACTAGCAGTAGCCTGCAGTGCTGCATTTAACCACTGCACCATCTCGGCTCAATTCTACAATCATTCTGGCCATGGGATGTTAGCATCACAAACACTGGAGCCTTTCTTAGGCAAGGAGGTGGCTCAGGTACCCCCAAAAGGAGATGCAGAAAGCAAATCAAGAAACCATGGGGGAAAAAAAGTAAGAATTCTACTGTTACTAAAATATGCTATATTTTTTTTCTTTTTTTCAAAACGAAAAGGAAAGGTACACATTTTAAGACACACTGTACCCAAAGAAAAGAACCCTGACTTTTTTTTTTTGGTCCGTGTCATTGTGACTTGTAACCATAGAAACCACATCCTCTGCTGCTGCTATGGTAACGCCGCAGTAACCTTTTCTTTCTTTTTCTTTGCAAATAAGGATAGAAGTACCGTAGATAAATTATTTTGGGACTCCCCCCCCCCCTGCGTTGAAGAGGTGGAAGAGAAAGATAAGACAGATCCAGGCCACACAACTCTACAACAGCTTTGTGAACAGCTTTTCTCGACCTGGCACAATCCAGATGGGCGCGGACTACAATTCCCCAAAATCGCTGCGTGCCAATAAAGGACCGGGGGGGGGGGGAGAGAATTAAGAACCCAAGCACACATTTTAAGTCAATAAAACTGAGCCACCATCCAAAACAAGAGTCTCACTTTGGTCTAGTGCAGTGTTTCCCAACCTTGGCAACTTTGCTGGCTGGGGAATTCTGGGAGTTGAAGTCCAAACATCTTCAAGTTGCCAAGGTTGGGAAACACTGGTCTAGTGGTCAAGGCACTAGGCTAGAAACTGAGAGATTGGGAGTTCTAGTCCCTTCCTTAGTCATGAAAGCCAGCTGAGTCATTTTGGGCCAGTGCCTCTTTCTCAGACCAAGGGTTGTGTTATGGAAAAAATAGGAGGAGGAAGGAGTGATGATTAGAATGGGAATGGAAATGGGCCAAGGTGGCGCAGCGGGTAGAGTGCAGTACTGCAGGCCACTTTAGCTGACTGTGATCCGCAGGTCAGCGGTTCAAATCTCACCGGCTCAAGGTTGACTCCGCCTTCCATCCTTCCGAGGTAGGTAAAATGAGGACCCAGATTGTTGGGGGCAATATAAATATACATTGCTTACTTGTGTAAACCGCTTAGAGAGTGCTTGCACTGTGAGGCGGTATATAAATCTCACAGATAGATAGATAAGATAGATAGATAGATAGATAGATAGATAGATAGATAGATAGATAGATAGATAGATAGATAGATAGATAGATAGATAGATAGATAGATAGATAGATAGATAGATAGATAGATAGATAAATAAATAGGATGGGATGGGATGGGATGGGATGGGATGGGATGGGATGGGATGGGATGGGATGGGATGGGATGGAATAGAATAGAATAGAATAGAATAGAATAGAATAGAATAGAATAGAATAGAATAGAATAGAATAGAATAGAATAGAATAGAATAGGAGTAGGAATTGAATTGGAAGGGACCTTGGAGATCTTTTAGTCCAGTGATGGCGAACCTTTTTTGGCTCGGGTGCCAAAAGGGTGTGCACGCAATAGCGCGCCCGTATGTGCCCACACCATAATGCAATGCTGTCCGCCCCCCCGTGTATGCGCACAACCCCCGCGCTGTCCCCCTCTGCGTGGACACAACCCCCCCCGCACTGCCCCCCCCCCCCCGCGCATGCACACAGGCCTCACTGAAGCCTCCAGACTTCCGGTAGGCCCGTCGAGCCATTTTTCGCCATCCCCAGGATTCAGGAAAGCCTCCTGAAGCCTGGGGATGGCGAAAAATGGTCCAAGTTCACTTCCGGTTGGGTCGTTTTTCGCCATCCTCAGGCTTCAGGAGGCTTTCCTGAACCCTGGGGCGGCGAAAAACAGCCGATAAGGCCGAAAATCAGCTGGACAGCACGTGCATGCACGCTGGAGCTGACACAGGGCAACGCCTAGCGTGCCCTCAGATAGGGCCATAGGTTCGCCATCACTGTTCTAGTCTATGTTTGCCCTCTTGAGTTATTCATAAAAATAAACAACTTTATTATAAAAAGAATAAAGGCGGAATATAAATAAAAGCAAAACAAAAACAATTGTTCCAAAAAAAAGTTACGTTTGTCTCTCAATGTTCCATTTCCCCCCCCCCCCCAATGGAAAAAGTTAAGAAGTTTGCGAAAAAGGAGAAATGGGTGGTAGGATTCCTCCATATCCCAATACTATAATTTTATGGGTTTTTCTCATGCATTTGTTTCTCTAAATGGGTCTTATCAGCATCACTCTCTCTGCAATTATGCCCAAAGCAAACTGGAACTTTTAAAAACAACAATGCAGTGGGAAATACTTTTGTTATGTTCAGAGAAAGTGCATCCGGCAAAGTTTTTATATCATTGTTAAGTGGGTGAAAAGCAGTGAGTAACTACATCTTATTCAAACATAATCTCAAAGTTAGCTTCTGGCCTTTGCTAGTAAGCCTCTCCGTTTAAATGCCTAATTGTTTTAAATGCCCTTTCCGTGGCACACCAAGTTCAAATATTGGTCATTAAAGCTTTGCTAATGATTCAGAAATTCTTAAGGCTTGTTATTCTTGGCCTGTGCCCTGGTACATAATTGGTCAGTAAAGGTTTCTGGGTCTGTTACAAACAACTGTCTCAGCATTTAATTTTTCTTCCAACCAAAGGGTAGGCAGACTCTACCTGAATAGCCAGATTTTGCCATTCCTATGTTTTTTCCCCCTATAACTTAATTTAAAGTTAGTTTTTTTAAAAAAAAAAGAAGGGGAAGGCTAATAATAGAATAACAGAATAACAGAGTTGGAAGAGAGGTCTTCTAGTCATATCCCCTGCTCAGGAGTGGGCTGCTATTGTCACGGTGTGATTTATTGCCTGTTACATGTATATGCAGGGAGATGCATCCCTATTCATTATAATGGTTTATTCCTGAGCACGTGATTGATATGTTCTTGTACGCATGTGTGCATTCCATTCTCCACTCTATCCTTCTTGCTCTGTCTTCCATTGAGAGAAGACGCACATTTATATCAGAGATGTAAACAAATGAGGATTTATTGTTTTGTACCGAAATAAATATTTTTACTTAGACTTTTAAACTGCGGTTTCATTTCTAATGTCAGAACTCCAGGAAAAGATCAAACATTGCCTCTGTGAGATTAATTCTCACATCTGTCAGCTATGGGTTCGGCCGGGTTCTGGAGAACCCGTAGCTAACGTTATGGCCGGTTCGGAGAACCTCCAAATCCCACCCCTGGTTGGCCCCTCCCCTCCCACCCCTCCCCGCTCCTCCCAGGAGTCTCCACACAGCCAGTTTTGGATGCAAGGTAAATGCAGGCTCGGAGACGGGGGAAAACGGGCCTCCTGGAAGCTCCGGAGGGCCTCCGGAGCCCGGGGGAGGCAGTTTTCGCCCTCCCAGAGGCTCAAGGAAAGCCTCCGGAGCCTGGGGAAGGCGAAAATGCCCCTCCCCCCCTCCGTGGTGCAGGAGGCCAACTAGGCCACGCCCACCATGGCCATGCCCACCCAGCAACCGGGCAGAGAACCTGTTGCTGAAATTTTTGAAGCCCAGGAGACGGATTTGGGAGTTCTCCGAACTGCACAGAATCTTAGCTAGAGGTTCTCCCGAACCCTGAGAACCCGCAGCAGCCCACCCATGCATGTCACCCCTAGTCCTTCTTTTCACCAGACCAGACAAACCCCATTCCTGCACCTGTTCTTAAGCCAGGGGAGAAAGCAAGAGGCAACGAGAGAGGTTACATACTAATATAATTCCATGCACACGTCGAGCATTGTGGTCAATGCTGCATGAGTATTCAAAATTCAGCTTAAATTCCCAGTATCCGTCACACCTTTGCATGTACAGAACAGGAACTTCTGCTGGGGAGCAGCACGAAGCGGTCGGCTCTGCACATTTGCAAACATTTAAAACGGCCTCTTTACAGCTTTTAACGACAAGCAGCAATCTTCGGAAAGAGCCCCGAAAACCAGAAATGTTACTTGGAACAAGACCCCCAACGAACAAGGGTGGACAGAGACCCCCTTTCAAAAGGGTTTTTTTTTCTTTTTTCTTTTTTCTTTTTCTTTTTTCTTTTTGCATTTCAGCTCAGGCTACAACGAAGACCAGCTATTTGTTTTAACTCCCCGCATGCTTCCCGGTGCAACATGGCACCACTGTGTCAATAACAACGGTAGATAAGATGACACGATTGTGTTAGCTTTGGGTGTCAATTTACTCCCGCAGTCAGCAGTTCTGAAGCAAATTAAAAGGCAAGGTGTGCCCGCTTGCTTAAATGACATTTTCGGTGAATGGTTGATGATCCGTTTTGTACTAATTCTGCCATACCCCATCTGGAAATAGCCCGCTCCATGCCACACACAAAAATAGTCATTTATTTTGATTAGTAGGTGCTATACTTCTAGAAAAGAGAAATGCCAAATCTCAGCCTCTAAGGATATTAAAGAGCTAGAGTGCAGGTTACGCTACGTTAAAGGAAGACCCACAGATGCAAACACAACTTATTACAGGTAGTCCTCAACGTATGATCACAATTGAGCCCCAGATTTATGTCATTAAGTGAGAAATTTGGCCCGATTTTACAACATTTCAGCACCACATTCAACACAAGATGTTGAGACTCTAGAAAGAGTGCAGAGAAGAGCAATAAAGATGATTTGGGGACTGGAGGCTAAAACATATGAAGAACAGTTGCAGGAACTGGGCATGGCTAGTCTGATGAAAAGAAGGACCAGGGGAGACATGATAGATATGTTCCAATATCTCAGGGGTTGCCACAAAGAAGAGGGAGTCAAACTATTCTCCAAAGCACCTGAGGGTAGAACAAGAAGCAATGGGTGGAAACTAAACAAGGAGAGAAGCAACTTAGAACTAAGGAGAAATTTCCTGACAGTTAGAACAATTAATCCGTGGAACAGCCTGCCTCCAGAAGTTGTGAATGCTCCAACACTGGAAGTTTTTAAGAAGGTGTTGGATAACCATTTGTCTGAAGTAGTGTAGGGTTTCCTACCTAAGCAGGGGGTTGGGCTAGAAGACCTCCAAAGTCCCTTCCAACGCTGTTATTCTATTCTATTCTACATTCTTTAAGTGAATCACTGCAGTTCTTAAATTAGTAACACGGTTGTTAAGCAAAACTGGTTTCGACACTGGCTTTGCTCATCAAAAGGTCAAAAAAGGGGATCACATGACTCCAGGACACTGCAACCGTCATAAATATGAGTCAGTTGCCAAGGCTCTGACTTCTGATCATGTGACCACGGGGATGCTGCAATGGTCGTAAGTGTGAAAAATGGGTCATAAGTCACTTTTTTCAGTGCTGGTGTAACTTTGAACGGTCACTAAATGAACTGTTGTAAGTCGAGGACTACCTGTAGCTACAGGTAGTTCTCGACTTATGATCACAATTGGGACTGGAACTTCTGTTGCTAAGCGAGATGGTTGTTAAATGAGTCACACCCAAAGTTATAGCAGCACTGAAAGAAGTAAACTTTTCAGACAATTTTTCATGCTTACGACCGTTGTACAATCCCCAGGGGTGGGCTGCTCCGGGTTCGCCCGGGTTTGGGTGATCCTCTAGCAAAGATTCTGTATGGTTTGGCGAACCCCCAAATGCCACTCCTGACTGGCCCCTCCCCACTCCCCCTCCCCTCCCAGGAGTCTCCACGCAGCCTGTTTTGGATGCCAGGTAAGTGCAAGGCCCGTTAAGATATTCATGAACTGGGAGAGCCAATGGTACAAGGTTAGCCAATGAATAGACATAGCAACTGAATCAGCCAATAGGAACTAACCACTTCTGAGTCTGTGCAGAGAATCGAAACTGGAACTTAAGCTTAAGGCTGGGTGTGGCTCCAGTCTCCACTCTGTACTCTTCCACTATGTGCTCTCTGTCCTCACTGAACTCTGAACTAGAAGCTGCTTGTGTTTTACTTTTAACTGTTGTTACATTGAAGAAGAACACTGCTAATGGTATTGTGTATGTATATGTATATATATATATATATATATATATATATATATATATATATATATATATATATATATATATATATATATATATATATATATATATATATATATATATATATATATAATTATGTTTATAAAGAAGTTATTGAATCCAGCTGAATCAGTCATCTGTGTGTGCTTCTGGTTTTGATTTTGCAACAAACTTTAATAGGGGGGTCTCTTTTTGCCTTCCCCAGGCTCTGTAGGCTCTCCGGAGCTTCCGGGAGGCCCATTTCCCCCCCTCTCCGAGACTCCGTGCAGGCCCTGCACTTACCTCGCATCCAAAACGGGCCGCGTGGAAACTCCTGGGAGGAGCGGGGAAGGGGCCAGCCAGGGGTGGGATTTGGAGGTTCTCCGAACCGGCCATAACGCTAGCTACGGGTTCTCCCGAACCCCGGGCGAACCCATAGCAGCCCACCCCTGTATATGTGGGTATATGCATAATTTTGTATTTATTTATTTTGTCATGTTTGCATAGTAAATATTCGAGGTGGAGACCCTTTGAGAGCTGCATGCAATGAAATTTCATTTTAATGTATGCCGATTAGTGTACATTCAAAGTGACAAGAAAGTTATTTGAAGTCAAAGTTTGCAGCAAGGCAGGCCAGCTAGTCGGAAAGAGCTCTGCAAAAAGCTGCAGCTCTGAGTTCAAAAGCCCACACCTTGCCTAAGCAATTCTACCATGCCTTTTGCTGAAGCTGAGCTGCTGCAGAAAAAAACTGCAATCTATGCATCCGGGAGACGATCAACGTAGCCCGTTTGCTCTTTTGGGCAGCCCCCTTGCCCAAAGCTGCTTAAGACTAGACTTTGCAACATGAATAAGAACGAAAAGTCTGCCATGTTGGTTATTAAATGAGGGGAAATGTGGTGCAGATGGAAAAAAAAGTGAATACTGGCTGACAATCTGGCCGAGAAGATGACGAAAGGAAACGAGCAGCCGTAAGCAGATGATAGCAAAAACAAAACAAAAAAAACGCAAAAAAAAAAAAACGGATTAAACTAAACGAATCAACATGACCGTCAGTTTCAGGGAGCCACGCGACAAAAGTGCTTTGCGCAACGTGACCGTGTTCCCACACCAGAATTTTGGATGACATTCTGAGAGGAAAAAAAGGTCATAATATTTGTGCTTCTTTTTTTTCTTCTGTAATGCTCAAATACACTTAAGTGAGAGTCCTCGGGTTATAACCACAACTGGCTCCAGGATTTCTGTTGTTAAGAAAGCAGTTGTTAAGTGAGTCATGTCCAATTTTACAACTTTTTTTTGCCATGGTTGTTAAGTGAACCACAGCATAACTGGGTGGGGAATTCTGGGAGCTGAAATCCACAAGCCTTAAAGTTGTCAAGGTTGGGCACCCCTTGAAAGATATTTGACAGATAGGAAATTATTCCCATCAAGAGGTGATATAGGATCTTGCTTCCTTGAAGTCATTCTTACTTAGAAAATAAAACCGAGATTCAATTCTAATTAACAAAATATTTATTTCAGTACAAAAGTAACAAAATATAAAGCTTAATAAGCTACATTTTCTCAGCTAAGAATTCACGTCTGCCTCGGGCGAGGCTCACAGGAGGAGAAGAAGGAGGAGACTCCTGGAATGTACACATGCGCAGTAAAACATATCACATGTCTGCTTGATTAGAAAATACAATAAACCTAGAAATATAGCAGAGGTGCTCAACTGGCAATATTCACATCGTGACAATATTGGATGGACCACATACACACAACCCAAGCTCTTGGCTTGGTTGGCAATAGACGCCATGTTCCTGCATTCAGTGTTAAAATATCACCCAGGGTGTGTCTTTGTACCACGAAGTCAAGAACGCTGCAAATATTTTCTGACTCCCCAGTCTAGCTTATAGCTCTGGGAATTCCTGATGAGTTTCCAACCTTATTCTAACCAGGCCCAATTCCTGCCTGGCTTCTCAGCCTAAACAAGGATCATTCAGGTGAAAGAACAATGGACAATTTCGAGTCTTTAGACATCAACTGTTGCTTAACCTCATCCTGAGTAGGAGAATAACGTGAGTCATTCTTTTACACTGCGGAAAGAGAGGCGAAACCGTGAGAATATAATGAAGAGAAACTCTTGCATCAGGCCAAAATATATAGGATGGGTAATGCAATGCTGGCAGAAAAGCTACAAGCTTGCTCATATTTGCAAGCAGCTAGATAGGTTCCAAAACAATTACTAAGAAGACCCATAAAAAAGGAATCTGTAGTTTGCAATTTGCTATCCAGGGCTGTTCCCTCTTCAAACATTCTTGGTTCCAATATTTGAGGGGCTGCTACGAAGAAGAAGAGGGGATCAGCCTGTTCTCCAAAGCATCTGAAGGCAGGACAAGCAGCAATGGATGGAAATTAATCAAGGAGAGATCCAAGCTAGGAGGAACTGCCTGAGAGGGAGAACAATTAACCAGTGGAATGGCTTGGCTCTGGAAGTTATTGGTTGTCCCATCACTGGAATATTTTAAGAAGAGAATGGACAGCCACTTGTCTGGAATGGTATAGGGACTCCTGCTTGAGAAGGGGGTTGGACTAGAAGACCTCCAAGGTCCCTTCCAACTCTGTTATTCTGCAACTATCATTGGTAAAATGATTATGGATGCAATCACCAGGAGTTTTCATGCCCCCTAAAAAAGATGTTACCTAAACGACCTTCAACGTTTTCTTCTAATTGCCTAACACATTTAGAATGTGAAGCTTTTCCCAAGGCTGTTCAGTTCAAAATATAGACAAATAACGTTAACATGCATGCTGGCCAGCATCATAATTATCTTTCATTCTCTCAATTTAGTGCATTTTGGAGACCTAAGACAAATACTGTATTGGCTTTTTAGGGTTATTCTCAGCAGCCCAAGCCAGCCTCTTGCAGGATATCAACCGTAATCTACCAAGCTGGAGGAGTGCAGGTTGGCACAAGATGTTTTTATACTTGACAGTTGGGGCAGAGGGAGGGAGAGAGAGAGAGAGATATGGAAGATAGATAGATAGATAGATAGATAGATAGATGGATGGATGGATGGATGGATGGATGGATGGATGGATGGATGGATGGATGGGGGAGGGAGGGAGGGAGGGAGGGAGAGAGATGGAAGATAGATAGATAGATAGATAGATAGATAGATAGATAGATAGATAGATAGATAGATAGATAGATAGATAGATAGATAGATAGATAGATAGATAGATAGATAGATAGATAGATAGATGAGGGAGGGAGGGAGGGAGGGAGAGGGAGAGGGAGAGGGAGAGAGGGAGGGGAGACAAGTCACCCATCCAGCTTCTGTGTCCACCAAAAGATAAGAATCTGGTACTCTCCTACCCCAGTCTTGCACTTATACCACTCCTCATACTGGCTTTTTGGTTGAGGGGGTGGGAATTGGCTCCAAATCCCCAGGCACCTTCTGTGGCTTGGAGGAATGACTAGAACCTGGGTCTTCTCATTCCTAGCCCAGAACTTTGACCACTAAATCATTCTGGCTCTCCGATTTTAAGGATACACACGCAAAACAAAAAAATAGACCCTATCAAATCTGGCCTGAAAGTTTCCAACCAACAGCTTTTTGCATTTTTATCATCATCGCCTCTAGACGAGATGGACGCCACTCAAGTCAATCAATTAATGGATATAAACGTAAGACATTCTCTTCCGCCCTTAACCGGTTGTTCTCTTAATCCACAAAGGGCCAGTGTTTCTGGTGGCATCTGCAATGTGCTATGCAACCAGCTGACGGCGAGAGCTAGTTCCTTGTTCTTGGAAACATCCCCATTATAAATATTTTTTTTAAAAAAAAACCACTGATGCATTTCGAGCACACTCTGGTTCCATTTTATTTACTAGGACTCATATTCCAAGCCAAGAGGACTCTGAGTGGATGAGATTCCCTTCTTTCAGGAAAAAAGAAAAGAAAGAAAACCAGAATAACCACATAACCGTTAATGATGACAAAATTACAGGACGTTTTGGCATCTGAGGAACGTTCAAAGCACAAGCCCTTAAAAACCGGGTTAGGCAAAAGTTCCTGAAACTCAGCAGGGTGGTCTGTATCAAGATAATGCAGATATTCCTTGCAATGTGATCCCCCCTCGCTCTGTAATCACAAACATCAACATTTATTTATTTTTGCAAAGCTTTCTGCCCTGTTCTTATGATGGTTACAGTACTACGGAGGGTGTATTTGTAGCCATGTCAGAGGGGGAAAAAATGACTTCGGAGTTTGGGAGTTGAGATTTTTGGGAATGCCCCTAAGGAATGTGTTTTAGAAGAGGAGCAAATGACCTTCTTTGTCTCCTAATGGGTCTGTCCATGGCGGGTTTTCCAAGTAATACTATGGAAGAGTTGGTTGCTGCCTTTCTCCAAGAGTGTTTTTCAACACTGTAGCCTAGAATATAGAACATAGAAAAATAGAGATCTTGAAGGTCTTCTAGTCCAGGGGTCCCCAACCCGCGGTCCATGGACCAGTCCGTAGCAAGCCAGAAACTGGGCCACGCAAACAAGCGAAGCCCCATCCGCGGGATGCAGGCAGCACACTAAACCATGCCCCCACCAGTCCATGGAAAAGACCTCTCTCCCTGGAACTGGTCCCTAGAGCCAGTGGTGGGTTTCAAAAATTTTTACTACCAGTTCTGAGGGCGTGGCATGGTATGGCTTGGTGGGCGTGACAGAGGCAGGATACTGTAAAATCTCCATTCCTTCCCCACTCCAGGGGAAGGTTACTGCAAAATCCCCATTTCCTTCCAATCAGCTGGGACTCGGGAGGCAGAGAATAGGTGGGGGTGGGGCCAGTCGGAGGTGGTATTTACCGGTTCTCTGAACTACTCAAAATTTCCGCTACCGGTTCTCCAGAATTGGTCAGAACCTGCTGAAACCCGCCTCTGCCTAGAGCTCAAAAGGTTGGGGGCCACTGTTCTAGTCCAACCCCCTGATCAAGGCAGAAAACCTTCTACCAACCCAACCAAATGGTTGTCTAATCTATTTTTGTAAACTTCCAGCGATGGCGCACCCACAACTCCGGGAGGTGAGTTATTCCATTGATTAACTGTTCTCATTGTCAAGACATTTCTTCTTACATCCTATAGGCTGGTTCTTCCCTTGATTAGTTTAATTAGTTGGGTCCACTGCTTCTTGTCCTGCCTTAATTTAATTTAATTAAATGGATTTGTATGCCGCCCAACTCCCAGGGGACTTCAAGTGCTATGGAGAATAGGTAGTATTGGGACTATCACAGTGAATTAACACACTGTACCTATTAATTGAGGAAGATTGACCAAGCGGGATACTAAGTCTACAAGCCACCAGGATCCTTTCCTGGGTCTCTAGAGCCCCAATTTTGATGGGACCAAACATGAATCCCCCAGTTTTTCTATTTTTAGGGAACTGAGATCTTTTTTTTAAGAGGCAGGATGGATTGTCTAAGCATTTTGTCTGCTAACCCTCCCAACCCTTCAAAACATCACCTTCAATACAGTCGTGGCCATACCTACTTTTGGAAGGAGGTCTCCATGCCTTGCTGATACTAAAGCCACTCCAGCTAAGATTATAGACTTGTGATGTAGCAATAATTGAATTAAGTACGTGATAAATAAATAATAAAAATATCAATAACTACACTCCAGTTAACTGTAGACCATCAGAATTTATCACTGAAGCAAGAAAACCAAAGAACAAAAGAAGATGAAGGAATTTTTAAGAAGCATCTCTCAAACAGAGAGTTTCTATTTTCAGGTTGAGTTTAAAACTTATTTATTTTATTTGAATGTATTGATTGGATTTTCTATGCTGTCCATCTCACTAAAACAGCGACTCTGGGCAGCTTACAATATAATATTATTGTCTTATGCTGGGAAGTAGAAAACCAAAAATTATATGGGAAGGACCAAGCAAGATGTCAACAGTTCTGGTGCAGTCTTTTTAAAACTCCACTACAAGAGCAACAGTGGATTTGAGTTCTAATTACTCCATTAAAATATTTTAGATTGTCATAAAGATGACGTAGTGTTTTCTTATTTTATTTTAGGAATTGTTTCCCAATTGTTTTCATCTAGAATTCTTCTAACAATACCTGTTACCACCCATGCAACCTTGGTTCCCATTCCTGCTTACATCTCTGGCTGTACTTTTTTTACTGAGAATATTAAATTCTAGACATTTAAGGTGGGAGGGCCATGTGGTTAGTGTTTTAAGAAAAAAATAGACTCGACTTTTTAAACCTAGATGACAGTCCAAATTTTCCATGCTGCGAAATAGGCATTAGGAACAGGTTTGGGAAATGGGGTTTATAAATTGTGGTACATTGATTAGACAATAGATCGAATCTTGTTTATTCTTCATTCTGTTACAGGACAGAATTCCCAGTTCTATGTTCTATTTAGATTTATTATTAGAGTTGGAAGGGACCTTGTAGGTCATCTAGTCCAACCCCCCCCCCCGCTCAAGCAGGAGTTCCTACACCATTTGAGACAGATGGCAGTCCAGTCTCCCCTTGAAGGTCGCAAGTGTTGGGGCTCTCACAACCTCCGCTGGCAAGCTGTTCCACTGGTTTTTGTCCCATTGCTGGCTGGGGAATTCTGGGAGTTGAAGCCCACTCATCTTAAAGCTGCCAAGATTGAGAAACACTGTTCTATTCTAAGTTATTCCACAGGCCACCCTTTTCACGTGTCACATTGTGATCTGCAGCACAGAAGATTTACATTGCGGTGACAACTATCTTGAATTTTCTTTAGAATCAAATGTGAGTTTAAAATACTTTTTTTAAAAAAATAAATCTTGGGGAGCTAGAAAGTTTTGCAGAAAACATTTCAGCTTTTTATTTTTTAAGGAAAGCATTTTCTGCACTGAAAGTTTCTTAACACAGAACACGAAAAGCAGGAAGGAAGTTGAAGAATTACGGCATCCTTGTCACTGACTTCCCCTTTTCCTGGCTATTGTTGTCAAACATTACGGGGACAATTTTCAGTTCTCAGCAATGTCATTTTGCAAACTGGTTATGCAAAAAAGTAGTATCTGCATTCCCACAGATCTTCTCCAGTTGACTGGATGGACAAGGCAGCGTTGAGAAGAAAAATGGGTGGCAGATAAGCTAATAAAGGATACAAACTTGGGCACAAGTCTCAATATTTTTAGTAAATGTGAAACAATAATTTCCTGCTCAAAACACAAATGATGTTGATTATCATCTTTAAAGCCATACATGGCTTAGGACCAGGCTATCTATGAGCCGAGGTGGCGCAGTGGTTAAAAGCAGCACTGCAGTTCAGCAGTTCAGCTGTTCAAATCTCACCAGCTCAAGGTTGACTCAGCCTTCCGACCTTCCGAGGTCGGTAAAATGAGGACCCAGATTGTTGGGGGCAATATGCTGAACTCTGTAAACCACTTAGAGAGGGCTGTAAAGCACTATGAAGCGGTATATAAGTCTAAGTGCTATTGCTATCTCCGGGACCGTATCCTACCTCATACATCCCTACGACCAGTTAGGTCCCACAGAGTCGGCCTCCTCCAGGTCCCTTCAACCAATGTCGGTTGGAGGGACCTAGGGGGAGAGCCTTCTCTGTAGGAGCTCCGGCTCTCTGGAACCAACTACCCCAGGAGATCCGAACTATTCCCACCTTGCTGGCCTTCCGGAAAGCCATTAAGACATGGCTCTTCCTGCAGGCGGGGTGATTGAGTGGGTTGCATGTGTGGTTTTTTTTATTATTCTTTTAATTGTTATTTAATTGTTGTTTTTATACTGTATTATAGCTTTTCTTATATTTGTTGTACGCCACCCTGAGTCCCTAGGGAGTAGGAAGGCATATAAGAATTGCCAAATAAATAACTAACTAAATAACTAAATAACTAAATAACTAAACAAACAAACAAACAAACAAACAAATAAATAAATAAATAAAATTTGGGGTTTTTTTAAAGTGGATCCAGCACAGAGTGTGTTAAAACACGATCCAATCTGGGTTAGTTATTGGGAACAGAGGAAGAGTAAACCTCTGGTTCTGGTGATTGATCCTGATTGGATCTTCCAACATTGTCCTGGGACACGTATATTTGCCTTTGTTCATGAGGGTTAAAACACAACACCAACTTGCTATGTAACATCTCAAGTTAAGTGGGAATCAACTTCAAAATCAAAGCCAGCCCATCAGTTGGGACAAGGTATGATCCCCTCACAGGCTGATAACAGCTTCCATCAGTTCCAGAACGGATCTTATGTCCAAATCCGGCTTAAGAGGACCTATCTTTGACCAAAACTTACATGGAACAATCAACAATTCTTTCTAACACCTTTAACATCTCAAACAATTAAATGATTAAAAAAATTCACACCTCAAAATTAGGATGTGGATTTAAGGTTGGTAAGCTTTAGGACAGTGATGGCGAACCTTTTTTCCTTCAGGTGCCGAAAGTGCATGCGCGCGTGCTAACGCGCATGCGTGAGTGCCCACGCCCATAATTCAATGCCTGGGGAGGGCAAAAACGGCCTCCCCCGCTCCCCCGGAGGCTCTCCGGAAGCCGAAAACACCCTCCCAGAGCCTCTGTGTGAGCCAAAAATCAGCTGGCCGGCGTGCACATACGCGCTGGAGCTGAGCTAGGCAATGACTCGTGTGCCGGCAGATATGGCTCCGCGTGCCACCTGTGGCACCCGTGCCATAGGTTCGCCATCACTGCTTTAGGACATCTGGAATTTTGTGAGCATGTTCTGGTGCTGCCACAAAATGGCTTTCTTGGAGGGTAGGCCGCAGGGGTAGGCAAAGTTGGCTCTTCTATGACTCGTGGACTTCAACTCCCAGAATTCCTACGATAGCATGATTGGCTCAGAAATTCTGGGAGTTGAAGTCCACGACTCATAGAAGAGCCAACTTTGCCTACCCTTGGGGTAGGGGATTCTCAATTCACAAAATGGCTGCCATGGGGGGGTGTACAACCAGTCACAAAACATTTGGGAGGTCACTTTCCATCTTCCTCTCTAGAAGGAAGATTTCAAAATGCTGCCCTCCATCCCAGCTTCTCCTCCATTTTCTAGGCACAGTTTGAAATGAAATTCTTGGCTGCAGCTGTCTCCTTTATTTTTCAAGGATTCTTAGAAGTCTCACGCATTCTTGGAAGTACAGATATTGCCAGAGGCTGGTACATTTTGTCATAACAGGCTGGTCCTCCACCATCATTTCTTCGTGACACAGGGTGCACCAAAAGAGGCATTAGAAGTGTTTCTCAACCTTGTCAGTTTGAAGATGTGTGGACTTCAACTCCCAGAATTCCCCAGCCAGCGTTGCTGGCTGTGGAATTCTGGAAATTGAAGTCCACACATCTTCAAACTGCCAAGGTTGAGAAACACTGCATTAGAATATAGAATCAGAGAATCAGAGAGCTGGAAGAGACTCAGAAGTCTTCTAGTTCAACCCCCTGCTCACGTCAGAGGCTCTTATACCATTCTGGTCAAATGGTTGTCCGAACTTTTCTTGAAAACCTCCAGTGATGGAGCACCCACAACTTCTGAAGGCAAGCTCTTCCGCTGATTAAAATGTTCTCATTGTCAGGAAATTTCTCCTTAGTTCTAAGTTGGATCTCTCTTTAATGAGCTTCCATTCATTACTTCTTGTCCTGTCCTCAGGTGCTTTGGAGAACAAGTCCATCCCCTCTTCTCTGTGACGAGTTAGGCTGGCTGGAGAATTCTGGGAGTTGAAGTCCACAAGTCTTAAAGTTGCCAAGTTTGAAGACCTCTGGGCTAGATAAGGCTAGTTCCTTTAACCATTCATCGTATGGTTTAGCCCAGGGTAGGGTTCCCAAATTTTTTACTACCACTCTGTGGGCGTGGCTTACTTTGTGGGTGTGGCTTGATGGTCATGTGACTGGGTGGGCGTGGCTTCATGGTCATGTGACTGGGTGGGCGTGGCTTCATGGTCATGTGACTCGGCAGGCGAGGCTTGGTGGTCATGTGACTGGGTGGGCGTGGCCAACTCAATGTCACTCACGTCAAGGGGTGCCTCGCCTGGCCCCTCCCCTCCCAGCCATTCCTTGTCACACCCAGCCTCAACGAATCTACAGTTCTGTAAAAATATTGTTTACCATTTGTCAACTTTATTATCTACATATTTAGCCTCCAGACTCTTTATCACCTCTGTTGCTCTTTTCTGCAACTTTCTAGGGCAGTGATGGCGAACCTATGGCATGCGTGCCATAGGTGGCACGCGGAGCCATATCTGCCGGCACGCGAGCCGTTGCCCTAGCTTAGCTCCAACACACATGTGCACGCTGGCCAGCTGATTTACGGCTCACACTGAGGCTCTGGGAAGGCGTTTTTGGCTTCTGGAGGGCCTCTGGAGGCATTTTCGCCCTCCCCAGGTTCCAGGGAAGCCTACTGGGCCCACCGGAAGTCGGAGAATGGGCCATTTCCGGCCTCCAGAGGCATTAAATTATGGGTGTGGGCACTCGTGCGTGTGCGATAGCGCACGCACACACACTTTCGGCACCCGAGGAAAAAAAGGTTCACCATCACTGTTCTAGGGCCTCAGCATGTGTGTGTGTGTGTGTGTTATGGTGACCAGAACTGTATATGCACCAGAGGATAGATATTGCCAACTTCTGGTTCCATATCTGAGCACCACTGAAAATGTTGACTTTTTAATACCCAAGCCAAAGATCACAGTTTAATCAAACCTATCGATCTCTGATGCCCCAAACATTTCCAATCCCCCCTCCTCGATCCCCAATTCTTAAATTTATTTCAACCGTACCACAGTTGTTGCAATTCTGCAATCTTGCTTTTTCTAAAGCACATGTTTATTTAAGGGTTTCACCAGCTCCACCCAGGCCTGTGGGCACTTTGGTGATGTCAACCATGACACATCCAGAACGTAATCCAGTTGTAATAGGAACTAAAAGGCTACACGCCCTTTCCACAAAAGGCAATGAGGAAATAGTCACAAGAGGAGGGTTTGGAAAATGATGGAAAAGCTGACAGCCAAAACAATAAGAGCCCGACTGTGTTGCAAAAGAATTCTGGCAAAATTGCTAAATTCTAGCATCAACAATCTCAGTTGCTTTGACCTACAGAACATCAGAGTAATTGAGTTCAAAAGGACCTTGGAGGTCTTCTAGTTCAAACCCATGCTCAAGGAGAAGATCCTACACCATTCTGGACAAGTGGCTGTCCAATCTCTTCTTGTAAACCTCCAGTGATGGAGCACCCACAACTTCTGGAGGCAAGACGTTCCACTCGTTAATTGTTCTCACTGTCAAAAAATTTATCCTCAATTCTCAGTTGGGTTTTTCTTTAACAAGCTTCCACTCATTATTTCTTGTCTTTCCCTCAGGTGCTTTGGAGAAAAGTTGTCCCCCTCATCTTTGTGATAGCCCCTCAAATATTGGAACACTGCTATCATGTCACCCCTTTTCACTGGACTTAACATGCCCAATTCTTGCAACCGTTCTTCGTATGTTTTAGCCTCCATCACACTAATCATCTTTGTTGTTCTTCTCTGCAGTCTTTCTAGAGCAGGGGTGTCAAACTTGATTTCATTGTGGGCCGTATCAAAGTTGTGTTTGACCTTGGGGGAGCAGGGGGGGCCTGCCAGCTCGACGTCACTCGTGTCGGGGGCACCTCTGATGGCCCGAGTGCTCTGCCAACGAAAACGGGCTCCCAAGCTCCGTTTTCGGCTGCGACGGCATGCTGCAACCCTCTGCCAGTGAAAATGGAGCTCGGGAGGGCCACACGCAGCCGTCCCAAGCTCCGTTTTCGTTGGCAGAGGCACTGCAGGCACTGTTCCCTCTAAGCTGCGCAGACGTACGGCCGCACACGCAATGAGAGAACGCCGCACGGAAGTTTCTCACTTCCGCATGGCATTTTCTAATGGCAGAGGCCGCGCGCCTGCACAGCCGTGCACATAAAAAGAGAACGCCGCGCAGCAGTTTCTAATTGCCGTGCGCCGTTTTTTGATCTTACAGGGAACATTGACTGCAAGCTGGTCCTTCGCTGTTTCCAGAATGGCCCTGCGGGTCAGATCTAAGCATCCGGTGGGCCAGATCCAGCCCCCGGGCCTTGAGTTTGACACCCCTGTTCTAGAGTCTCAACATCTTTTTTGTATCATGGTGACCAGAACTCGATGCAATATTTCAAGTGTGGTCAGCAATAATTTAATCAAGAGGGAGCTGCAACCTATTGGAAGATCATCAAACCTGTCTATTGTTGCAAAGGTTCCTGTTTGTTCTATCGGCTTCCCCTAGTCTCATATTTCTGTCTCTACAGAACATCATTTAATCTGAAAAAAAAAAACCACAATGCAAAGCAAAGCAACGGAAGTAAAACTACTGTATTCTTTCTTTGTTTTCTTTACACTTCAACCCCATGGGGCAGCCCCCAAAGTGGATCATTGTCAGAATGCAAAGAGTGTGAAGCAGATAAAGGTGAATCATTCAAAAAATATCTTGAGCATCACTTCAAACAACAGGAAACCAAAACCCGTCTGAATGACAACGAAGTTGATCATGTAATTGCGCAACATCGAAGTGGTTATTCAGGCACCTGGTTGTGTTCTGTTGCTTCTCTTTCTCCTCCTCTGCACAGCGTGGAAGGGAAGCAGCAAGTAGAACTGAGAGAGAACCAGGGTTTCCTTTGTGGCTGTTCAGAGTCGGGTTGCAAACGGCACAGCACAAAAGGCCAGGGAGTCTTCGGGACACACGTTGCACTAAACCTGCCTTTTTCGGAGATACTCAGCTACGCACAAGCAGGTTGCTCAATTTTCACAGTATCTGCACTTTTAAAAACTTTTTGAAACTCATTGGTTGCAACATTTATGATCTGCTTTCCACAACACTCATACCTTGGAGGACTGCAAGGTGTTAAGCAGAAAAGTCTTGCAGAAAAAATTGCAGAGAAGAGCGAGCAGCAAAGATGAGGAATGGATCTGGAGGCGAAATCATATGATGAATGATTCAGGGAACTATGAACCATTTAGTTAAGGAGAACTTTCTTAATACTGAGAACAATTAATCAGTTGAACGGCTTACCTTCAGAGGTTGTGGGGGCTCCACCAATGGATGTTTTTAAGAAGAGACCAGACAGTCATTTGTCTGAAACGGTCTAGACTCTAGAGCAGTGGCTGCCAATGCTTTTTTGGCCATGCCCCAGCTAAGCATCTCTAAAATCCTGATGCCTTCCCCCCCCCCCCGTGACATATAATTCTTCCTATTCAAAAAGTGAACTGCTACTCACGCAGAGGAAGCCTAAAAGGCCATTAACTTGGTTTAAACAAGGTTCCAATTGCCCCCATTAAAACTCAAATCGCCCCCCTGTGGGTTGTGGGGCCCACGTTGAGAACCACTGGTCTAGAGTCTCCTGTTTGAGCAGGGGGGTGGATTAGAAGACCTCCAAGGTCCCTTCCAGCTCTATTCTGAATTGAATGGAATTGAACTAGGTATGTTTAGCCTAACCAAGAGAAGGACTAGGGGAGACTAGTGTCTTCCAGTACTTGAGGGGCAGTCATAGAAATGAGGGGCTTGACTTATTCAACTTATTCAACTTATCCACTAAGGAGAGAAGACGGCAAAGAAGTAACAGACAACACAGACAAAGCAGAGCTACTGAACACATTCTTCGCATCAGTCTTCACACAAAAGGAAACTGCAGCTCAACTACCCAGCAACACAAAAATAAAAAACAGATTCGAAGCAAGACTCAACCTAAGCAAAAATACAGTAAGAGATCACCTATCTGAACAATGAATACAAAGCACCAGGACCTGATGGATTACACCCCAGAGTCCTAAAAGAACTAGCAGAAGTCATTTCGGAACCACTGCACCACATCTTCCACAAATCCTGGAACACAGGGGAACTCCCCGAGGACTGGAAAAGAGCTGATGTGGTCCCCATCTACAAAAAAGGTAAAAAAACAGACCCAGGAAACTACAGACCAATCAGCCTAACATCAATACCTGGGAAAATACTGGAAAAAATAATTAAAAACCAGATCTCACATCATCTAGAAACAAACCAAGTAATAACCAACAGCCAACACGGATTTGTTAAGAACAAGTCATGCCAAACCAACCTCATTTCATTTTTCAACACTGTGACCAAATTAGTAGACCAGCGAAATGCAGTAGACATCATATACCTGGACTTCAGCAAAGCATTTGACAAAGTAGACCACAACCTACTTCTTCATAAGCTAGAAAAAAGCGGGATAGACAGCTACACAACCAGATGGATTAACAACTGGCTGACCAACCGTACCCAACGAGTAGTCCTCAATGGCTCTAAGTCCACATGGAGAGAAGTAAGCAGTGGCGTACCACAAGGTTCCGTCCTAGGCCCAGTACTCTTTAATATCTTCATAAATGACCTAGATGAGGGAATAGCAGGAGAACTAACCAAATTTGCAGACGATACCAAGCTGGCGGGAGTAGCAAACACCCCAGAGGACAGACTCAAAATCCAGAGGGACCTTGACAGACTCCAACACTGGGCCCAAACCAATAAAATGAAATTTAACACGGAGAAAAGTAAAATTCTACACCTAGGTAAGAAGAATCAAAAATACACATACAAACTGGGTGAAACCACACTCAATAGCAGCGATTGCGAGAGGGATCTTGGAGTCTTGGTAGACAGCCAACTAAATATGAGCCAGCAGTGTGCAGCAGCAGCCAAAAAGGCCAACGCAGTCCTGAGCTGCATAAATAGAGGGATACAATCAAGGACCAGAGAGGTACTAGTACCACACTATAAAGCCTTGGTCAGACCACACCTAGAGTACTGCATCCAGTTTTGGTCACCACACTACAAAAAAGACATTGAAACCCTAGAGAAAGTGCAGAAGAGAGCAACCAGGATGATAAAGGGTCTGGAAAATAAAACATACAAAGAGCGGTTGCAGGAACTGAGCTTGGCCAGTCTGGCGAAGAGAAGGACCAGGGGTGACATGATAGCAGTGTTCCAATACTTGAGAGGATGCCACAGAGAGGAGGGGAGCAGGCTGTTCTCTATAGCACCAGAAAGCCAAACAAGGAATAACGGATGGAAGCTGACCAAGGAGAGATTCAACCTGGAAGTGAGGAGAAACTTTCTGACGGTGAGAGC
This sequence comes from Diadophis punctatus similis, assembly GCA_023053685.1. Classification (NCBI taxonomy): domain Eukaryota; kingdom Metazoa; phylum Chordata; class Lepidosauria; order Squamata; family Dipsadidae; genus Diadophis; species Diadophis punctatus. Next base: position 12,266,436 of record JALIGW010000015.1, on the reverse strand, counting down.
GATCAACCAGTGGAACAGCTTGCCAGCGGAGGTTGTGAGAGCCCCAACACTTGCAACCTTCAAGAGGAGACTGGACTGCCATCTGTCTCAAATGGTGTAGGAACTCCTGCTTGAGCAGGGGGTTGGACTAGATGACCTACAAGGTCCCTTCCAACTCTAATAATAAATCTAAAATCTAAAGCCCCTGAGAGAGGACAAGGAGCAATAGGTGGAAGCTCACTAAAGAGAGATCCAACCTAAAACTAAGTGGGAATTTCCTGCTGGTGGGAAGAGTTAATCAATGGGACAGGGTCTGGAGTTCTGCGTACTTCACTACTGGAGGTCTTCAAGAAAAAATAGGATGTCCAGGATGATATAAGGTCTCCTGCCTTGAGCAGTGGGTTGGACTAGAACAGGGGTCTCCAACCTTGGCAACTTTAAGATTTGTAGACTTCGACTCCCAGAATTCCTCAGCCACAAGTCTTAAAGTTGCCAAGGTTGGAGACCCCTGGGCTAGAAGACCTCCAAGGATTTTTCCAGCCCTAGAATTCTCTGGTTCCAAGTATGCCTTCTTGTCTCAGCAGCTTCATCTGGAATGTTATCTCCTCAGAGTTCCAAGTGGAACCTGTTCTAATGGTATTCCAGAACAGACGTGGAACGTGGTTCCATGTCTTTGGGTAAGATCGCCATTAAATCTTGTTTTTCATTCTCTATTTTTCACAGTGGATATCATTGTCTGCATACTTCAGATTTTCCCACCATTTGTTTTTGTTTTTAAACTGTAAGCCACCCGGAGACATTCTGGGGTCAGATGACTTCTAAATCAAATCAAATCAAATCAAATCAATCAATAAAAAAAACATCTGCACTGTTGGCCAAGAAGCATCCAGGAAGTCATCAGAGACCGGGTTCAACTTAAGAGGTTGTTTACCTTACTATTAAAATTATCACAAATGGAATCAGACTTGGAAATTTCGAAGGGAGTGATCTGAAGTTTGGGCAGGGAGTAATATTGCAAACAAAAACAAACCAACAAACAAAAATACCTTTTCAAAAAGAACAACAACACAATTTTGGGAAGTTTATAATGGAACAGAGCCAAAGGGACCCAAACTTTTGCACTGCTTGTCAGTGTCTTCAGAATTTAACAGTGCAATGGGCAACATTAACAGCAGGACTTCACACCATTTGAGACAAGAAACGACCATGTGATGTCTAAAACTGATTATCTACACCAGGGGTGTCAAACTCGATTTCATTGAGGGCCGCATCAGGGTTGTGTTTGACCTCAGGGGGCTGGGGTGGGCGTGGCCAGGGTGGGTGTGGCCAGCTCGACGTCACTCGTGTCGGGAGAGGCTGTGGTGGCCCGAGCGCTCTACCAGCGAAAATGGGCTCCAGAGCTCCGTTTTCGGCTGTGACAGCCTCTTGCAACCCTCTGCCAGTGAAAACGGAGCTCCAGAGGGCCGCCCGCAATTCTCCTGAGCTCCATTTTCGCTGGCAGAGGCACCATGGGACAATCCTTCACGGTTTCCAGGGCAGCCCCATGGACCAGATCTAAACACCTCGCGGGCCGGATCCTCCCCCTGGGCCTTGAATTTGACACCCCTGATCTACAGAGTCTAAATAGCACCAATAGTATTTTATAGTGTAACAAAATCCAACCACACTCACATATGTGACAAGATCGCTGTTAGTTTTATCCAGTCCCATTCCCCCTCATTTCAACCCAAAATATGGTATTTGATGTGGCCCCTAATCACCTAATGTTTATATTTGGTCATTAGGCTCTCCTTTGTTTATCGATTTACCAAAGTAACAATTCAGGACTTACATCTTGATTCAACCTTTTATCAATCATTAAACACAAAAGCACGGTCACTAGTCTTTACAGGCTTGGAGATAACATCCAGGATTTGTGGAAATCAGAACAAGCAGAAGATGCCCGGGGCCTTCAAGGATGGGAGTTTCACCTCCATGTTCCTTAGGCATGCTTGGATCCGAAACAAACAAACAAACAAACAAACAAACAAAATGTATCACAATTGCAGCAACCAAATCAACTTTGGAGAAAAATGTCACTTGAATGTTCTGTAGGGTGTATGAAACTTGTTTAAGGCTTAGTTTCATCTTCTATCAATTTAAGCATCTTATAGTCCAGGTCAGCTCGCTAGAACATGTGTAAAGTACATGTGCTACATGTATACAGTAGTCCTCAACTTACAAGGATTGGGACCAGAACTTCTGTTGCTAGATGAGGCAGTTGTTCAATGATCTGATTTTACAATCTTTGTAACCTCAGTTACAGAAAGAAAGAAAGAAAGAAAGAAAGAAAGAAAGAAAGAAAGGAAGGAAGGAAGGAAGGAAGGAAGGAAGGAAGGAAGGAAGGAAGGAAGGAAGGAAGGAAGGAAGGAAGGAAGGAAGGAAGGCTGAGCGTCAAAGAATTGAGGCCTTTGAACTGTGGTGCTGGAGAAGACTCCTGCGAGTCCCTTGGACTGCAAGGCAATCAAACCGGTCAGTCCTAGAGGAGATCAACCCTGACTGCTCTTTAGAAGACCAGATCCTGAAGATGAAACTCAAATACTTTGGCCACCTAATGAGAAGGAAGGACTCACTGGAGAAGAGCCTAATGCTGGGAACGATTGAGGGCAAAAGAAGAAGGGGATGACAGAGAATGAGGTGGCTGGATGGAGTCACTGAAGCAGTCGGCGTGAGCTTAAATGGACTCCGGGGGATGGTAGAGGACAGAAAGGCCTGGAGGAATGTTGTCCATGGGGTCGTGATGGGTCAGACACGACTTCGCAACTAACAACAATAACAACCTCCGTTGTTAAGTGAATCATTGAATGAATAACTCGGTTGTTAAGCAAACCCAGCTCCCTCCAGGGACTTTGCCTGTCAGAAGATGGCCTGGAAGGTCACAAATGGAAATTACACCCCATGTGACACCTCATGAAACACACCTCATAAATACGTGTCAGTTACCAAGCACTTGAATTTTGATCACATAACTATGGGACTCTCTGAGTAAAACATGTCCTTTCAAAACTCGTTTTTGGAAAGAGTCTCTTTCATTTTGCTATGCACCCACGAAATGGAATTAACCTACATTTTGTCCCCTCTAATAAATGCAGAACTGCCTGCCGTTTGGATGATCTCCATAGAAGGGACCAAGACAAGCACAGGAACCGAAGCAGACAGGCTATATAATTTAACCAGGGTGTAGAGTGAAACTGAGTGTTGCAATATTTAAATCGCATTGATACTGACCTATTTTTCTACTGCCTCTATTTCGTTTAAATGCACCGAGCAAATATTCTATCTTCCAGTAGAAATGCGCACTTTTTGCTTACTAGGGAGCAAAAGAATGCCTGACACGGATGCCTCAAATTCCATTTTATATGACAGACTAGCGTTCGTCAGCGACGACCCGACCAGCATGTGAGTGACAGAATTTAAATCGTATTTTTTAGAAAAGTCTGGAAAGGATAACTTACAGAGCAAGGAAGTTTGACTCACTAGTGTTTTCCAAACTTAACCACTTTATGAGGTGTGGACTTCAACTCCCAGAATTCCCCACCCAGCCAAGAATTCTGGGAGTTGAAGTCCACACCTCATAAAGTGGTTAAGTTTGGAAAACACTGGTCTAGGGCTTCCCAAGCCATGTGAACCCAGCCAATCATGGTTCATTCAGTAAATTATATTTATACAAATCATGGCCCAGGATAAGATGTACAAAATCTAAAGCGGGAACACCTGGACTCCAGTTTGTAAGCGGAGGGAGAGTCTTTTGCCCTTTGTGCTGCTGCCCTCAGTTGCCCCGGCTGACGTACAAAACTGACTCTTTAAACACATAAAGTGCCTATTTCCTTTCCTCTGGGACTTCTAAGGCAGAGAAGCAGGCCAAAAGGGGACTGTTTGGGCTTCACAGCCTGAGGTTAAACCAAACGTTTGACTTGGGTCAGTCTGGATTAAAGAAAAATATTCAAGAGAACCTCATTGGTTTACTTTCGTCCAGAATTTGGCAGGACTGAAAATGGATAAAGTTCAATACTCAACGATGTTTTGGCCACAAGAAAAATCTTCCAAACGAAAACATCTGGAGAGCATTTGAAAAAAAAAATCTTCAGGAAACTTTGATTTACATTAGGGCAGGCTTTCTTTCTGTTTCAAGCAACTGGAATGGCCTGGACAGGATTTGTATGCTGATCTCCATTTCCACATCTACACATACAGTACAGTATAGTACAGTACAGACACACACACACACACACACACATTATACACACATTGTACACACGTTATAACACACAACTAATCAGACATGGGTCTCAATAGGAAGAATGTCTTTGGAGATTCTCAATCATCCAAGTTATGGTTGTCCCAAAGGTGCCTTTCCAAAAGGTAATTGGACTTTCCTGAGCTTTTCCTTGAAATCGTTTCGCTTCTCATTCAAGAAGCTTCTTCAGAAGCGAAATGTCTTCAAGGAAAAACAAAGTCCAGTTGCCTTTTTTGGGGGGAAAAAGCATCTTTGGGACAAACAAGAAGAATTTACTCTTTCCTAGCTATTCCTTTATTTCCCTATCCTTCAAATTTGAAACCTCAAGATGCAGCCTCCCTATCAGACAGGCGTCCATTACAAGCCACAACCGAGTGACACACATGTCATGACATCTTCACCCAACTGACATAATTCACATTGTACGATGACATCATGATACGCGTGGCATCAACCATGACCTCAATCAAGAACTTAGTACAATCTTTTTCCTTATCGCTCTTGAAGAGCCGAGGTGGCGCAGTGGTTAAAGAGCAGCACTGGAGTTCAGCTGTTCAAATCTCACCAGGCTCAAGGTTGACTCAGCCTTCCATCCTTCCGAGGTGGGTAAAATGAGGACCCAGATTGTTGGGGGCAATATGCTGAACTCTGTAAACCGCTTAGAGAGGGCTGTAAAGCACTATGAAGCGGTATATAAGTCTAAGTGCTATTGCTAAGTGCTATTGCTATTCTCCAGGTTTTCACAAAGTCCCAAAGCTTTCAATTCAAGTAATATTTTACCATTACTAGTTTTTGAGTGTTTGTCACATAAGGGCTAAACTTCGGAAAGAAACCCTGCTCGGTTGGAGAACATCTGAGGTGACACCAACCGAGTCAGAATTATAGCCCAATGCTCAGCTAAACTGTATGGATCCACACTAGTCAAAACAAACTATCAGTTTACACAAACATGACTATTAGAAGACAAGCCACAGTTTAAACCGGGGTGGGTGGGTGGGAGGAATCTCAATGTTGTCATCTAAAGATATTGCAAAATTGTGCCTAGGGGTTTCACTCTCCACTATGCCAGCCCTTCCAAATAAATAAATTAAAAATTAAAATGAACACATACAGACGTTGAGCTAATGTGCTGTGTTTTCTTCTTCCTGGCAAGAAGCAATGCATTCAAAATAAGAAGCCAAGCACAACAGCGGCATCCAGGTTAAAGGATACAATTGGAAGGGGAGATAATGGTAAATTAAGGCTGGGCCAACAATTGAAACTGCAGGTTGACATCATGTTTGACCGAGAGGAAGCACGCTCCAATACTCTGGAGGAGAAAACAAGGCAGCGTTGCTTATATGGGCCAAACTCTGTTGTTTGCAGAAGACTTCCATATCTCCTGGGAATGTGTGGAGATTCTCAGTCATCCAGATCAGGTCATAGTTGTCTCAAAGGTGTTTTTTCAAAAGGCAACTGGACAACTGTTTTTTTCCTTGAGGAAAAGTGCCAGAACTGATGGAGCTTCCTGGATGGGAAGCAAAATCATATTGTCTTCTTTGTCTTCTTCTTCTTCTCCTCCTCCTCTTCTTCCTCCTTCTTCTTCAAAACAATCCAGTGGGCCTTTTGAAAGAGTACCTTTGAGTCTCCGGGAAGGTTCCACATTAGATCATGGATCACATTAAAAGGTTCCAGATTAGATCCTCCCTCCTCCTCCTCCTCCTTCGAAACAATCCAGTAGGCCTTTTGAAAGAGTACTTTTGAGTCTCCTGGGAAGGTTCCACATTAGAACATGGATCACATTAAAAGGTTCCAGATTAGATGATCCTCCTCCTCCTCCTCCTCCTCCTTCTTCCTTCTTCTTCTTACAGCATGTGTTTATTCCAGTCAACCTCTGTGGTTTCTAATGAAAGGACTTCAAGAAGCAATTGTTGGAAACAGTTCTTCCTGAGATCCTAAGAAAAGAAGGGGCATGCATACGGTTGCTAGGCTATCACTACCAGCATCCTTCGCCAAGAGCAAGGAAAAATGCCAAGGATCCTCCCTGGAGCATTAGAGGAAGGACCTGAGCGGTTCCCATTCCTCTCAATGACCAGCAAAATCTTCTGCGTTAATAAGGGCAGCCATTTGTGTGTACTCAAAGCCTGCTCTTTCCAAAATCTCTGCCTTGCCAATGACTTCTCTGCCAAAATGAAAAAGGAAAAAAAAGAGGAAGTTTTCGATGGTCAACCTACAAATTCCCACTCTTTCCTTTTTCGTTTCTCCCCAAGAGAGAATCAAACTTTGAGGGAATGGTTTCGCCAAGCGTATCATCCCAAATGTTTTTTGGGCCAAAGAGAAAATAACAAGCACAGCTCGAAAAAGTCTCATTGCAAAAGTAGAACAAAAAGAAATAAAAAGAAATGTAGCAGATTTTTCTTGCCTTCCTTTCCTTTCCTCCCTCCCTCCCGACATATATAACCACATTATTGCCTTCCTTCCTTCCTTCCTTCCTTCCTTCCTTCCTTCCTTCCTTCCTTCCTTCCTTCCTTCCTTCCTTCCTTCTCCCCTCCCCTCCCTCAGAGTTTTGCCACTCAAGGGTTATCTTCTTACTAAATAGCATCTTTAGTTAGTGAGAAACCTCAGAAAAACAGGAAGAAAACTGTTGTAATGCTGAAGATAATGTGCAGGATTAGCTGCATTTTAAAAAATGGACCTGGGTGAGTTTTAAAGCCATTTATTGACATAAAAAACTCTAACGAGCAGCATTTCCTATGGGCCTGATTTATCATAGGCCCAGACAGATCCCTTGTGGTCATCTCCCCCCCCCTTCACTAAAATCCTCGATAAAGCAAACCGCAAATGTTTTATGCACAAGTTCAAGATGATACGAAATGGAAACGTTCCCACTATATGTGCAATCAGGATGGAAAAATAGGTAATACATATACGTAGCCTCTTCTGGCACCATCCCAAAGCCTTGATGCAAAGAATTAGCACAGAAGGACACAAAACAAATTAGAACAAGAATAAAACAAACCCTTAAAAGAACAGAATAACAATGGCACGGCCCATTTCAGAAGCACTGACTGACCAAATGGATAGGCGGAAGATAGCACGGGTTCAAACTGAAAGTGGTATTAATTTGCAAAGGCTCAAAACGGTGCTCAGTTCCTTATTTTCTAAAATAGTAAAAGGTCTTTCCCTTCGCCTCCCCAGGCCAAAAATGCAATTTGCAGGGTGGGGGGAATACTCTAGAGCAGTGTTTCTCAACCTTGGCAGTTTGAAGATGTGTGGACTTCAACTCCCAGAATTCCCCAGTCAGCGTTGCTGGCTGTGGAATTCTGGGAGTTGAAGTCCACACATCTTCAAACTGCCAAGGTTGAGAAACACTGCTCTAGAGAAAGCAGCAAATTTGTGCATGAAAAAGGCTGAAGATTTTATTACCAATACATCAAAACCTCCTCCGTTGATCATACGTTCATTGCACTCTGTTCCTTAAACCTGAGAGCCTGTCCATTTATCTCAGTCCCTCCTTTATAATCTGGCATGAAATATATCCCCCTCCTCAATAATCCAGAGCGTATTTATAGTTACTGACACAGCTGTTTATTACCTCCACCCTTTCCAGCATGCAAAGTGGCAAAAGGACACAATTCAGGCACTCACTAAAGTACACCTCAACGCAACTCTGTTGAAATGGAAACCTTCGGTCCCAATTTAATGTGTGCAACCGAGGCTCCTTGGTTACACATCACCTGCGTTTTGCAATTTGGGAATGGGATGGGAAAACGATTAAATACACCGGCGGAGAGCTTTCCCGTTAAATTCAGTTCAACAGGAATTTAAACAAACCGCAGGGTTATGATCTGCTCTAACCACTACACTTTGGAGCATGGCCAAGCGTGGACTTTGGCATGGAAAATGTTGGCCTCCAGGATTGGAGCCTAAGATAGTCTTAAGGGCTACACAGCTGTGTGAACCCCATCCAAACTTGCTTTTTGGTTAGTGAGACGGACAGCATGAAAGTTTAATCAATAAATGAATTAATGAATGACCTGAAACCCAACAGCCTGCATGTAAGGCTCCCTAGCATTTAAGTAAAGCATAGGGAAGTAGTAACCAAGGAGTTGTACAGGAAGTCCTGTTCAGTTGTACAGGTATTTTCCATGGCTAAACAAGGCTAAGTGAATTGTGCTCCCTTTTATGACCTTTTTGCTATGGTTGTTAAGCAAATTAACTACAATTATTAAGCAGTCATTAAGCGAATCTGGCTCCCCCCACTGACTTTGCTTCTTAGAAGTTCCCTAAGAAGGTTGCGAATGGTGATACTAGGAGTTCGGGATGCTGCAACTATGGTCAATATATGCTGGTTGCAAAGCACCCAAGTTTGATCACGCGACTGTCGGGATGCTGCAACCATCATAAATGTGACGAACCGGTCATAAGTCACTTTTTTCCGTGCTGTTGTAACTTTAAATGAATGGTTGTAAGTCAAAAACTACCTGAATGGTACTAAATTCCCCTTAAAGAGGTCCAACAAGAAAAAAAGGTCGAAGGAGATGACTTCCAAATTTCACATTCCTGTTTCGGGGCAAACTGTTAGTAATAGTAGTAGTAGTAGTAACCGTTCTTGCTTTTCAGGCATTTCGGTTCAATTTCCAGTGTAAATATTGTCTTTGGAGCAAGGACGTGTCACGCCCTGTTAGCCTGTGTATCGCAGCCATCTGTGAGAGACTGGCACATTTCTATGACAACCAACTGGCAAAGACAGGAAAATGTGGTACAAGGTTATACACCACGTCTTGAAACTGCCTTGCAGTCCTGGGACCAGGAGCAGGAAGATGCACAAGTTGTGTGTGTGTGTGTGTGTGTGTGTGTGTGTGTGTGTGTGTTTCCCCAGTTAAGCATCAGGCACAAACATGATATTTTCAAGCAATGTGCCCGTTTCCATGCTAATGCGAGAGCACAACTGATCCTGTGAGGGAAAGAATGCGGAGAACTCAACCGAGACTGGGATTTGCTGGAATCGGGTATGTCTTTGCTGGAATTGTCTAGTTCAGTGTTTCCCAACCTTGGCAACTTGAAGATGTCTGGACTTCAACTCCCAGAATTCCCCAGCCAGCATTCGCTGGCTGGGGAATTCTGGGAGTTGAAGTCCAGACATCTTCAAATTGCCAAGGTTGGGAAACACTGGTCTAGTTTGATGAAAAGAAGGACTAGGGGAGACATGATAGCAGTCTTCCAATATCTCAGGGGCCACCACAAAGAAGAGGGAGTCAAGCTATTCTTCAAAGCACCTGAGGGCAGGACAAGAAGCAATGGATGGAAACTAATCAAGGAGAGAAGCAACCTAGAACTGAGGAGAAATTTCCTGACAGGAAGAACAATTAACCAGTGGAACAGCTTGCCTCCAGAAGTTGTGAAAGCTCCAACACAGGATGTTTTTAAGAAGAGATCGGATAACCATTTGTCTGAAATGGTTTCCTGCCTAAGCAGGGGATTGGACTAGAAGACCTCCGAGGTCCCTTCCAACTCCATTATTCTATTCTTGTCTGTCTGACACATTCTTATTTTTCTTTTTAATTATGAAAAGAAACTTAAGTGCTTTCATACCAATAAATCGATGAAATACAGGCACAGGTTATATAGAAAAGAAACTCCCCCATAGTTAACAGGAAGCCATCAAGATTTTAAAGGGGAACCGTTGTACCTTAGAATAAAAGCTCAATTTTTTTAAAAAAAAAAGCTTATTTATTTTATTTTTTATTTTTTTATTATTTTTTATTATTTTTTATTTTTATTTTTATTTTTTATTTTTAAATTTTTTATTTTTTTATTTTTTTATTTTTTTTATTTTTTATTTTTTTTATTTTTTATTTATTTTTTTTATTTTATTTTATTTATTATTTATTATTTATTATTTATTATTTATTATTATTTATTTAGTGCTCTTATATTCCGCCCTACTCCCTGAGGACTCATTAAATGTATATACTGCCTTTCCTCTGAGGAACTCACAGTCGAACAAGTACAAGTCCTCGACTTACAACAGTTCATTTAGTGACCATTTGATGCTGGAAAAAGTGACTTATGGCCATTTGCACACTTAACAACCATTGCAGCATCCGGATGGGTCACCTGATCAAAATTCAAACGCTTGGCAACTCGACTTATAACAGTTCATTTAGTGACCACTCAAAGTTACAACGGCACTGAAGAAAGTGACTTACGACCGTTTTTCACAGTTACAACCTTTGCAGCATTCCCATGATCATGTGATCAAAATTCAGATGCTTGGCAACTGGTTCAAATTTATGACAGTCAGTGTCCCGGGGTCATGTGATCCCTTTTGCGACCTTCTGACAAGCAAAGTCAGTGGGGAAGCCAGATTCACTTAACAACCGTGTTACTAACTGCAGTAATTCACTTAACAGCTACGGCAAGAAAGTTTATAAAATGGGGCAAAATTCACTTAACTGTCTCACTTAAGCAACAGTAATTTTGGGCTCAATTGTGGCCGTAAATTGAGGTATTACCTGTAGAAAGATCTATAAGTAAAAGGAAAGTAGAAGGAAAGGATCTATTAAGAAAAGGACAGAAATTAACGATCTAATTCTCGAAGGGGGATAAAAAAGACCCCACATCCTCCGGCAATAAACTCAGCTTGGAAACTTCACCCAAAGGACTTTCAAATACATTTTCAAGCATACTAAAAGGCAAGTGAAGAATCTGACCCCGTTTATTTCAACAGATGAATATATATTTTTTTCTCTGAGAAATGAGAAGCCAGAATGAAAAATGAAAAGCATCAGTCGGAATGAATCATGATATATGTTACATTTTTAATTAAATAGGATGGATATCAGCAGCGAAAAATGTACAAAGCCATAAACTCTCTTAAACTTGCATTTTAGCTGCAGTGCTTGTTCCAGTTCTCTTCCCCAATTTTAGCCCCTTCCGCACAGCCTTCTTTCATTCTTACTGTTTTGAGTCAAAACTCTGAAACCTGACACCCACAATAACCTATCACTATTTTGTTTTGCTTTCTTAATGATGACATCCTGCTCAAAATATTAGTAAACCTTTGAGTATATTGGGGGGGGGGGAAATTGCTGTGTGAATGAGTTCTTGCTTTTCTTAATAGACATAATTTTTATGAAAGCTTTTCAACAGGAAGATAAAAGCTAAGACAAACCAATGTAAATCAAAAAGAAAAAGAAAAAGAAAAAAGTGCAAAAGAAAAAAAGGTGCAAAAACAGGAAAGAAATTTTTAAAAAGATATAAAAATTAATTAAATTAAATTAAATTAAAAAGATATAAAGAAACACTTTCTAATATTCTTCACTGCAGTTATGATAAATTTAGCTTACCCTCTCTCTTTCTCTCTCTCTCTCAAGTTATATCCATATTGGTCTTCTTTCTATGATTTCTCCTATCTAATCATCAAAACCACAGATTAAAAATTTATGTTTTCCTTCTAATGGGAAAAAAAATCTGTGGTTTCCGGTCACCAATAAATATAGATCAGGTCTTTTCCCAAACCGAAGAAGTCAATTTATCCATTTCAGAAAAATCTGTCAACTTCATCAACCATTCCTCTACAGTGGGTAGTATCAAATCTTTCCATCTCTGTGCAAATAATAATTTTTTTATTTGTTTGTCAAGCATGTTACAAGATAGCAGGTATAGGTATAAACATAAACATAAGCAAAGTAAGTACAGTAATCTTGTTACAATAATCTTGCTACAGTAATCCTATATTGAAATAATCTTCCACGACTATCTTCTAAGTGTTTTTTGTCTTTCTGCAACCAACATTCCTCCCCCTCAACCCCCCCAAAAGTCTCCAAGACAACAATAATTAGAATTGCAGAAAAAACAATTACTACCAAACCTGCCTTCCATTGAGGACCTGTATACTGAAGGAGTCAAAAAGAGGGCCGTGAAAATATTTACAGACCCCTCGCATCCTGGACATAAATTGTTTCAACTCCTACCCTCAAAATGAAGCTATAGACTAGAGCAGTGCACACCAGAACAAGTAGACCAGGGATTTCTAACCTTGGCAACTTTAAACCTGGCGGACTTCAACTCCCAGAATTCCCTAGCTGGCTAGGGAATTTTGGGAGTTGAAGTCCTCCAGGTTTAAAGTTGCCAAGGTTGGGGATCCCTGAACTAGACAAAAGAACAGTTTCCCCCCCAAAGGCCATCCTGAGGGGCCACAAAACTAGCAAATATAATTGAATTAAATGTTCTGTTTTCTTCTTTTTTAAAAAAATAATAATTTTTATTTGATATATAAACATTAAAAAAGACATACATACATTAAAGACGACATTATATGTACATATATACATATAAACTTATACGGTAAACGTCTTCACATTTGTTCTCTTCTTTATATATTTTCTATACAATTGTATCTATCTATACATATAACCTTTCTATTTTGATTTTTATTTGATTATAGGTTGGTTATGACTTAATAGATATATACATATGTTTTTAATAAATATTCATATTTGTTATTCTGTAGGTTAGTAAATTATACATTGTAATTTATCTATCAGTCTAAGCATTTCTATGATTAACTTCGCCAAATGCTTAAACAAGGGGTTGGACTAGAAGACCTCTAAGGCCCCTTCGGAGTCCGCTATTCTGTTAGAGCACTTGGAGCTTTTCAGGCAGCCAGGTTGAAGTCTGAACACAAATAAGAGGTCAAATGGCAAATGAAGTAGAACCTAGGACCATTTTAGCCACCAGTGACCGGGTTCACACACATGGCCCTAAGTCACAAATCGTGTTCTACAACCAACAACGGCTGGCTTTGCACAATACGCGCTTCAGTGACATGAACGAATTCAACCACTGGCATTCTAGCCCAGCCATGTAGGGTGGGAAGCAAAACAGAACCCATTGTGACAGCAACGTCTCGCTGTCTGCACAACTTCACAGCCTTCAGAATCCATTCCGAAAGGAACACGGGTGTGATGAATAACCCATTTGGGGAGAGCTGTGAAAAAGGAACTTGTTTTCTTTACGAAGCAAATGGGGATTGCCACATTTCTGCCTAGCAATGCCTGCAAGTCTGTGCAAGTTCTCTGAAGCGCCACAAACCCCCCACCCCACCCCAAAATCTTTTCCTGGTCTTGCTGAAGACTTACTGTATTTTTAGGAGTATAAGACGCACCGGAGTATAAGACGCACCTTAGTTTTTGGGGAGGAAAATAAGAAAAAAAAATTCTGCCTACCAGCATCCATCTGGCTAGCGTCCTTAGCAAACAGCCTGGAACAGGGATATTAGCCTTGCAAAGGTCCGTTTTAAAGGCTGCTTTTTCAGCCGTGCAAACACTCAAGTTTGAGAGATTGTTTTAGCCTTGCAAAGCTCCGTTTGAGAGGCTGTTTTTAGCCTTGCAAAGCTCCGTTTGAGAGGCTGCTTTTTCAGCCTGGCAAAGCTCCGTTTGAGAGGCTGTTTTTAGCCTTGCAAAGCTCCGTTTGAGAGGCTGCTTTTTCAGCCTGGCAAAGCTCCGTTTGAGAGGCTGTTTTTAGCCTTGCAAAGGTCCGTTTCAGAGGCTGCTTTTTCAGCCTTGCAAAAGCTCAGTTTGAGAGGTTGTTTTAGCCTTACAAAGGTCCGTTTCAGAGGCTGGGCAGGGCTATAAGACGCACCCAGATTTTCACCCTCTTTTAGGGGGGGAAAAGGTGCGTCTTATACTCCGAAAAATACGGTAAGTTGTTTTAACACCGCAAAGAGTTTGTGTTCCAGTCTCAAGTCAATGGTTGCTCGATGAAAACAAAAACATAGGAAGATGTTGGGGGGGGAGGACCCTAAAATCCTCTTCAGCCTCACCATCTTGACCTCTTCTTGCCCCCTTCTAGAGATTTCCATGTAAAGCAAGACATTTCCTTCCCCTGAAAGACATCATCGTAAACCATTTCGGAAAAGGAGGAAGTGGTTGAAATGGCTCTTTGGAACCGGCGATCTTCCCGTTTCGCAGAACCACTGATAAAACGAGACAGGAAGTTACCCAGCAGCTCTCACCATCCATGGCTTGTGGGTCCCAGTCCCTGTGTGTTCCACGGGACATTGGCTGACGGGGTTGACGTGACACCGCAGGATCCCTTTAAGTTTAAATTTCCTCTGAAAAAACTGCATCTGTACTCAACAACAACAACAACAACAACAAAGTTGGAAGGTACCTTGGAGGTCTTCAATCCAACCCCCTGCTTAGGCAGGAAACCCTACACCACTTCAGACAAATGGTTATCCAACATCTTCTTAAAAACATCCAGTGTCGAAGCACCCACAACTTCTGGAGGCAAGTTGTTCCACCGATCAATTGTTCTAACTGTCAGAAAATTTCTCCTTAGTTCTAAGTTGCTTCTCTCCTTGTTTAGTTTCCACCCATTGCTTCTTGTTCTACCTTCAGGTCAGTAGTGGGTTCCTACCGGTGCGCTCTCCGCCTTTCTTCGCCGCCGAGCCGAAGACGCTGGCGGCGTTTGCAGCGGGGGCTTCTCCCGCCCGCTTTCCCGGGACGCCGGGATGCCGCCATTTGCGTTCTTCTGCACTCTGCGCAAGCAGCGCTTGCGCAGAGTGCAGAAGAACGCAAATGGCGGCATTCCGGCGTCCCGGGAAAGCGGGCGGGGGAAGCCCCCGCCGCAAACGCCGCCAGCGTCTTCGGCTCGGCGGCGAAGAAAGGCGGAGAGCGCACCGGTAGGAACCCACTACTGCTTCAGGTGCTTTGGAGAATAGCTTGACTCCCTCTTCTTTGTGGCAACCCCTGAAATATCGGAACACTGCTATCATGTCTCCCCTGGTCCTTCTTTTCATTAAACTAGACATACCCAGTTCCTGCAACCATTCTTCATATGTTTTAGCCTCCAGTCCCCTAATCATCTTTGTTGCTCTTCTCTGCACTCTTTCTAGAGTCTCGACATCCTTTTTACATGGTGGCGACCAAAACTGAATGCAGTATTCCAAGTGTGGCCTTACCAAGGCCTTATAAAGTGGTATTAACACTTCACGTGATCTTGATTCTATCCCTCTGTTTATGCAGCCTAGAACTGTGTTGGCTTTTTTGGCAGCTGCTGCACATGGCTGGCTCATATTTAAATGGTTGTCCACTAGGACTCCTAGATCCCTCTCACAGTCACCACTATGGAGCAAGGTACCACCTATACTGTAGCTGTGCATTTTGTTTTTCTTGCCTAAATGTAGAACTGTAAGAACGGTTGGCAGAGTTCTCAGTTTAAGTATTAATGCAAGAAAATTGTAGGGCGAGACCAAATGGTATGTTCAGCCCTACCAGTTCTCCCATCCTAAAAGCCCAGGACAGAAAGGGAAAAATCCCAGTGCCATCCAGCTGATATAATACAGGTACTCCTTGACTTATGACCAAGACTTTATGCCCATTTCAAGTTACAACGGCACTGAAAAAAACTAACTTATGACTGTTTACCCACTTATAATCATTGCAAGATCCCTACGGTCGCGTGATCAAAATTTGGATGCTGGCATGCATTGATGATGCTTGCTGTATCTCGAGGTCATGTGATCCCCTTTGGCAACCTTCTGACAAGCAAAGTCAATGGGGAAGTCACTTAACAACCATGTCTGCCATCTGTCAGAAATGGTGTACCGTATTTTTCGGAGTATAAGATGCACCTTAGTTTTGAGGGAGGAAAATAGGGGAAAAAAATCTACCTACCAGGTATTCATCTGGCTAGCGTCCTTAGTCTGGTCAGCTTCAGCACATTATTTTATCCCCTGGTTAGGGGCGAAAAAAACCTTTTTCGGAGGGAGTAGGAATGAAAAAATCCTGCAAGCAGGGAAGATCATTAGCACCTCGTTATGGCTGGAAAAAAAAAAGCTTCGAAAAAGCTACATTCGGAGTATAAGACGCACCCAAATTTTCACCCTCTTTTGGGGGGTAAAAAGGTGCGTCTTATACTCCGAAAAATACGGTAGGTAGGGTCTCCTGCTTGGGCAGGGGGTTGGACTAGATGGCCAACAAGGTCCCTTCCAACTCTGTTAATCTGTTAATGTCTATGGAGATTCTCAGTCATCCAGGACATGGTTGTTTCAAAAGTGCTTTTTCAAAGAAAAAAAACAAGAAAGGCCAGTGGCCTCTTGAAAAAAGCACCTTTGGGACTTAACCACCATGTTACTGACTTGACAACTGCGGTGATTCACTTAACAACGGTGGCAAGGAAGGTCCTAAAATGGAGCAAAACTCTCTTAAGGAGTATCTCGCTTAGCAACAGAAATTTTGGGTGCAACTGTAGTAAGTTGAGGATTGTATTGTATTGTATTGTACAGTCCTGTCTCCTGCTCACTCAGCTCAGCTCTGCCCAAAGTTGTCTCCTTCCCCAACCTTGTGCCAAGCCGTTGCATTCGCACGCAATGCAGTCTTCTAATCCGTAAGGGCTGCCCTCGCATATGATGCATTGTCCTATTTGATTCTGTCTTAATGCAGCTTCTTTGTCCATACAAGACAAACATCCTATCCAAGGGTGGTATTCACTTACTTTCCCTACCGGTTCGCAAATGTGAGCGCCCACCCGCACTTCGCTACTACCGGTTCGCCCGAACCAGTCTGAACCGGCTAAATACCACCTCTGGTCCTATCCATTTTGACCAGAGGTCTTCAAACTTGGCAACTTTAAGACTTGTGGACTTCAACTCCCAGAATTCTCTAGCTGGCTGGATAATTCTGGGAGTTGAAGTCTACAAGTCTTAAAGTTGCCAAGTTTGAAGACCTCTGATTTTGACCTTCATCGACTTCCAGCTGTTTTAAGCAGAGTTCTTCCATGTTACCAGATGATGTGTGAATTATGGTTCCACTTCCACACCTAATGAACACCTTCACCCTATACTGTGACCCACATGTGAACTATCTGGGTCAGGCTGAACCCTCCCTTCTAAAACAAAGATGGTGCCTTCAAAGGTTGTGGGTGACTTATCTAGGTTACGTGCCCTTCCAACCAGAGATTTGGTCTTGTGTTTAAGCACGTCATCCGGTACACACACAGGGCAGGAATGTGGCAAGCGTTACAGATGAGTGCCTGCTGGTACCTGCACACCCATCTGGTGTTTAATCTTCACAAGCAAGCCTGGTGAATCACAGATCTTCATCACTCACTTCTCAGAGGAGGCTCTAAACCAGGGGTCTCCAACCTTGGCAACTTTAAGACTTGTGTGACTTCAACTGCCAGAGTTGAATTCTGGGGGTTGAAGTGCACAAGTCTTAAAGTTGCCACGGTTGGAGACCCCTGCTCTAAACAGCAGTTGCGACCCAACTCTTGGCTTGACACTCACAGCTCTATGTGATTAAATAGGGGTTATTGTATTTTTCCCCCTGCTACAATCACAGACTCTGTGGCCGGGCTTGGGAATGGAAGGGGGGGGGCAAAGAAACGTTTTTCCAGGATCTCTTGAAGGAAACCAACTTGCTGCTGAATTATTGCTAAAGGTTGGGGCCATAAATAGCTTGTGAATCATAACTCGATTAGCACATCTGAAGAAGGTCTCGGAGGAGACAATAAAAGACAAGAGGTAAAATCTATCACATTTCAGCGACTTCACAGCAGTGTTTGGGGGATGCTGTGGGGTGCTGCCTTTTTAAATTTTGAATGCAAAAAAATATAAATAAATAAATTAGAGAGAGAAAAAAATCAGAACGTTGAATCGTCCTGTGTTCGGTGGGCTGGCCGTGAAATAAAATATTTAGCGTGGTTAGCTTTAAGCGGGGTCCGTCCCATCTTCTGCTCGTTCCTTACGGCTGCGGGGTACATTGAAAGCTGCAAAATGGCGTGAAAAACGATTGCCAAATAAATTACCACTGCAGAGTGTAATAATCTGAATCAGGGGTGGGCTTCAAAAATTTTAGCAAGGTGTTCTCTGCCCGGTTGCTGGGTGAGCGTGGCCATGTCGGTCTCCCGTACCACAGCAGGGGGACGTTTTTGCCCTCCCTGGGCTCCGGAGGCTTTTTTCGAGCCTTGGGGAGGGCAAAAACGGCTTCCCTAGGCTCCGGAGGCCTTCCGGAGGCCAGAAACAGGCCCGTTTCGACCTCCCGAACTACCAGTTGGCCCGTTTTTCACCCTTCCTGAGCCTCGTGCGCCCTGCACTTACTTGGCATCCAAAATGGGACCCGTGTGGACTTCTGGGAGGGTAGGGATGTGGTGGGCAGGGCCAGCCAGGAGTGGGATTTGGGGGTTCTCCGAACTGCACAGAATCTTAGCTAGAGGTTCTCCGGAACCTCTGCGAACCCCCAGGAGCCCATCCCTGATCTGAATGGATAAATGAGTCTGCTTAAATTTTGCATAAGTGAAATAGTTGGGGGAAGGAAGGCAGGAAGATCAAGGGAAAAGGGTAGCAGGCTGTTCCCGTTTCCAGTGTTAGGTTGCCAAATAAATTGAAGGAAGGAAGGAAGCCACCATATCCCTGGTGTGACCTTCTTCGACCTCCAGCCCTCCAAATGCATCGAGACTACATATCCCAGCACTCCACGCTGACGGGGGGGGGGGGGGATTCAGGAAGTTGCAGTCCTCAAACATCTGGGGGAGGGAAGTGGGAGGGACGGGCCTTTACAGCTTTCCCTCAAGTCTCGCACCTCTGCAATCACCATCACGCTGAGGCCTTAGAAAGAAGTAAATTTACTCAAGGAAAAAAATAGACCTGACCCAACACAAAAATCAACGGGTTTCGAAGCCACCCGCCAGTGCTGAAAAATTATGAATATTATGAATTATCTGCACCTTGCGTAGCATCTGCCAAGACTTTTTGTTTAAATGGGGCAGACCATCCTTCCCTCAGCCGCCCTGAGTCCCTAGGGATTGGGCGGCATAGAAATCCACCAAAATAAATAAATAAATAAAGTGTGACTGTGGTGCCCCTTGTCAGATCCTGGTTCACATACAGGCAACGTTCCCTGTAACATCAGAAAATGGCGCGCGGCAGTTAGAAAATGCCACGCGGAAGTTAGAAAGTTAGAAGCGGCCGCATAGCTTAGAGGGAACAGTGCATACAGGTGGTCCTTGACATACAACAGTTCATTTAGTGACCGTTCGAAGTTACAACGTAACTGGAAAAAGTGATTTATTGACCCTTTTTCACACTTACGACGGTTGCAGCGTTCCCATGGTCACATGATCAAATATTCAGACAAGCAGTTCATATTTATGATGGTTGCCATGTCCTGGGGTCACGTGATCCCCTTTGGCGACCTTCTGACAAGCAAAGTCAATGCGGAAGCCAGGTTCACTTAACAACCATGTTACTAACTTAATAGCTGCAGTGTTTCACTTAACAACCCTGGCAAGAAAGGTCGTAAAAGGGGGCAAAACACGCTTAACAAATGTCTCACTTAGCAACATGGGCTCAATTGTGGTCGTAAGTCAAGGACTACCTGTAATGATTAGCTGCCATTGAGAGCTTCTACAAGGAGGAGGAGCAGAGCTTCCCCAACTAACAAATGCTGTGTTTAATTGGACAAATGGCCTAGAATCGATAGTATTTATTTTTATTCTATTTATCAAATTTATTGGCTGCCCCTCTTGCCACAAGGTAACTCTGGGCATTGCTAGATAGAACTATTCTATTCTATTCTTATGAGTCAACGGATTTTAAAATTTAACCTATGACTTATAATTTCTTTAGAATATTCTTTCTTTATTCTTTATTGGCCAAGTGTGTTGGACACAGGAGGAATTTGTCTCCAGTGCATAAACTCTCAGTGTACATACAAGCAACAAAGTGCTCCTTGTATATCGTTTTATTACTGTTGTCCATGTGCTTTATGGCCTACGCTAAATAAATACTCAAGTCTTGTTGACTAGCCAGCTGGCAGATTCAACCATTTCAAGGCAGGTCATCCTTTTTAGGCCATCTGAAGGCTCACAAAATATTTGCAAAGCTTTTTGTAGCCTTCATTTGACCCAAGAAAGGAACTGCCTCTATGGATTTGGGAGTGGGAAGATGTCCAACTAAGGAAAACTTACATAGCATTTCCAAGAAGAAATCCTACAGATCCTACGTCCAGTTTTACTTACAGTATATGATCAAAATAGCTCAGATCTATTTCTTTAGAAATAGGAGCCGAGGTGGCGCAGCGGTTAGAGGCAGGTACTGCAGGCCACTTTAGCTGACTGTGATCCGCAGGTCAGCCGTTCAAATCTCACCAGGCTCAAGGTTGACTCGGCCTTCCATCCTTCCGAGGTAGGTAAAATGAGGACCCAGATTGTTGGGGGCAATATAAATATATACATTGCTTACTGGTGTAACCCGCTTAGAGAGTGCTTGCACTGTGAGGCGGTATATAAATCTCACCAATAAATAAATAAAATAAATAAATAAACTAAATCCACTTGCAGAAGCAAATGGATATATTTTTTCCCTGGGCAAAATCAGCACGAGATAGAAGGGTTTGAAAAATTACAACATATTCCTTAGTATATATTTAAGTAGGGAACGTACTGTGTCACCTCAATCCTCAGTGTTTCCCAACCTTGGCAACTTGAAGATATCTGGACTTCAATTCCCAGAATTCCCCAGCCAGCGAATGCTGGCTGGGGAATTCTGGGAGTTGAAGTCCAGATATCTTCAAGTTGCCAAGGTTGGGAAACACTGCGTTTAGTTCCTTCAAGGATTGTTTACAGTATCGTGTGAGATTAGTTTTTAGATTTTCCAAAACCTACTTCCTAAAGAAAGAGTTGAATGGGTTGTTCTTCCTTTCAATGTGGGCTTTGTTTTGCATTCCTGTAGTACACACCAGCTTGGGTAACCACGCAGAAAACGTTCACACCGTTTTCAGAACAGGGGATACTTGCATCTAAAGCAGAAAAGCAAACAATCCAGATTCGGTTGTACAATCCAAACAAACGAAACCAGGAAAAGGGTAGGATTTCAGCCACACAATTTTATCAAAACAAAAAAACTTTTATTTGCTTGCTGGGCAGCAAACTGAGACATATCAGCCTTCCACACAAAAACAAGACTTAGATCAGGGGTCCCCAAACTTGGCAACTTTAAGACTTGTGGACTTCAACTCCCAGAATTCTCCAGCCAGGATTCTGGGAGTTGAAGTCTACAAGTCTTAAAGTTGCCAAGTTTGAAGACCTCTGACTTAGATGGTTGTTGTTATTTTAAACCTGAATAGCATTAAGTGGCAAGCACCATATGTGAAGCCTTTCCTGTTGTCCTTCAGCCTTAATCCAAACCACAGATTAAGACACTGAATAATTGTGCCTATTTCTACTGTTTTAATCTCCAGCCTAGCTCCACAAGTAAAGCCATATAGAATGGGGCGGTATATAAGCCTAAATGCTGTTGCAGATAAAAGACACAGCTGCTTTGAAGAGTTACTGACCTGGCCTCTCTTTATGCCCCAATATATTCTGTAAAGCCGTAAAAACATGGCTCTTCCGGCAGGCGGGGTGAAAAAGAAGATCAGATTCCCCCATGAATGAATGGTTTTTTTAAAAATAATGCCCTGTTTTTTTTAACTGTTATTATTATTTTTATTGTACTGTTCTTATCTATGTTGTACGCCGCCCTGAGTCCTACGGGATTTGGCGGCCTATAATAGAAATAGCAATAACACTTAGACTTATATACCACTTCATAGTGCTTTAAGCCCTCTCTAAGCGGTTTACAGAGTTCAGCATATTGCCCCCAACAATCTGAGTCCTCATTTTACCCACCTCAGAAGGATGGAAGGCTGAGTCAACCTTGAGCCTGGTGAGATTTGAACAGCTGAACTAGCAGTCAGCCTGCAGTCGCAGCATTTAACCACTGCACCACTTCAGCTCTATAAGAACTTTTAATATAATTTAATTAAATTAAATATTTTGAAGCATTGTTTTTGGAATCTCATCCAAAATTTACAGCACTTTCTGGGTGGTCTACAATGTCAGCATATTGCCCACAACAATCTGGGTCCTCATTTTACCGACCATGGAAGGATAGAAGGCTGAGTCAATCTTGAGCCTGCTCAAGATCGAACTCTAGGCTGTGGGCAGAATATGTCTGCAATACTACATTCTAAGCACTGCGCCACCAGGCCAATCACAATTGCTTGCCCTTCACAGCTGTTACACAACCCCAGGAAAAGACACGGCTGCTTTAAAGAGCTATGCAATGTTTTTGCTTCGGCAGAGTCCACACCACGATTTTAAGAACTCAATCCAAAGCACTGAGCAAGCTTAACACACCAGGGTGCAGCTACACATACTTAGGAAAAAGTGGTTTTCTCCCTGCTTTCATCTACACTGTAAATTCATCCCAGGCACATAACATCTGCTAAAATGCAGTGGGCACCCACGGTTTGGTGCTACCTTTCCACGCTGCCACAGGAACTCAAAACGTTGGCACGCTGCCTCAAGCGGAGTCTCATTTTCAGGAAACAATTCCTGGCTTGCTGAGAGCCGCAAAGAGTTTTCCTTTCACAGCTGAGTATTTCAGTCAGCTGAAGTGACCGAGTGCCCAGCTGTTCCTGCCTCGCTCTTAAAAGATTCATGAACATGAGCCTGGCACCGAAATCATGCGAAGCGGCTTTTTAATTCAGTGACGCAGGGAAAATCCTTTGGCTTCCCTTCCCCCTCCTTGCCAGCCCTCTTTCAATATTTTGTCCAGCTGGAACGAGGACTCCAGATAAAGTTCAGCATCAGAACAAAGCCATAAGCCAGACTTCAGCAGAACGTTCATTTTCGAGTCATTTAAAATGCTCCAACACTGGAAGTTTTTAAGATGATGTTGGATAACCATTTGTCTGAAGTGGCGTAGGGTTTCCTGCCTAAGCAGGGGGTTGGACTAGAAGACCTCCAAGGTCCCTTCCAACTCTGTTATTCTATTCTATTCTATTCTATTCTATTCTATTCTATTCTATTCTATTCTATTCTATTCTATTCTATTCTATTCTATAATCACACCCACTTCAATTCTACCCTCAGAATTCCATGTTTCGATCCATCGCTTAACAAAGTCAATACAGGTACCCTGTTTCCCCCAAAATAAGACATCCCCTAACCCGGAAGGCAAAAAGAGAAAAGGAGGCAGCGTTAGATAAATATGTGACATATACCGAAAATAAGTTAGAACAGAATGGAAATAGAAATTAGGATTTAATAATATTACTGCTAGAATAGAAAAGAAAGAAATTAGTTTGGTTTGCTGTTTTAATTTCAAAGTTATATTTTTTATTTTTATTATTGATGCAGGATGAACAGTAGATATTATGAAATGTGATTTATTTCTATGTAAGGGATAATATATATATATATATATATATATATATATATATATATATATATATATATATATATATATATATATATATATATATGGTTACTTATGGTATATGTGTTATTAAGTATGTATTTTCAAGTTGGAGAAAAATAAAAAAAAATTTGCAAAAAAAATAAAATAAGACATCCCGATAATAAGCCCAATCGGGCTTTTGAGTGCATGGCAATAAGGCCAAGCGCTTATTTCAGGGTTCAAAAAAATATAAGGCAGGGTCTTATTTTCAGGGAAACACAGTAGTTCTCGACTTACAACGGTTCAAAGTTATAACGGCACTGGAAAAAAGTGACTTATGACCGCTTTTCACACTCAGAACCGTTGCAGCATCCCCCCATGGTCACGTGATCAAAATTCAGACACCTGGCAAGTGATTCATATTTAAGACGGTTGTAGTGTCCCGGGGTCATGTGATCACCTTTGGCGACCTTCCGACAAGCCGAGTCAATGGGGAATCCAGATTCACTTAACGACCGTGTTACTAACTTAACAAATGCAAGGAAGTTAACGACTGCGGCAAGGAAAGTCGTAAAATGGGGCAAGCTCACTTAACAAACGTTTCCCTTAGCAACATAATTTTTTTAGAAATGATATCAAAATAATGAGTTTAGAAGAGTCACCGAGAATTTTAAAAGGTATGGAATATGTTATTAGTCTGTTAAATTTGAGAGGAACTAAGATAAGAATCACTCAGGGAAAGGGAAGGAGGGAGAAAGGAGGAAGTAGAAAGGTAGGGAGAAGAGAGGGAGTGGAGGGAAGTAGGAAGGGGGAGAGAAGGATAAGAAGGTAGAAGGAAGGGATGGAGATAGAGGGAGGGAAGTGTCAAGGGATGAAAACAGACTGATGAACAGTAGTATAAAAAGGTACAACATAAAATATTGACTTATGATTGATTGGATGAAATATATAATTATGTACATCATTGATATATTGTAAGGTATATTCATTGATATATGTATGGAAGTTGTGGAGAAAAAAATAATTTAAAAAACCCATAAATTTTGAACTCAATTGTGGTCGTAACTCGAGAACCCCTTGTAAATCTCAAGCCATACCGGTTAAAGAGCAGGAATGGCCAACCAAAATAATCAGAGGACTCAAAACTCTCCTTCCTTATAAGACAGGGCAATAATATTATTATCCAGTTTAGCTCAAACATGAAAACAAAGGGAATGAATTTGGAGAACATTGGAAAAGCGGAGAAACACTTACGGAAGAAGATATAATTAAAAAAATATTGGGCTGTGCAGAAATGGGACAGATTAACACTGAGGATAAAAGGAAAAGAAGAGACAGAATATTTTCCAACTTGTTTTATCAATGGCTGGATAAAAGAGGTAGAAATTAGGAACTTAATAACTATTAATATGTAAATGAACTGACCCAGACAGTACCCTCTTCATTAAGCACATGTGTGTCAAGAGAAAACAGATTAAAAAAATATACAAAACAACAACAACAACAACAAACGGAAGGGATAATTTTATGGGGGACAATTCTATTAAGGATAATTAGTCCTAAAGACTCAAGGTGAGCTCCAGAGTTGGAACAACATGCTTACAGATACCTTTGCTGACGGAAGAAGGACATGTCACCACCTGCTACTGGCGAGCATCCCTGAGCCAACAGGTTGGCCATTGTGGGAAACACAACGTTGACATGGGCCTTAGTCTGGTCCAACAGGATGTTCTTTACATTGAGAATCATAGACCACAAATAACCGCCATGTGTTTACACTGGAGCTTGCAGACATTACAAACAGGGGTGTATCTAGGGTGGAGCTCCTCCTGGTTGCAGGCACCAAGGAAGTGCATTGTCTGATCATCTGAAGACAAAACAAGCAGGCTTTT
Organism: Diadophis punctatus similis; assembly: GCA_023053685.1. Lineage (NCBI taxonomy): Eukaryota > Metazoa > Chordata > Lepidosauria > Squamata > Dipsadidae > Diadophis > Diadophis punctatus. The sequence continues at coordinate 12,241,076 of JALIGW010000015.1, read as the reverse complement.
TGGAAGAGCGATATGGAGTCGAGTCAGCTGTTTGGCAGGAGCAAGAGAAGAGTGGGGTGTTTAAAAATGATCCCCTCCAGATGGGATGTGCGTTAGTTACACCACAGGACATTTTGTGTATACGGGAGATCCTTGACTTACAACAGTTCATTTAGTGACCATTCAAAGTTGAAAAAAAGCGACTTATGACCATTTTTCACACTTATGACTGTTGCAGCATCCCCGTGGCCACGTGATCAAAATTCAGATGCTTGGCAACTGACTCATATTTATGACGGTTGCAGTGTCCTGGAGTCCTGTGATCACCTTTTGCGACCTTCTGACAAGCAACGGGGAAGATAGATTGACTTACTAGCTTTTAACAACTGCGATGATTCACTTAACAAACGCGGTGAGACAATGGGGCAAAACTCGCTTAACAGATTTCTCACTTGCCAACATAAATTTGGGGCTCGATTGTGGTTGTAAGTTGAGAGCTGCCTGTATATAGCAGCATTTGCTTGAATCACGGATGCGATTTTCTCCATTGCCTCCAAAATGCTCATTCTTCAGATTAATAGCAATAGCACTTAGACTTATATACCGCTTCATAGTGTTTTACAACCCTCTCTAAGCGGTTTACAGGGTTCAGCCTCTTGCCCCCAACAATCTGGGTCCTCATTTTACCCACCTCGGAAGGTCGGAAGGCTGAGTCAACCCTGAGACGCTCAGAATCAAACTCCTGGCCGTGGGCAGAGTTAGCCTGAAATACTGCATTCTAACCATTGTGCATCATGGATGGATGGATGGATGGATGGATGGATGGATGGAAGGAAGGAAAGAAGGAAGGGCAATAGCAATAGCACTTAAACTTATATACTGCTTCATAGGGCTTTCCAGCCCTCTCTAAGCGGTTTACAGAGTCAGCCTATTGCCCCCCAACAATCTGGGTCCTTATTTTACCCACCTCGGAAGGTCGGAAGGCTGAGTCAACCCTGAGACACTCAGAATCAAATTCCTGGCTATGGGCAGAGTTAGCCTACAATACTGCATTCTAACCATTGTGCATCATGGATGGATGGATGGATGGATGGATGGATGGAAGGAAAGAAGGAAGGGCAATAGCAATAGCACTTAAACGTATATACTGCTTCATAGGGCTTTCCAGCCCTCTCTAAGCGGTTTACAGAGTCAGCCTATTGCCCCCCAACAATCTGGGTCCTTATTTTACCCACCTCGGAAGGTCGGAAGGCTGAGTCAACCCTGAGACGCTCAGAATCAAACTCCTGGCCGTGGGCAGAGTTAGCCTGAAATACTGCATTCTAACCATTGTGCATCATGGATGGATGGATGGATGGATGGATGGATGGATGGATGGATGGATGGAAGGATAATAGCAATAGCACTTAAACTTATATACTGCTTCATAGGGCTTTCCAGCCCTCTCTAAGCGGTTTACAGAGTCAGCCTATTGCCCCCCAACAATCTGGGTCCTTATTTTACCCACCTCGGAAGGTCGGAAGGCTGAGTCAACCCTGAGACACTCAGAATCAAATTCCTGGCTGTGGGCAGAGTTAGCCTACAATACTGCATTCTAACCATTGTGCATCATGGATGGATGGATGGATGGAAGGAAGGAAGGAAAGAAGGAAGGGCAATAGCAATAGCACTTAAACTTATATACTGCTTCATAGGGCTTTCCAGCCCTCTCTAAGAGGTTTACAGAGTCAGCCTATTGCCCCCCAACAATCTGGGTCCTTATTTTACTCACCTCGGAAGGTCGGAAGGCTGAGTCAACCCTGAGACACTCAGAATCAAATTCCTGGCTGTGGGCAGAGTTAGCCTGCAATACTGCATTCTAACCATTGTGCATCATGGATGGATGGATGGATGGAAGGAAAGAAGGGCAATAGCAATAGCACTTAAACTTATATACTGCTTCATAGGGCTTTCCAGCCCTCTCAAAGCGGTTTACAGAGTCAGCCTATTGCCCCCCAACAAGCTGGGTCCTCATTTTATCCACCTCAGAAGGTTGGAAGGCTGAGTCAACCCTGAGACGCTCAGAATCAAACTCCTGGCCGTGGGCAGAGTTAGCCTGCAATACTGCATTCTAACCATTGTGTATCATGGATGGATGGATGGATGGATGGATGGATGGATGGATGGATGGAAGGAATGGCAATAGCAATAGCACTTAGACTTATATACTGCTTCATAGGGCTTTCCAGCCCTCTCTAAGCGGTTTACAGAGTCAGCCTATTGCCCCTCCAACAAGCTGGGTCCTCATTTTATCCACCTCGGAAGGTCGGAAGGCTGAGTCAACCCTGAGACGCTCAGAATCAAACTCCTGGCCGTGGGCAGAGTTAGCCTGAAATACTGCATTCTAACCATTGTGCATCATGGATGGATGGATGGATGGAAGGAAAGAAGGGCAATAGCAATAGCACTTAAACTTATATACTGCTTCATAGGGCTTTCCAGCCCTCTCTAAGCAGTTTACAGAGTCAGCCTATTGCCCCCCAACAAGCTGGGTCCTTATTTTACCCACCTCGGAAGGTCGGAAAGCTGAGTCAACCCTGAGACGCTCAGAATCAAACTCCTGGCCGTGGGCAGAGTTAGCCTGCAATACTGCATTCTAACCATTGTGTATCATGGATGGATGGATGGATGGATGGATGGATGGATGGATGGATGGATGGATGGATGGAAGGAAGGGCAATAGCAATAGCACTTATATACTGCTTCATAGGGCTTTCCAGCCCTCTCTAAGCGGTTTACAGAGTCAGCCTATTGCCCCCCAACAAGCTGGGTCCTCATTTTACCGACCTCGGAAGGATGGAAGGCTGAGTCAACCTTGAGCCTGATGAGATTCGAAGATATTTCACAGGCTACACCAAAATCTGAACTGGCAATTGATTCATTTCCACCCATTGCTTCTTGTGAAGCAAGTGAAAAGCATCCAGATGGGAAGGATCTACTGCTCAGCGAAGCTGCTGTTTGGGCCATCGTTCCACCCTTAATCAACCCTTTGATCAGCAAAGACTGAATCATAAGCAGCCTTCAATAGCTTAAGCTGCCGTGGGCTTTGAAGCCTGATCTCGTTCTAACCACATCACATCACATGAGCACCCAGAAAAAAATCTTATCAACGACACGATCCATTTTTTTCATCGGTATCGAACCTTTCCTTCCTCTTTTCTAATCAGGAACAAAAAGGAAAAAAAGAAAAAAGAAAAAAAATGACATGTCAAACTGAGCTGTTTGTTTTTAACTTCCCCACAGTTCTGCCCTGACTGGCTTGGTGGTCTTGTTTTGTGAAACTTAAAAAAAAAAAAAAACCTGCAGAAGGGCTACTTTTAAGGCTCTGGGTTTCTTTCTTTCTTTTTTTTTTTTTTGCTTTTTTTTTTTTTGTTTTTTGCAATTTCTATCTTTTATCCCTTACGGTAAACTATAATTAGGCCCCAGGCAAAAGACTAATGATGAATGTTCAGATCTCCAACCTTAGAACGTCTTTAATCAAGGCAAGCCAACTGTAGTTTTGGAAGTCAGTTTTTAGAAAATAAACTGTATTTATTTTATCTGTTACAGTCCTGCCTTCCAGCAGCTGAAGTCGGCTTACATGAAGAGCTCTCCTTATTTTATTTAATCTGTAGCCTAGACAATAACCCTGTGAGGTAGGCAGATGGGTGTGTACAACCCAAAACCTGTGTTGCAAACAGAAACAACCATTTGTAGAAAACAAGCTTCATTATTTGTTCCGGTTAGTTAGTCCACAGGTCCACAAAGATCCATAGTTTGCCCACCCATGCCCTAAGGGATAAAAGGTAGAAATCGTGCAACCCCCCCCCCCCAAAATCCCAAAACCCCAGAGCATTAAAAGTAACCCTTCTGCAGTTTGCTGTGATTTTAGGGTTTTTTTTAAAAAAAGTTTCACAAAACAAATTCTAAGTGTAGTATTTACCAAGACCACCAAGCCAGTCAGTGCATAACTGTGGGGAAGTTGAAAACAAACAGCTAAGTTTGATATGACATTTTCTTTTTTTTTTTCTTTTTGTTCCTGAAAGATGGCTGGGGAATTCTGGGAGCTGAAGTCCGCCAGGTTTAAAGTTGCCAAGGTTGGAGACCCCTACTTTAGACTGATTGAAAAGAAGAAAGAAAGAAAGAAAGAAAGAAAGAAAGAAAGAAAGAAAGAAAGAAAGAAAGAAAGAAAGAAAGAAAGAAAGAAAGAAAGAAAGAAAGAAAGAAACAGGATAGCCTAAATATACAGAAAATTGGTATTCTTTTAGCTTCTAAGAAAGGGATCCCCAGTGGTCTGCTTTTTACAGTTTGGAATTATTTTTTATCTTCTCCAGTCGGACAGTAAAGCTAGATTTATAGGTGTTCTACCTTGTTTTGTGAAATCATCTCGATCTATGTGGCACACCATGTTCCAACAATAAAAGCTGAACTTTAAAAAAAAAACACCACCAAAAACTGAAGTCTCCCTTTCTGTTATAATAGAAACCATCTCCCAGCTTCGTCTTCTCAGCTGCAAAAGAGAAACTAAGAAATAATGAAACCATGCTCCCTTTTAACTTCCTTGGGGGAGGTTAATAGATAACTTGGGGACTGTACTATTATGTCCTGTCCTGTGTAGTCATTACGCAGGCAAGGTCAACGAGAACTTAGCAAAAGAAAATATGTCCTTCAATCCTCTGTTTGATTCTGCAAAAGACAGTATATGTAGGAAATGGAGACTAGCAGACTTTCCAAATAGGGATCGGTTTATTTCTTTTCTTCAAGGGAATGTCACAGCAAGGGGCTGGTCTGGGACTTAATTTGCAATAACAATAGCCCTTAGACTTATATATCGCTTCACAGTGCTTTACAGCCCTCTCTAAGCGGTTTACACAATTAGCATCTTGCCCCCAGCAATCTGGGTCCTCGTTTTACCGACTTCGGAAGGATGAAAGGCTTAGTCAACCTTGAGCCGGTCAGGATCGAACTCCTGGCAGTGGGCAGAGTTAGCTTGCAATACTGCATTCTGACGACTGCACATCATGGATGAATGGACGGATGGACAGACGGATGGATGATCGATAGAAGGAAGAGCAATAGCAATAGCATTTAGACTTATATAGCGCTTCACAGTGCTTTACAGCCCTCTCTAAGCAGTTTACAAAATCAGCCTCTTGCCCCCAACAATCTGGGTCCTCATTTTACCAACCTCGGAAGGATAGAAGGCTGAGTCAACCTTAAACCGGTGAGAATCAAACTGCTGGCAGTGGGTAGAATTAGCCTTTTAGTCACCTGGCTAGACACAAGAAGGATGGAAGGCTGAGTCAACCTTGAGCTGGTGAGAATTAGCCTGCAGTACTGAATTCTAACCACTGCACCACCACGGCTCTTAATAATTACTTAATAATTACTTGGATGGGGCACCAACAGGAAATCCCAAAGCTCTAGGAAGAAGTCAGAAAACATCCCGGGAGACGGCCATTCACACTGCATTCCTCTCCCACCACAACTGAGCTCTTCACCAATGCCAATCACAGTAGGTATGGTTAAATCTATGAGTTCACCAGGTGTTGAGGTCAGCTGAAGCTAAATGCTATATTTACTGGGAGGGAAGTCGCATATAATCTTATGCACGTTGCCTTGCGCTGTATCATGGAAAAGAGGAAACACGGGAAGTTGTTGATTGGGCTTTTATACCAGTCAATAAGAAGAATTCATCACTTTATGAACAGAAAGGAAGGGAGGAGAGGGAGGGGAAGGGAAGAAAAAAAGAGCCGAGGTGGCGCAGTGGTTAGAGTGGGGTACTGCAGGCCACTTTAGCTGACTGTGATCCGCAGGTCAGCGGTTCAAATCTCACGGGCTCAAGGTTGACTCAGCCTTCCATCCTTCCGAGATAGGTAAAATGAGGACCCAGATTGTTGGGGGCAATGTAAATATACATTGCTTACTGGTGTAAACCGCTTAGAGAGTGCTTGCACTGTAAGGCGGTATATAAATCTCACAAATAAATAAATAAATAAATAAATAAATAAATAAATAAATAAATAAATAAATAAATAAATAAATAAATAAATAAATAAATAAATAAATAAATAAATGACAGGGCAAAAATCAATACATTAGCTATCACGTGTCATTTCTTATTGCTTTGGCAATCAAACACATTTAATGAATGTTTTGCAATATTTTTATATTATAAACAAATATAAAAACAGGACGACGCCTCCAGAATTCCGGAAATAGTGAAATGTACCCAACAAAACACTGTTATCTGAAATGTCCAAACAGCTTCTAGAATGTTGCAGTGGGAAAACAATATATGGGAACAAGTTTCCATCATATTACCACATTAACGATAACGTTAATCTTCTCAATTAATGATGTGACAGCTGGCCATAAAACATGTGATATGTAGCTGGGCTCAAACCTGTACAATGTTTACTTCAGGAATTTCATGGGCTGAAGAGAAGGGGGGGAGAATGGGGTCTTTAATTAAAAAAACACAAACACACACACCCCTTTCATTTTGATTTGAGAAAAAAAAATTCTCAAATTTCCTAAGATCTTGGTTTTGCTTTTCACTTCAAGAACGGATGGTGCAAAAGTTTTTGCTGGATAGAAAAAATCTGTCTGGTTCAGGGTCCCCCCACCCATAAATCAGCAGCAAAGATGCTTATTAATAAAGCAAGAATAATATTTAAAAAAGAAAAACGTGAAGATCAAAATCAAGCAAATAAATAGCTGTACGAGTGATGATATTATCATGTTACTGTGTTACAGGAACTGAAGCAGATTTTTTTTTTAAAAAAGCCTGTCACTCATTTACAGTAATTACTATTCTGTATATTCCTTTCTGATTATATTAGCCCTGTTATATTTTTGGTTGTACTTCATCGTATCTTCTGGTTGTTATAATTCACTGAAATGCCAACAAAACATTGTAACATGAATTCCTAACCACAAACCACAGCTCCAGCTAAATATAAAGCATTGAGAGAGAGAAAAAAAGAAAATATCAGCATACGCAACAAATGTTTCGGTTAAGGTTTGTCTCATTTCAGTTTTGTATTTTGCATTTATTCATCAGGATATGTCGATCTAGTGAATGAGCTAGCAAAGGAGGATAGAGTTTCTTTGCAAATTTCTCTAAAACAAAAAAAAATGCTTTGCATTGAAAAGAGGAACTTCTAAAGTCTGACTTGGCTTTTTATCAAGTTAGAACAGTGGTTCTCCACCTTCCTAATGCCACGACCCTTTAATACAGTTCCTCATGTTGTGGTGACTCCCAACCATGAAATAATAAAATTATTAGGAAACTCAGGGGTGGGTTCTAACTTACCTCGCTGCCGGTTCGCTTCCTCCTGCGCTGCGTGGCCGCGCCTCGTGGGTGTGCGTTTGCTTTGCGCGCACGCGCATGCACAGTACCAAATTTTTTTTAAAAAATGCAAAAAAAAAAAGAGCCAAAAACAAGATGGCGACGCATGCGCAGTGCCGGAAATTCGGCTTCTGCACATGCTCAGAAGTTCCCATGGTACAGATTTCTTTTTTTTTTTTTTGCAGTAGTCTATTTGCATGTGGGTGGACCTGCCTGGAGACGGTAGAGGTGCGGTGTCACGGTTCCTAAGACCATCAAAAATATGTGTTTTCCGATGGTCTTAGGCGACACCTGGGAAAGGGTCGTTCGACCCCCAAAGGGGTTGCGACCCACAGGCTGAGAACCACTGAGTTAGAAGCACAGTGCAAATTTCTAGGTTCTTCACCTCTACAATAATGAGGGCTAGAAAATTGTCCCATTTGTTGCTACTTTAAATCAAAGACAGTGGTTTTTTAAATATAAAATGAAAAATAAATGCCTTAGCTACAGGGGGAAAAAAATCTTTCTCCAAAGGTAAATTATTCACAACTGGTCTTGCAGAAACTCAACCGTAGTGAAAAGATCGGAGAGCATTATAATAGTAACAAACCTAAAAGGATTTTATTTGATACTGGTATAGCTTAGTTTTTATTAGACTGGCACGTTCAGGTGTTCTTTGCACATAAGGTACAGAAACAAACAAATATTTAGACTCCTTTGGCGTTTGTTTTATAAAGCTACCAAGCCCAGGAGGCAAAATAGATTATGTCCCTGAGCACGCACTTATCCGAAGATGAAAGTTTGTAAATATTAAAATTGTTCTTTGGGGAAATTGAGCGGTAAAACCCATATGCATAACAGCCTCGGGGATAAAAATGAGGTTACTCTTTAAGTATGAAATGCTGCACAATGGAAAACTACATGCATACTGCAAAAATGCATCTGACAATGAGGGGGGGAAAACCACCATGACAACAGGGCAGATTTGACAAAAATATGTTATGATCATTTATGCGCTAGCTACTAACTGCACACGGTATTGTATCTGTCGGAATCCTCAACCAATCAAAATCTGTAGCAGAACCAGCTTGGATGTTAACCAAAATTAGCTACACCAAATAAACAAATGCCTGTACCTGATATTTGTCCTTTTTTTTTTTTTTTTTTGCTAAGCTATCATCTGATCTGCTTGGTTTTGGATTAAGGGTGGTGTGGGAACTCAGCCCTTCTGTTCAAGTAATCCCTGATTTTCAACTTCGCGCTATGGGTAACTGGTAGCTTATTCATGAATCTTGGTTTAATGCGATGGGCGAATCCAGGCCCATTTCCCCGGAGACCCCTGCCAAAATGTCGCCTTTCTGTTCCTGAGTTTGTTTTTAATTGGAAATTTTTAATTTTTAAAGTGTTGAAAAAGTAAACAGTCCAATAGGTAGCTGAAACAGACATTTAGGCAATGGGTAGGTAAGGGCGAGATTCAGTGTTTCTCAATTATGGAATCTTTACGATGAATGGATTTTAACTCCCCAGAATTCCCCAGCCAGTAGCATAGCAGAGTTCATACAATGATGATCATGGGACTTTACTGTTCCAATAGATCCTAATAGTCCTTCTTCTAAGCCAGAAGTAGATAGTGATTCCCTTATGATTCCTACAAGACAGGATTTCTCAGCCTTGGTGAGTTGACAATAGTCATAGTAATGGGGGGCCCTAGGTTTGTCCATAGGTCAGGTGCAAAAGATATGTGAAGGTCCTATTAAATTGATTTATAGAGAAAAAGAGCGAGAGCGGGAGCGGAAGCGGAAGCGGGAGCGAGAAAGAAAGGAAGGAAGGAAGGAAGGAAGGAAGGAAGGAAGGAAGGAAGGAAGGAAGGAAGGAAGGAAGGGACAAAGAAAGACAGACAGAAATAGAGAGAAAGAGAAAGAGAAAGAGAAAGAGAAAGAGAAAGAGAAAGAGAAGGAAAGAGGGAGGGAGGAAAGAAGGAAGGAAGAGAGAGAGAAGGAAGGGAGAGAGAGAGAGAGAGAGAGAGAGAGAGAGAGAAAGAAAGAAAGAAAGAAAGAAAGAAAGAAAGAAAGAAAGAAAGAAAGAAAGAAAGAAAGAAAGAAAATTGACTTGTGGACTTTAACTCCCAGAATTCTTTAGCCAGCACAGCTTTGGGATTCTGGGAGTTGAAGTCCATACCTCTTAAAGTTGCCAAGGTTGAGGGACACTTGTCTGAAAGTTGCTTCCTGGATCTCTTACTGGGGCAACTGTTGAAGAACCAGAATTATCAACTCTCTACCCGGGTCTTAAAAGTGGAAAAGAAAAACTCTCATGCACAAAAACTACCTCTTTCAAAAAGAAGAAAATACAGCCGAAGCAGTGGTGAAATCCATTTTTTTTTACTACCGGTTCTGTGGGCGTGGCTTGGTGGTCGTGGCAGGATACTGCAAAATCCCCATTCCCTCCCCACTCCTGGGGGAAGGCTACTGCAAAATCCCCATTCCTTCCCCACTCTGGGGCCAGCCAGAGGTGGTATTTGCCGGTTCTCTGAACTACTCAAAATTTCCGCTACCGATTCTCCAAAACCTGTCAGAACCTGCTGGATTTCACCCCTGAGCCGAAGACTTTTCTATGTATGCATATAAAACAGAGAACAAAGGCAGTTTGGCCTTTGATGTATCACGCATAAACACAATTGATACACTTAAGTGGATCTTCTTCTACTTTCAACTTCTAAAAGATCTCTTCTGGATAGCAGCAGGAAAAAATCCTACATTTTTTGTCAAACACAGCCCCAAAGAGACAATGAAAAAAAAAAGGAGGCTGGCTGGCTGGGGAATTCTGGGAGTTGACGTCCGCAGGTCTTAAAGTTGCCAAGGTTGGATACCCCTGCTTTAAAGGAAAAATGGGGCACATGCTTGTTTTGGGGCTCTCTGGCCTATTTTAAAATCTAAACCAGAAAAAGATACTCCTGAAAATTTTACTTGCAGATGAAAATCCTAAGATTGGGCAATACCCAGATTTTTTTTTTAATTTATGGCTATAAAAACATGGATTGTCGTAAACAAATCAATGATTTAGTACCAAGCAGAAAGAATCAGACCCATGCATTAAGTTCCAGTTCAAATGATTTATTGCTCATGCCTATGCACAAGAATCTAGTCGATTAAATTGGTGCTAGATAAGGGTCAATGGAATTCAAGAGGGGTTGGACTTAAGACTGTCAGTGGGAACGTAAGGACTCTAGGCTACTTCCTCTCTTGACTCCGCTCCCAGGCTCCACCTGCTCTTCTCCTACAGTTAAGGATTTCAAGTCTATTATTATGTAATATTTATTAAATATGTTACTGGTTAAACTGTTTTTTCCAATGCCAACATTACATTATGCTTTTAACTTGCTTTTTGGCTGCGAATTGAATTGAACTAAATTGTTTCTCTGCTGAAGAAAGGCTGATGTTTTCACACTGATGGCAGAAGTTACACTCTCTTTGCACCTGGTTGCACTCTAAAGGGGACAGCGCCAATGTAGCTTCTCTAAAATTTTAACTGAGATCTTTCCCAACAATTGGATCTCGTTCCCCAAATCATAAACCTCTGTGGTAGATATCTCCGCAGCATTTGTCGTTCAAAACAACCTCCTATTGGTTGAAATGCAATGTCACTTAATATTTGTTTTCCCGTTAGCTACAATAAGTCTATTTCCCCAACTCCACCAATCTTCTTTAAAAAGTCCAGTTCATCCCTCATCCGTTCTGTTAACTCTGAGTCTTTAGGAACTTCTTGGAAACGCTTCTATCTCACTTTCTTCTTCTAAGCAGCAGGACTTTTATTCATATGTTTATATTATTTTATTATCATGTTTGTAAACCATCCTTAGCAATAGCACTTAAGACTTATATACCGAATCAAAGTGCTTTTACAGCCCTCTCTAAGCGGTTTACAGAGTCAGCCTATTGCCCCCAACAATCTGGGTCCTTATTTTACCCACCTCCGAAAGATGGAAGGCTGAGTCAACCTTGAGTCGGTGAGAATTGAACTGCTGGCAGTTGGCAGAATTAGCCTGCAATACTACATTCTAACCACTGCGCATCATGGATGGATGGATGGATGGATGGATGGATAGAAGGAAGGGCAATAGCAATAGCGCTTGGACTTATAAATTGCTTTACGGTGTTTTAATAGCCCTCTCTAAGCAGTTTACAGAGTCAGCCTATTGCCCCCAACAATCTGGGTCCTCATTTTACCCACCTCCGAAAGATGGAAGGCTGAGTCAACCTTGAGCCGGTGAGAATTGAACTGCTGGCAGTTGGCAGAATTAGCCTGCAATACTACATTCTAACCACTGCGCATCATGGATGGATGGATGGATGGATGGATGGATAGAAGGAAGGGCAATAGCAATAGCGCTTGGACTTATAAATTGCTTTACGGTGTTTTAATAGCCCTCTCTAAGCAGTTTACAGAGTCAGCCTATTGCCCCCAACAATCTGGGTCCTCATTTTACCGACCTCGGAAGGATGGAAGGCTGAGTCAATCTTGAGCCGGTCAGGATCGAACTGCTGTCAATCGGCAGAATTAGACTGCAATAGCAAAGCAGCTGAGCATTCAGAAGAGATGGCGCTTCCTACTCTCATCTCCTGCCTCCTTCCGGGTTGCTGCATAGATCAAGCTCAAAGGCAAAGGGCACACAGGGCAAGAGAAAGGGTCTTCTACATCTCTTTTCCCAAGCAAAAGATGGAAATTTTGATTAGTTGAGCCTTGTCAGTGAAACTATTACAGGTAGTCCTCGCTTAGAGACACCATTCAAAGTTACAATGGATGTCCCCACAGCTATTTACGACTCTTTTTCAAAGTTATGACATCTGTCACATAATTGCATTTTTTGGCAACCGGCTCGAATTTACAGCCATTTGCAACATCCTGCAATCACCAGAGCTGGTTTCCAGTGTTTACTTCCAGTTTCCAGCAAAAAAAAAAAAGTCCATTGGAAACAACAGGTTCACTTAACAATTGGTATGTTCGCTTAATGTCCACGGTTGTTTGCTTAATGATCACAGCAAAAAGGTTATACCAGTGATGGCGAACCTTTTTTGGCTCACATGTCAAAAGGGTGTGTGTGCGCGCTAGCCAGCGCGCACGTGCCCACACCCATGCCCTACCCCCGCCGTGCATACGCACAACCCCCACGCTTCGCCCTGCGCATGCGCACATCACCACCCCGCGCTGCCCCCCGCGCATGTGCACAGGCCTCGCTGAAGCCTCTGGACTCCTGAAGCCTGAGAACGGCGAAAAACAGCCCAACAGGCAAACCGGAAGTTCGGAAAAATGGACTTCCGGTTTGCTTGTTGGGCCATTTTTCGCACTCCGGAGGCGTCAGGGAAGCCCCCTGAAGCCTCCGGAAGGTGAAAACGGCTTTCCCCAAGGCCGAAAATCAGCTGGCCAGTGCGCACATGCACGCTGGAGCTGACATAGGGCAACGCCTCGCGTGCCCTCCATTATGGCTCCACGTGCCACCTGTGGCACGTGCCATAGGTTCGCCATCACGGGGTTATGCCATCCGACACAGCTATGGGGTGACCTCTTAACGACTGCCATGACCCACCACTGTAATTCGGGGCTCAGTGATTGTCTTAAGTCAAAGGACTACACCTTGACTTAAGGAAAAAGAAGTAGAAAGATCCTGAACAGACAAGAAGAGATGGAATAACAATGATCTAGGAAATGACCAGCCATTTGGATTAATGCTATGGAGAGAAAAAAACCACGGTGCAACCCTGCTACCCCCATCCAATTCCATGAGGAATTTGCCTGGGATCATCTTTCAAAGAGGAAAGGATTACAAGGAAATTCCCAGGGGTGGAGTGGAGTGGTGTTTCATTTTGGGAGGGGGGGGGACGAGACCTCAGGTGCCAGTAAAGATCTTTTGTTCACCAGGATTCTGCCACTTCCCTGATTTCCATTAAAATCTCCAGGGAACTGAAGGGCAGGAGAGTGGGGAGGGAATCTGGAAGATGGGGCAGATGGGGAAGGGGGACTGAAAGGGGCAGAAAGCTCACAAAGAAATATAAAAGACATTTTGGCCATTGGAGAGTAGAGTAGAAATGCAAAGCCTTTTTTTTTTGGCAGGGGGGAAAACCTTTAGCAAGTAATATTGGATTAGCTGATGTTCTCATGGCTGGCTTTTCTTTCCTTTCCCCTTGATCAACAGTATTCAATAGTTGGGTCACAGATTGCGCTCAGCTATCATGTGATTCGCCTGGGTTTGCAGGTAAGATGAACCCCAACGATTTTGAGTAAAATAATCACACCGGGGTTAGAACAAACCTTGGGACACACACTATGCAATCCGAGTCCAATCTAGGTGATTTCATTGTTCTTTATTCCCCAAGGGTTTTTAAAAGAAAATAATGGCAGAAATAACTGTGCGCTTTATATTATCCCCAATCAAATCACGGCTATAAAACTTCACTAAGGAATCAACCCAGTATTTCAGTTTTAATTCACAATAGATCTATGGCTAAGTTAATATATCATGGTGCCTTACAACTTATTAAATAAGGATTGTCAAATAAATCACTGGAATGAAGGTTCCTTGGTGATCTTTTAACTTGGTTGTTTCCTTGCAGATGTTTCATTACCAAACTAGGTAACATTATCAATGCTGATAGGGAGCGGGGTTTTATAGTGGAGAGAGCTAGGACTCTGAGCTTGGTTGTTTCCTTGAAAACTTTTCATTACCAAACTAGATAACATGATTAGTGCCAGTAGGGAGTTGAATTTGCTCTCAATTTATATTCTAGTGCTGTGACGGTAAACCTATGGCACGCAGACACCGTGATGGTGAACCTATGGCTCTGCGGGCATGCGAGGCGCCGCCCCAGCTCAGCTCCACCATGCATGCGCGCCTCCTGCCAGCCAGCTGATTTTCTGATTTTGTCACGCATGTGTGGGGGGCAGGGTGCATGCGGGAGACGCACGAGCATGCGTGGGGGTGGGGGGAGTGGGGGGGAGTGCAGGGCTGCCGTTTTTGCTCCCAGGAGGCTGCAGGGAGGCCTACTAGGCCCAAAATGGGGCGCGGGGGGGAGCGGCGCAGCCCCCTGTGGCAAGTTTTTACTCTGAGGAGGCTGCAGGGAGGCCTACTAGGCCCAAAACGGGGCGCGGGGGGGCACGGCCCATTTTTGCTCCCAGGAGGCTGCAGGGAGGCCTACTAGGCCCAAAACAGAGCACGTGGGGTGCGCGTGGGGAGTGCATGCATGAGCAGGTGGGTGGGACACATAGGGGGGTCGCACACATATTGCATTATGGGTACGGGCATGTGCGCACGCTGTCACACGCACATGCTTTTGGCACGCAACAACAAAAAGGTTAGCCATCACTGTTCTAGTGGCTTGCTCTGTGTTTACCACTGGAAAATAGCCAGGGTTTGTATAGCACCTCAGACCAAAGTTAGATGTGAACCTGGTAAATGGACTCTTTTTTTTTAAATTACACTGCTCTGCCCAGAAGTATTTTCAGTTGGCTGTTCTGACTAAGCTTGCTTTGAAAACCCAAAGAATTAGGAAATCCTCTCCCACCTCAATCATGTGAACAAAATGCAAGCTTGTCACTGAAACCAATCACAGACAAAAGCCACACTCTGTAAACGAACAGGAAAATAGAACTGAAAGGGAGATGGAGATAAATAAGAGAAAAAAACGAAGGCTACAATCCATATAACCTTACTTAGCAATAAATGCAGGGATGTCAGTCAGGCGTTACTGCTACGAGAGATCTGCTGCATCAACTTTGATCTCACTACAGCCACAAAATGAAGAGCCAAGGGCCACAAGAAGTCCTAAAGACCTGGCTTTCTGAACTACCTGCCACAGGTTAGGAGGAACAAGCATAGTCCTTGCACTATTTATTCTTTGCACTATTTATATGACGCTGGTGAGTCATGCAGGATCTAAAGACCAACACCTCCATCAAAAGGCCCAAAGTCCAGAACAGTCATTGGTAATTCTAAAAACAGGTGACTATTGCTAACGTCTACCTGTGGTTGGCAACGATCAACTTCAGATAGCCAACTGGAAAATGGCTGCTTTGGAAGGCACAACTGATGGGTTGGGCAACCACAGCAAAACTGCAAGGAAACTGCGCAATTAACCCTTCTGCTATTGACACTGCAGCCTTGTTGTATACTCTCTTGAGCCTGCCGCTCTCTGGCAGCCTACCTTGCAGGGTTATGGTGAACTGTAAGAGATGCTTGACTCGCCAACACCTTTGCAAGAAGGCCAAAATTCATTACATGCACGAGAAGAAGTAAACACCCTCGGTTCTTGAGCCGAGATGAAATTTAGTCTCATAAAGAACACCTTAAAGTACCACCTTATCTGCAATCTAGCCTAAATCCAGCAAGATGTGTTAACCTAAAATGGGAGAGAGCAAACGCATCTGCCATTTTCTGCAATCTAGAACTGGGAAAGGGATGTTGTAGGAGATTTAATACAATCATTTCAAATCCTGAAGAGGAGGAGGAGGAGCTTCTTCCAGCCTTCTGCTTTTTAGACTGCGTGGACTACAACTTCCCATAATCTGGGTGGACTACAACTCTCCCCATAATCCTTAGCTTGCTCACCCTCACTTCAAAAGAGCAACAGGAACACAAGATCAACCTTAGCTCAGGTCTTCAAGAGACCAAACGTTCATAAGGGTGTATCTCTCAGAATCCAACTGAAAACACAACATGCATGTTGTTTCTTGAACCACTTCATGCGTACAAAGCCTTCCGTCCTAAGGTTTGATTTGTTCTTCATTCTCCCTTTAATTATAAGTCAGCATTTTAAGAGCCAGCCAACCTGATTAAAAAAACAAAGAAACCTCAACCTCCAAAGAAGGAAATGATTAAAATCTAAGTAATCAGGCATCTGAATGTTGAAGAAAGAGGAAGCGAAATCTTCCATCATGAGGTGTCATGATGAATAATTCAATTACAATAGCCATCTAAATAATGGAAAGACAAGCCCTTAACAAACAGGATTTTTATTTTTTTTGGAGCTATCCCTCTCGTTTCAACCTCAGATATTCCAAACTGCCGAAGGACACGAAGATGACAATCGGATTAAGAACAATAAAAATTAATACTTTTTTTTTAAAAAAAGTGGCCTAAAGTCGAAACGTTGCTTCTGTTGGAGGCTTTGTCCAAAAGCACCTATTTTGACCTCAAAGACCATCCTTCATGCATGCCAGGTTTTGCAAAAAAAAAAAAAATCATTTGGGGGGGGGAAGGTTTTCCAGCTCCCACCATCTGGGTGTTGGACCACAACTCTCCCCTAACCCCCAAGCAGAGAGAAGGGACTGGGTGCGGGGAGCCTGTTCAAAACCCAGGGGCCAAAGAGCAAGGAAAGGTAGAGCAGAGAATGGCTCTCTCTGCACAGGACAAGCAAGCAAAGTCTACCTTGAGCAGGTTGGGGGGGAAGCTCCCCCCAAAACCAGAGATTGGCACCAAGGTGGGTTCAATCCCCACTGAGCCAGGTCTTGGGGGGCAAAACCAGCCCAAGGGTTACCTTGCAGCTGGCTGCTTTTGCCTGACACCCCAAGACCTGTCTCAATGGGGGTGTTCAAACAGCTCGATGTGCAAACCCAGGTAAAGGTGTGTGGGGAGGGGGAGGAAGTCCCCCCAATCTAGCCCAAGGTGGGGAGGAGGAGGGTCTCCTGGCTGGAGCCAGCGCGGAGAGCCCACTTACCGTGGCGGAGGCCAGGCCGTGGTCGCTGAGGGCCAAGTGATGCGGCTCCCACCGGCGGAGAAATTTGGAGGTGAGGATCTTGCTGAGGAAAGTCCGGGGGTGCCGCACGACGCACACCTGAATGTCCCCTTCCTGGAGCAGCTTGTATCTCATGCCGCTGCAGTGGACGCCTCGCCGGCACGGGGCCGCCCCGCTCTTGGTCCCTTCGGGCGCCTCGCCCAGCAAGGGCTTGCTCTCCTCCAGCGGACGGGGGTCGCTGCCGCCCCCGCAGCCGCTCGTGCAATCCATGGCGCCCCCTCCCCGGGCGAGGCAAGCGGGCGGGGGGCGAGAGAGAGAGAAAGAGGGGGGGGGAACGGAGCCGACGGAGGGGGGGTCTCTAGCCCCGGCCGCCCCTGGAGGCGCTCGGAGCCCCCATGCAGCGCCCGCGGCTCTCGCCCAGCCCGCCCAGACAAAAGGCGCTAGTCCGGAGAGGCGGCGGGGCTGGGCTGGGCGGCCAGGCGGAGGGACCGAGGGCTTCCAAGCCGGGCCGGGGACGCGGGAGAAGGGCCGCCGGGTGCTCTCAGCGCACGTCTGGATGCGGGCGGACGCGTGTCTGGGAGCCCGGGGCGGCGTCGCGAAGCCCGAGGAGCCGCCGGAGGAGGAGGAGGAGGAGGAGGAGGAGGAGAGGCGAGCGGGGCTGGAAGCGCCTGGCAGGAGCCGCTCCGGAGCGCCTCTGATTGGCTTCCCCGGTCATGTGCGGCCGCTCTGACGTCAATGCCAACCCGGGCAGCTGCTGCTCCTGCTGCCGCCGCCGCCGCCGCTGCTGGCTTGCCTGGCTCGTTCCGTCGCTCGCTCGCCTGCCCCGCCGCTCCGGGAAGGCGCCGCCTCCACGCCTCGGGATGGAGCTGGAGAGAATGGCGGGGGGGGGGGGGGGGGGACGAGTTCTAGGGAGGACTACATATCCCATGCCACCCATCCTCGTCCTGCCAGGCGGTAGGAGGGGAATGGCAGCCCGTTCCTTCCTCCTCGCGGAAATGGAGAGCCCGTTCCTTCCAGGTTGCAGAACAAGGCTTCCTTCCTTTCTTCTTTCTTTCTTCTCTCTTTCCTTCTTTCTCTCTTTCTTTTCTTTCTTTCCTTACTCCCTTTCTTCATTCCCATCTCCGTCCTTCCTTCCTTCCCAATCCCATCTCCTACCTTCGTTCTCATTCTCTTCCTTCCTTTCTTTCTCTCTTTGTTTCTTCTCAATCCCATCCCCTACCTTCATTCTCCTTTTCCTTCTTTTTTCTTTTTCTTTCCTTCCTACCTTTCTTCTAATTCCCATCTTCCTTCCTTCCTTCCTTCCTTCTCAATCCCATCTCCTACCTTCATTCTCATTCTCATTCTTTCTCATCCTCATTCTCATCTCCTTTCTCTTTCTTTTTCTTTCTTTTTCTTTCTTTCCTTCCTTCCTTCCCAATCCCATCTCCTACCTTCGTTCTCATTCCCTTCCTTTCTTCCTTCTTTTTCTTTTTTTCTTTCTTTCTTCTCAATCCCATCCCCTACCTTCATTCTCCTTTTCCTTCCTTTTTTTCTTTTTCTTTCCTTCCTACCTTTCTTCTAATTCCCATCTTCCTTCCTTCCTTTCTTCCTTCCTTCCTTCTCAATCCCATCTCCTACCTTCGTTCTCATTCTCTTCCTTCCTTTCTTTCTCTTTGTTTCTTCTCAATCCCATCCCCTATCTTCATTCTCCTTTTCCTTCTTTTTTCTTTTTCTTTCCTTCCTACCTTTCTTCTAATTCCCATCTTCCTTCCTTCCTTCCTTCCTTCTCAATCCCATCTCCTACCTTCATTCTCATTCTCATTCTTTCTCATCCTCATCCTCATCTCCTTTCTCTCTTTCTTTTTCTTTCTTTTTCTTTCTTTCCTTCCTTCCTTCCCAATCCCATCTCCTACCTTCGTTCTCATTCCCTTCCTTTCTTCATTCTTTTTCTTTTTTTCTTTCTTTCTTCTCAATCCCATCCCCTACCTTCATTCTCCTTTTCCTTCCTTTTTTTCTTTTTCTTTCCTTCCTACCTTTCTTCTAATTCCCATCTTCCTTCCTTCCTTCTCAATCCCATCTCCTACCTTCATTCTCATTCTCATTCTTTCTCATCCTCATCTCCTTTCTTTCTTTTTCTTTCTTTCCTTCCTTCCTTCCTTCTCAATCCCATCTCCTACCTTCATTCTCATCTCCTTTCTTTCTTTCTTTTTTTTCTTTCCTTCCTTCTCAATCCCATCTCCTACCTTCATTCTCATTCTCATCTCCTTTCTTTCTTTCTCTTTCTTTTTCTCTTTCCTTCCTTCCTTCTCAATCCCATCTCCTACCTTCATTCTCATCTCTTCTTTCTTTCTTTCTTTCTTTCTTTCTTTTCTTTCCTTCCTTCCTTCCTCACTCATTTTCTCCCCCACCACCAATCCTCTTTTCGTCAGCCAGCACAGAACATAGGTCTGGAAGGGACTTTTGAGGTCTTCTAGTCCAACCCCTTGCTCAAGGCAAAAGACCTTATACCATCCCAGTCAATCAAATAGTTGCATGATAGGATTTGTAGTCCGTCCTTGGCTAGGGAATTTTGACGATCCAGCACTTATGATTCATTTTTTTAAATCTTTAACTGATGGTCCTTGATTGCCTTGAAGGTGTGAACTCAGAGATGGGTTGGCATAAAACACGACTGAGCTAAAATGTGATTTTTCTCAATTCCTCCGTTTTTCAATTGACACAACTCGCTGAGCCCTGAGCGATGAATGAAGTGGCCCAATGGGGGTCCAGTAACACACCTGATGAGATTATAGTGGTTCATTTGTATCTTAGCTTGCTTTTCAAACATGCCCTACAATTGCATAGATGTGAGTTAACCTGATGAATCTGCACCTACAGCTTTTATCAAAAACACACACAAGGTGTGATGGATGAATAGAATGTCATGGTGAAAATAAAGACGATTTATATTGCATTTTGAACCAGCATGCTTTATGATACGGCAGAGAATGAGGTGGCTGGATGGAGTCACTGAAGCAGTCGGCGTGAGCTTAAATGGACTCCGTGGGATGGTAGAGGACAGGAAGGCCTGGAGGAACGCTGTCCATGGGGTCGTTGTCCATGGGGTTGTGATGGGTCGGACACGACTTCGCAACTAACAACAACAACAACAACATGGTACTGAGGATTTATAGCTTAACCTTTGCAAAACAAGCCCAGAGTATCAATTAAGTGTGAGGTAATCTTCCAATTAAAAAAATAGAAGCTGTATGTAAAACGATGTTTTAATTGAATTTGAATTTTAAATTGAATTTGAATTTAAATTCAGTGGATTGAAAGGTAACATAGAGAATCTTGAAATAACTCTCACATAACATTAAACATGATAATGAATAATGGAGCTCACATGACATTAAAAAGCTTATTTATTAAGTAACAACGTTACGCTTCAGTGTACAAAAAAATATCATATTAGGTCCAAAGCCTTGTAACAACAGTAGAAGCAACAATAAAAACAAATTGAATCCTCACATTTACAGATAAAACAATACTCTTTTCAAAGACCCATGCCATAACTAGAATGTAGTATCTCAAACTGTATTGTGTTTGAAAAGAATTTTTGTCACGCTCCAAATACTAAAAGTGCACCAGGAATTCTTTTTTAAGTTGCTTTCATTTTTATTACCGTTAACGAAAGCCGCAAATATTTAATCATTCAGATTGAATCACAATCTGTACTGGGCTTGTTTTCGTTAAGGTATTTTTAAACTAAAAATCTGCGCGTGGAAATGACAGAAGAAGGCCTGAAAAAAAATAAAAAACCTGATCTGAGGACTGAAGAATGAAGAGTAAAAGAGAAGAATTTATTTTTTTTTTTAAAAAATGACCGAATTAAAAACACTTATATAAAACTAATACCATATGTTAAAGTGTATAAACAGATAGTCTTCGACTTACAACTTAGCGACCATTCAAAGTTACAACGACCACTGAAAAAAGTGACTTACGACCATGTTTCACACTTACGGCCATCACAGCATCCCTGTGGTCATGTGATTTACATTTGGATGCTTGACAACTGACTCATATTTATGACGGTTGCAGTGTCCCGGGGTCATGTGATCCCCTTTTGCAACCTTTTTAATATATATATATATATATATATATATATATATATATATATATATATATATATATATATATATATATATATATATATATATATATATATATATATATATATATATATATATATATATATTATTTTTTCACCAAATTTACACAAATATCCATACATATACCATATTATCAAAACATCCATAGTGATATATTTCTATCCAAAGTATTATAAATATATATCCTTGGTTGCTCCTTTTATATTTATCTCCAGTCTGCTTTCCTCCAGTCTGCTATATATCATACTACTCCCCTCCCTCTATCTCCCTCCCCTCCCCTCTACCTTCTTTCTCCCTCTCTACCACTTTCCTACTTCCCTCCTCTCCCTCTCCCCTTCCTTTCTAGTTCCTCTTCCTCCCTCTTATCCTTCCCTGAGTGCATCTAATCATAATCCATTTTATGGTTAGCAGACTAGCAATTCAGAAACCCTAACTTCATTCCAACATCGGAGCTATTTCTTAAACTTGTATCTTTCCCTTTATCTATACCAGAGGTGGGTTCCTACCAGTGCGGTCCAGTGCGCCGCTCCGGTAGGGACCCGCCAATTGCCCAATTTGCGCACGACGGCTCCGGTGCCGTCTTCCCCAGTCCGTCGCGCACCACCATATTTTTTACGGAATTTTTCAGCAATTTTTTGCATGCGCGGAAGCAAAAAATCGCCGAAATTGCGCGTGCGTATCCCCTGAGATTTCGGCGAGATTTTGCTTCTCACATGCGCAGGAAGCAAAATCGCACGAGGGGGCGCGTGTGCATAGTGAGCACGCGCGCGCAACATGGCAGCGCACCGGTAGCAAGGTAGGTGCAACCCGTCCCTGATCTATACTTAGATATTTAATACATTCTACCAGGTATATCTACTCTTGTTCTAATGCTGCCTCCTTCCTCCTATTTTTGTCGCCTGGGTCTACCACCTCTAATTTTCAGCTTTCTTCCAAATTAATCGCTATAGCTTAACTTCCAAGAATGTTCGTTATCTCTTATACCTCTTGATTTTAGGCTGTTTTCCTCCCTCTCCTCAAATAGTATTTTTGCAACCACCTGACAAACGAAACCAATGGGAAAGCCAGATTCACTTAACGACTGTGTTACTAATTTAACAACTGCGGTGATTCACTTAACAACCGTGACAAGAAAGATTGTAAAATGGGGCAAAACCCACTTAACAAATGTCTCACTTAGCAACATAAATGTAGGGCTCAGCTGTGGTCGTACTTTGAGGACTACCTATACATACTTTATTCTGTACCTGTACTATACTTTATTATTTGTTTATTTATATAACAAAAAAACCAAAAAACCTGTATGACAAAAATGGATGCAAAACTTCCCAACAATGGGCAGTATTATGGACCAGCTCCATTAAAATTTCTTGTCTAAAGGAATATTCATATAAAATGTTTTACAAACGATACATAGATCCATCAATAGCCTCCAAGATAGATGAATCATGCATAATAAATGTTGGAAAAGTTATGACCATTGTAGAAATACCACTATACCCAAATAAAAATAATCATGGCGTTTAAAAAAAATAAGAAAAAGAAAAGTGAAAACCCTGTTCTAAAGAAACGCTGTTCCACAGGTGTGTACAATGGAAGAAACGAAAGAAAAACATTCTTTTAACGTCTATTTTTTCTCCTGATGGTGGTTTTCAGTGCAGGCGGTTATAAATATTTCCTTGGCTGATTTCTCAATATTAAGTAGATCTGGTAATTACATAGATATGACACCACTAGGAGATCCCAGACTGCAGGCTACTAAGCTAGGAAGTCTTGGAAAGCGGCAAAATATTTCTAAGGAAATATTTTCCAGGAAAAATATTTATCCTGCTGGTAAAACTATATGACATTTTACTAGAGTCACCAGGAAATGAGCTTTGACATAAAGAAAACTTCTCCAAACTTGCCCAATTTGAACTTGAATCATTTCATTGTACTTACTGGTTTAATGTTACAAAAGAGAGCCAGTTTGGTCTAGTGATTAAGACACCAGACTAAAAAGCCAGACAATATGAGTTCGAGTCCCGTCTTAGCCATGAAAGCCAACTGGGTGACTCTACCTCAGCCCAAGCCACTTTACAGGATTGTTGTTGTGGAGAAAATAGGAGGAGAAAAGTGAGTTGGGTATGTTCATTCTTTGAGTTATTTGTAAAAATAATAAAGATGGGATACAAATCAATAAATTAAAAAATTAATAAAAAAGCAGGGTTTCTCAATCATTCTTAAAGATCCATCTCATCCTGGGCACCCTTTTTTTTGGAACTATTACCATCTGGCAGACGGTACAGGACAATCAAAACAAGGACAAATAGGCTGAAAAACAGTTTTTATCCCAGGGCAGTAACTATATTGAATTCTACTGTATAGTGCAATATTAATGCAATATCGGGGGTTTTCAATTCACTTGTGTAGAATGTGAAGGATGTGTGTTTGTGTTTCATTTTTATAGTTACAGTGCACACTGAAAATGGCATTTAATTTCGTTGTACCAGGTGCAACGACAATAAAGTAAACTAACTAACTTGACAACTATAAGATGTGTGGACTTCAACTCCCAGAATTCGCCAGCCAGCATCCTGCAAAAACTATGAGGCCAAGGTAAAAGTAATTTTTTTCAGAGTCATTGTAACTTCAAACGATCGCTAAAAAAATGGCTGTAAATCTATAATACATTTTCTTTCTCTTTTATCGTAGTTCCTGTAAAGAACCAGGCATTTCTTCAGACTAGGGGAGACATGGTGTGCATAAGTGCATCAGCGTGCCTACCGTCCCTGTCCTAATGTTCCCTCTTATCAGTACTCATTTTATGTATATAAACAATGTTATATCTATGTATATTACCAACACGTACTTGACAAAAATAAATAAATAAAATAAATAAAAATAAAATGATAGCAGTGTTCCAATATCTCAGGGGTTGCCACAAAGAAGAGGGAGTCATTCTATTCTATTCTATTCTATTCTATTCTATTCTATTCTATTCTATTCTATTCTATTCTATTCTATTCTATTCTATTTTCAAGTGCTGGAAGAAAAGCAAGCGGTCACCCTAACAAATGAATAAATAAACAAAGAACATTAGATGCTGAAAAAACCCCCAGAAACATTGCTATAGATCAGGGGTGTCAAACTCAAGGCCTGCAGGCTGGACCTGGCCTGTGGGGTGCTTAGATCTGGCCCGTGGGGCCACCCGGGAAACAGCAAAGAACCCCCCCTCCCCGAGCTCCGTTTTCACTGGCAGAGGGCTAGCAAAACAAACTAAAAACAAAACAAAAGGAGAACTGTTTCCCCTTTTGCATTTGAGCATTTAAGAAGGGACAGGAAAGGAGAAAGGGAAAGATGAAAGAAAAAGATGGGAAGAGAGCAAGGACGGAAAAAAGGAAAGAGGGGAAGGAAGGAGAATGAAGAAGAATGAAGAGGGAAGGAAAAAGTAGAAGGAAGGAAGGAAAGGAAGGAAAGGAAGGAAGGAAGGAGATTATAATGAGATTGAGGGAGGGTCTCAGGGAAGTCCTGCCTTAGCACTTGGCCACCACAGGTGCCCCCTGACACTAGTGACATCAAGCTGGCCATGCCCACCCTGGCCATGCCTACCTAGACCCACCACAGTGCCCCCCCCCCCCGAGGTCAAACACAACCCTGATGCGGCCCTCAATGAAATCAAGTTTGACACCCCTAGATTGTTCCATAAATCTCTAGAAGTACGAAAAAAAAGTAGGTAGACCAACACAATAGTGTAATTCCTATGGGTACACAAAATATATTGAAGATTTATTTTGATGATTAATACAGCAATCTTGCATGTGATTAGATAGAAATGAGAAAAAATAAGATATATTCTGCTATGCTCAGGAGAATTTATTTCTCAATTGGCATGAAGAGGAATGCACACAGAAATAACAACCAGGCTATTTCTAGGCCACCTGATTAGGAATAAAGTTCATGAAATTTAATGGGGCATAAGAATGCAGAAAGATTTATTTTTGACTTAACACTGAACCACCCAAAGCTAGTAAGATGAAACAGGGATACTGTAGGAATCGGCAAAAAGACCTAAGACTTATACAGTTTGTAAATATCCAACCTACAGACGCTGGAGAGGCCAGCAATAAAATGAGGTAGTTATGGAGATGGGGACCCATCGGGAGGTCCTGCGGTTTGTGGTTGTATCAAAGATAACCGAGGATATAATCTTGTGTTTAGCCTGGCTGGACAAGTGGGGCCCGACAATTTGGTGGTGGTGGGGTTGTTGCCACCTGCGAATAGGTCGGGCCTACCCCACTGCCGCATGAAGAGCGACTCCGATCCACGACCCTAGGCCGAGGTGGAGAGAGAAAGAGAGCACTTAGACTTATATACCGCTTCATAGTGCTTTACAGCCCTCTCTAAGCGGTTTACAGAGTTCAGCATATTGCCCCCAACAATCTGGGTCCTCATTTTACCCATCTCGGAAGGATGGAAGGCTGAGTCAACCTTGAGCCTGGTGAGATTTGAACAGCTGAACTGCTGAACTAGCAATCAGCTGGAGTAGCCTGCAGTAGCTGCATTTCACCACTGCGCCACCTCGGTTCTTACAATAGACTTGACTTAACATTTTCCAACTACGCAGTCCACATACAAATAGACTACTGCAAAAAAAAATATATCTGTACCATGGAAACTTCTGAGCATGCGTAGAAGCCAAATTTCCGCCATCTTGTTTTTGGCTTTTTTTTTGCATTTTTTTTAAAAAATTGGCACTGCGCATGTGTGCGCGTGCAAAGCGCACGCGCGCCCATGAGGCGCAGCCATGCAGCGCAGGAGGAAGTGAACCGACAGCAAGGTAAGTTACAACCCACCCCTGAGTTTCCTAATAATTTTATTATTTTATGGTTGGGGGTCACCACAACATGAGGAACTGTATTAAAGGGTCGCGGCATTAGGAAGGTTGAGAACCACTGCTTTAGGGAATAGGAGTCCAATCTTTTGGCTTGCCTGGGCCAAATTAACAGGAATTGTCTTGGGCCTCCTATAAAATATATAATATGGGTATTTTATGTCAATGGAGATTCTCAATCATCCTGATCATGGTTGTCCAAAGGTGCTTTTTCTCCAAAAGACAACTGGACTTTCTTGGTGTTTTCTTTGAAAACATTTCACTTCTCCTCCAAGAAGCTTCTTCAGTTCAGTTCTTCAGTTATGTATAAATCACATAATAATGTTAAAGCTTACGATCTTGGGCGGCTGCTGTTACTAACTTTCCAGGGCTGCATGCAGCCCACGGGATGAACATGCCTGCTTTAATAGCAACTTTATAGCCCTTTCTGGGCGGTTTTACAGAGTCAGCCTATTGCCTCCAACAATCTGGGTCCTCATTTTACCGATCTCGGAAGGATGGACAGGCTGAGTCAACCCTGAGCTGGTGAGAATCGAACTGCCAGCAGTCAGCAGAATTATCCTGCAGTACTGCATTCTAACCACTGCGCCACCGCGGCTTTGCGCGGAGGTGTGGAGAACGGGTGCTACATCCACACAAAAATATATCATTTAGCTAAGTCTATAGGAAGAGGCCATTAAGAAACTTCTCAGTGACTGGGGTCACAGTTCAGTTGCTTGATTTAACCCTGATGATGAACGGTAACAGTTGGGTTGACCCTAGTGTAGCCCCAACCTTAGCAAGTTCTAAATGTGCAGGTTTCGGCTTGCTGAATTCTCAAGCAGACAGAATTCGGCGGGAACCGCCAAGCGACGATTTCCTCCTTTTGAAGTCCTCTTTCTCTCTCTCAAAGCCGCCCAGAACAACACAGACCAAAGTCTCGTTTTCTCTTGGTTGAGCGGAGTTTAACCAAGTGAAACCGAAAAGGTTTAAACATCTACTTCAGGCATGTCCCAATGTTCTCATCCCTCATGTGAAAAAGAACCGTTTCTGACAGAGGGGAAAAGAAATCTGGTTCTATGTGATGACACGCAAGGACAGCAAGAGGAAATATATATATATATTTGTGTCTCAGGCTGATTTTCTTAGCTTTTCTATCTGGCTGTGGGTATGTGTCACAGTCATGGTGAAAGAGTATAACAGGAAGCTATTTACGAGCTGCCGGTATCTATGGTGAGCCATTCTTCTGGAAGAACAACTCACTAAAATGCTGGAAACAAGCACAGGTAGTCTCCAACGTACAACATTTTTTCCCGCGACTATCCAAAGTAACAACGGCACTGTAGAAGGTGACTTATGACGGTTTTTCACACTTATGACCGTTGCAGCATCCCCATGGTAACCTGATCAGAATTTGGACGCTTGGCAACAGACTCATATTTATGACGGTTGCAGTTTCACTTTTTGCGACCTTCTGACCAGCAAAAAAATCAAAGGGGAAGACAGATTCACATTTACAACCATGTTACTAACTTAACCATGGCATCATTTGCTTACCAACAGCGGCAAGAAAGGTCAGCAAAATGGGGCAAAATTCACTTAACGTTTATCTCTCTTAGCAACAGAAATTTGGGGCTCAATTGTGGTCAAGGACTATAGGCTTTTTTTCAGCAAAGGGCAAGAGCTTCTCTTTTGATGTTAGATATTAAATTTTAATGTGTGGGGGCCAAGCTTGCAGCCAGAAAACGTTGCTATGAATAGTGGGGTGGAATCTGCAAAACTGAAGTTTGTTGCTGAGGTTTAGTGAACAGGAAAAGGAAATAAAGTAATATGTGAATAACATTGTGCAAGAAGGCCAGGACAGATGTGGAACTAACACTGAGCCATCTGAATATCTAATGCTGTACAGAAAGGATATATTTAGAGATAATCTTGCGATTAATTTTCTGTTCTATGTAATAGGACCTACATTGTTTTCAAAGTTTAAGCACAATAATAATCCAGAAGATCCTAAAACTTCTAGCAGCAAGAAAATGACATGCATAGCTTGAACAGTCTGCTAATTCATCTTTAGCTCTTAGTTGTTCTGACAGGAAAAAAACTAACTAACGTGGTTAAAGATTCTCATTTTGGAATATAAAAGTTCCCACCCATTTCCTTTATACCTATCTGATATGGGTGGGATTCAGCCGGTTCGGACCAGTTCGGGTGAACCAGTAGTTGCGACCTGCGTAGTTGCGACCTGCAGGTGGGGTGGGGTGTGGTGTGGTGTGGGTGTGGGTGTGGGTGGGGTGGGCCCACCCACCCTCGTGGGCCCACCCACCCTCGTGGGCCCACCCACCCTCCCTCCCAGGCGCAATCCCGTCCTATATCGCTGTGTTTTTTGACGCCGCATGCCATGTGCGGATGGCGTGTGCAAGCGAATTGCCGTGTTTTTTGATGCCGCACGCATACGCGGATGGCACGGACGCACATTTTCGATTCTGGGCGAACTGGTTGTTAAATTATGTGAAGCTCACCTCTGCTTGTATCCCATAAGCTGAGATGCAAGGAACATCAATTGAGAAGTTTCCCTACTTTAATGGTTGACTAGGGGATTCTGGGAGTTGAAGTCCATGCATATGAAAGTTGCTGTGACTGAGAACCACTGGTTTAAACAGGGAGCAATGGATATCATTTGATTGTTGAAGCCATCAAGATTTTGGCTGTTAAGTTTTTCAGTGGAAAGTCTGACATGTTCATCTCATGTCCTTGGGAATCTTCCTAGGAAGTTCAGATCTTCTGGTCCAGAAGGAGTCAGTTCTAGACTAAACCAACATACCCTCATTGTGGGAAGAAGGTTGGACTACTGGCTTAGGCCAATGTTTCTCAATCCTATCAGCTTTAAGATGTGTGGACTTTGTCTTAAAGTTGATACGGCTGATGAATCCTGGTTTAGTTATTTTAGCTCCTCCTCCTTGAATTAGCTGGGTTTCAGCTCAAATCCCTGGACTTAGAAGATCTAAAGAGACAATTAGACTGTTGGGATGCAGACATCAGAATCAAACGAACAGAGGAAACACTACAAGAAATATCAATTCCAACTCTGCCCCTTCTCAAGTCCAGCATTACTATTCTACAGCCTAATAAATTTGCCCAGAACATCAGCAACATTGTGAATTCAACCCATTGTCTTGTCGACCTCCATCTTCCCGGAGTCTTCACGCCGCCCGGTTTCGGAACAACGCTCGGGGCTCAGGGCCCCGGACAGCACCCCTGAGTTCAGGGGAGCTGGTAAAGTTTTTTAAAGGAGATTTGGGTTAATGTCCAACAGTATGTTCTCCAACATACCTCTCTAAGACCGATTAGAGCCCACAGAGTTGGGCTGGTGGTGGTCCCGTCAGCCAAACAATGTCGGCTGGCGGGCCCACGAACGAGGGCCCTCTCTGTGGCAGCACCGGCTCTCTGGAATACACTACCCCCCAAGATCCGTATAATTCCCACCCTGCCAGCCTTCAGAAAAGCATTAAAAACATGGCTTTGTCGACAGGCCTGGGGCCAATGATTTTAATATAACACCTATTATTCTTGGCCCCATGAGTGCATCATTGGGTTTTTAAATTGTGGCTTTTTAAAAAAATGCTTTTAAATGTTTTAATTGTTTACATTATTTTAACCTTGTTCTTAAATATTTTTTTAACTGTTTTTTAGATTTTGTATTTAATATGCTGTGAGCCGACCAGAGTCCCTCTGGGAGTTGGGCGGCATACAAATCTATTAAATAAATAAATAAAATAAATGTCAGGGTTCTAAGTAACACCCCGAACGAAAGAAAACTCCGAGGCATAGATTTCCTCAAAGTTACATTTTATTAGAGATGTCATATTGGCACATCTGGAAAAACCCGAATCTGAAAGCTTCCGGTTTTCCACACCCAAAAGTAAGTTCAAGTCCCTGCCCAGCACCCACATGTCCATCACACGATCCAATCAAAGCACCGTTCCAACTGGAGATGCCTCCCAGGCACACCCCTCCAGGTGCAGGGCAGAGTGACCTTGACTCTCGGAGAAAGGAATGTTATTTTGGCTATATATCTCCCCACTCCATACAATCCCCCCTCCCAGTTTCCCATAGCACTAAATGTGGCAGGCCTGAAGATCCAAGGCCCAAGATGGCTTCCAGGCCTGACACCCGTTCTGTCATCTCTTAGCAAGGCCTCCCTCCAGTCCATGGTGGTGGAGAAGAAAAGGAGAAAGAGAAGGGGGAGAAGAAAGGAGGAGAAGGAATCCATCACCTTTGGAGGTGGATTTGTGTAGGGCAGGGGTCAGCAACCTGCGGCTCTGGAGCTGCAAGTGGCTCTTTTATCCCTCTGCTGCGGCTCCCTGTTGCCAGTCAACTCCACAATTGATAGGGCTTTCAGTTAGGATAGGTAGAGGAAAAAGGATGCCGCGCTAGGAGACTCTATGATGGTGGAACCGGACTTCCGGTTGGCTTCAGAATTGAACGGGGGGGGGGGGGGGCTTCCGGTTAGGACCTTTGTGGCTCTTTGGGTGTTTAAGGTTGCCGACCCCTGGTGTAGGGGATACTGAAACTCAACAAGTTTTCATAGAAACCTGAGTGTTGTGTATTGTTCGGCTTTTCATAAAAGGCAGGATGATGTGGACGTTTCAGGAAACAGGTGTTTTCCTGGGCATCGCAGAATGCTTTGTGACCTGTGGTTACAATCCATTCCTTTTGGAAAACTGGACCACGTTTGCTATCCCTCCAATTCTGAGAGCATTTTTTTGGTGTGTGTGGGGGTGTAATATCTATTAGAAACTCAAGAGTTTTGCTTTGATCTTAGGTAGAGAAGAAGAAGAAGAGAAACACTTTTATGTAGTGGTTAAAAGTGCCGGGTTAGAAGCAGGAGACCATGAGTTCTAGTCAGGGGTGAAATCCAGCAGGTTTTGACAGGTTCTGGAGAACCGGTAGTGGAAATTTTGAGTAGTTCGGAGAACCGGCAAATACCACCTTTGGCTGGCCCCAGAATGGGGTGGGAATAGGGATTTTGGAGTATCCTTCCCCCAGGAGTGGGGAGGGAATGGGGATTTTGCAGGATCCTTCCCCCAGGAGTGGGGTGGGAATGGGGATTTTTCAGTATCCTTCCCCTGGAGTGGGGTGGGAATGGGGATTTTGCAGTATCCTTCCCCATGGAGTGGGGAGGGAATGGGGATTTTGCAATATCCTTCCCCCAGAAGTAGGGAGGGAATGGGAATTTTGCAGTATCCTTCCCCTGCCATGCCCACCAAGCCACGCCCACAGAACCAGTAGTAAAAAAAATTGGATTTTCACCATTGGTTCTAGTCCTGGGTCAGGCATGAAAGCCAGCTGGATGATTTGGGTCAATCATTCTACCCCAAATCTAGGAAGCAAGTCACTTCCATAAGTTATGTTATCAATGTTTTAGTGGTCATCTAGAATCAGACAGCAAGATGGGAAAGAAACTATGATGGTGTTACCCTTTGCCCTAAGCTCAATGTTTCTCAATCTTGGCAACTTTAAGACGTCTGAGCTTCAGCTCCCAGAATTCCCCAGCCAGCAGAGGAAATGACTGGTTGGGGCATTGACGTCCACACGTCTTAAAGCTGTCAAGGTTGAGAATCTTGATCAACTTTGTCTGAACTTAGAAGCCAAGCAAAGTTGAGTCTCGTTAGCATGTGGATGGAAGACCAGGAACTGGAAGCTAGAGGGAGAAAATTAAAACAAAAAAACAAAAAACTTAGAAGTAGGAAGTTGCCAACAAGCGCAGCATGGATGCGTTATTAAGTCAACAGCAGCACAGCGTGTTTCAAAGACGGCTTTGCTTTTCCTTAATTGAATAAACCTCATTTGGCTGAACCTGCGCAAGAAGCTAAGCCATAAATCAACACTTCCAAACCACGGTGGCTAAGCCCATACATGTTCAGCCAAACTTGGAAGAATGACAGGATGGCTTAATGAGACCGGTGAAGCAGGGCTGGGATCTGGAACCACAACGGCTCACATAGAATCCCCAGTGATCAATCTGGATGGCAGAATTGGCTAAGGGAGGAAGGGAGCACCATTTAAAGACTGAACATCAATTTATCTTCTTACATGGAGGAACCCTGGTTCCCACAGTGTGCTATTCTTCTAATTTCTAAAAATATTGCCGCCAGAGAGTTGCTGGCTCTCTAAGTACACTCTTATAAATATGGAGTTATTTTTCATTGAAAAATGTATTAAGAGTATTGTGTAACAAAACAATGTCTCAATAAAAGAGAGTATTTGTAGCTTGAAATGAGGTGTCCTTGGTGCTCTCTGAGCTTGGTTATTTTCTTGCAGACGTTTCCTTACCCTACTAGGTAACATCATCAATGCTAACCCCACTCCTTTCTAGCATTGATGATGTTACCTAGTAGGGTAAGGAAACGTCTGCAAGAAAATAGCCAAGCTCAGAGAGCACAAGGAGCCCTGAAAACAGACTCTCTTTCAAAGAAAGCATGGGTTGGCAGAGGAAGTTCTCTTAACAGCATTTAATCCAGACACTTTAATTACTTAACTATACCACTGTTTGGGGATGCGGTGGCTCAGTGGCTAAGACGCTGAGCTTGTCAATCAGAAGGTTGGCAGTTTAGCAGTTCGAATCCCTAGCGCCGCGTAACGAAGTGAGCTCCCGTTACTTATCCCAGCTTCTGCCAACCTAGCAGTTCAAAAGCACGTAAAAAATGCAAGTAGAAAAATAGGGACCACTTTGGAGGGAAGGTAACAG
Organism: Diadophis punctatus similis; assembly: GCA_023053685.1. Lineage (NCBI taxonomy): Eukaryota > Metazoa > Chordata > Lepidosauria > Squamata > Dipsadidae > Diadophis > Diadophis punctatus. The sequence goes on along the minus strand of JALIGW010000015.1, from coordinate 12,208,291 downwards.
CGTTCCGTGCGCCTTCCGCGTTGAGTCATGCCAGCCACATGACCACGGAGATGTCTTCGGACAGCGCTGGCTCTTCGGCTTTGAAATGGAGATGAGCACCGCCCCCTAGAGCCAGAAACGATTAGCATCTTTACCTTTACCTTACCACTGTTTGGGGCCCATGTCCCTTGGGCTTCTATTTCTCTCAATAGTGCCACCATCATAAGAAGTAAAGCTCGAGGAAAGCCTCCGGAGCCCAGGGAGGGCGAAAAAAAGGGTCACCCGGAAGTTCCAGAGAGCCTCCAGAGCCTAGGAAGGGCAAAAACGCCCCTCCCCACTGTGGTGCCGGAGGCCGACTAGGCCACACCCACCATGGCCACGCCCACCCAGCAACCAGGCAGAGAACCCGTTGCTAAAAATTTTGAAGCCCACCCCTGCCTCCAAGACCAACTAGTTGCCTACAGAGCATCTTGAGGGGATATCTGGTGGTCTAGGCTAGGGCAGTGTTTCTCAACCTTATCGATTTTAACATGGGTGGACTTCAACTCCCAGAATTCTCCAGTCAACCATGCTGGCTTGAGAATTTGGGAAGTTGAAGTCCACCAATCTTAAAAGTTGCTGGGGTTGAGAACTACTAGTCTAGGAGATGAAGGATAATGAGCTGAAATCAAAATAAGAAACCCTTAGATGCAGAAGTGTCAAAGAGGATATCTCTGTTTAATCGAACTTTGGAAATAAATGAGGTTTACCCAGCTTTGTTTACCCGTGAAAACATTCCCTTCTGCGGAAACTAAAATATCTGGAATTATTTCAAGATCACGCTGACCTGCCTGGGGAGGGGACCTGGAAAACCACAAGCTAAACAAGTGAAAGAATTCCCAAATGGAGAAGGCTGATCTTACACGCTATAGCCAAATTAGCTTACTTCTCTGTTTTATGACCGCTTGGCGCATTCTGAAGTTAGCAATCTTTCCCAAGACTGATCCGACCTTTAGAGCCAATTAAATCTAAGGGGTTAGAGGAAGATGTCAAAGTGTCTTGTATGACACATTTACCCTCCGTTAAACAGAGTTACTCAATTATTCTGCGAAAGAATAAAGTAAGCCATTCAAAACGGAATTGTCCCCAAACGCAACCATCTTGATTGGGCAGCTTCAACATTCAACCTGTTACACAAACACAATCCATCTGAAAGATCTAGCTCAGGGGTGGCCAAACTATGGCTTTTTGAGGACCTGTGGACTTCAACTCCCAGAATTCCTGAGCCAGCCATGCATGCATGGCTGGCTCAGGAATTCTGGGAGTTGAAGTCCACAGGTCCTCAAAGAGCCATAGTTTGGCCACCCCTGATGCTAAATCCTGTTTCTTTTTTTCTTTTAGAGGAAAGCCCTTCTCAATCACAATAAAGACACTGTTATGTCTTCAACTGCAATAAAATGCACAAGAACAGCCATAAACCTATTTCTAGATCAAAGTGTGCCTGAGATGTTCCCTAAGCGTTTCATGAGATTGCTACAGGGTGAAAGAATGAAGTATAAGGTTCACCTGCCTCACGTAAACGTCCTTCACCAAATGAAGGTTCTTCATTGAACCTTCTAGGGCAGAGGGCAGAGGGCCTTCGCTCAGGGAGTTCCTGAGGTCCTCCCCCTTGCTGGGATGAAGCGAAAGACCAGGTCATTCAGGTGTGTCCAAAAGGTGAGGTAAAACCTGTCAAGATGGTGGCTGAGATGGTGTGATCAAAGCTCCACCTGTTTTGCTATGTGCCTCATGCACACTGCACATTTAAAAGAGGTGGATCTTCGGTCGCACCATTGCAGTCATGACCTTGATTTCTTTGACCCCACTCTGAGGACACCTTTGTGGGAAAGACCATTTTGGACCAACGCTGTCCAAAAGGAACATTTCCACATGTTTGGCTACAAACTCCCACTGCTTAACTCATCGGCAATTATTCAACCTGCCACAATAAAAATTGTTTGGTTTTTGTCACGGTGTGAATATTGTCAGTTGTATGTCTATGCAGGGTGATGCATCCCTATCTAATATAATGGTACATTCCAATACAAGCAGACACGTGATATGAGTTCTACGCATGTGTGCATTCCTAAGCCACCATTCTTTCCTTCTGTTCTTAGCTCCTGACCTGAACGGTCGTGTTTCTTAGCAAAAATGTAATTATCCAGGATTTATTGTTTTTGTACCGAAATAAATATTTTCTATTAGACTTTTAATCTCGGCTTTATTTCTAACTGTCTGAATTCCAAGCAAAGATCCAAATCGCCTCTATGGGGTTTTATTCTCCCCCCAACAGTTTTCTTGCCTCAACTTTCATAAATGGATACAACCTGTCCTTTATCTTTATGTTTCTTCACCAGGAAAGACGAGCACATTTTTCTTTTGATAATGTTTCTGTCCAGTCTTTGCTGCCTCTTCTCTGGCTTTCTTGAGATGAACAAAGTCAGAATATCAAAGGAAAACACAAAAGCAGATGCCCAGAACTAAAAATTTGATCATGATTTATTTTATGGGTTTCTAAAGGAGAGGGATTGAGACTTTCCCACTCAATGTTGCCAAGTAAGTGGGAATTAGGATGAAGAGAAAAAAAAAGATGTTTTAATAATTTGTGTTCTTTAAAAAAATGGAGCATGGTTCTTTAAGCACTGGACATCTTTCATACTCTGCTTGGTCAGTCCAACAATTACTAATTTCCACAGAAACTGATTCATGAGCCAGTCAGTCATATTAATTCCAAACATCCTGCAAATTTACTGCAAATATACTGGGGTGGATAAATTCCTTTACTCTGGTACGATAACTAAAATTTGGAACTTGGAAATGAGATGCTACCATAAAGAGGGACTATTTTCTTGCTTCTTGCTGTTGCAAGAAACAAGGCAAAAGATTAGCTAAGATTGGGATCTGGCAAGATCCCATTGCAAAATTTGCTTCAGATACAAATCCATTCTGTAGCTTCAGATAAAAGCCACCTCCTTTATACAATATAGAATAGAATAGAATAGAATAGAATAGAATAGAATAGAATAGAATTAGAATTAGAATTAGAATTAGAATTAGAATAGAATATTCTTTATTGGCCAAGTGAGATTGGACACACAAGGAATTTGTCTCCGGTGCATAAGCTTTCAGTGTACATACTAACAACAACCTAATATAATCGTAAGATACCAATGGAAGGTAGTAGAAAAGATGAGAGAGATAATAGTAAAACAGCCTTACTACATGGGTAAATATCCTTAGACATAAATTGCTGGGGGAATTCAGTGTTCATCATGGGGGGAAAACTATCTTTGTGTCTAGTTGTTTGGTATGCAATGCCCTATAGCGGCATCCTGAGGGGAGGAGTTGAAGCAGTTTATGTCCAAGATGTGAAGGGTCTGTAAATATATTTTTTTTCAGTCCTCTTTCTGATTCGTGCATTACACAGGTCCTCAATGGAAGGCAGGCTGGTTACAATTGTTTTTTCTGCAGTCCTAACTATCCCTTGAAGCCTGTACCTGTCCTATTTGGTTGCTGGGCCAAAACAGGCAGTTATAGAGGTACGAAAGACAGACTCGAATAATTCCTCTGTAGAACTGTTAGGGTTCTAGAAATGTTAGGATAATAATTCTGTCTCATCTTACAAAACTAAGGAAAGATTAGGAATGTGTGTAAAATGAAATGGGGAAAGATTCAGTAGGGCTTGAAAGTTATCTAATGCCGAGCAGATATTGTTTTCTCCTGGTTTTCATTCAATTTACCGTATTTTTCAGAGTATAAGACGCACCTTTTTCCTCCCTAAAAGTGGCTGAAAATTTGGGTGCGTCTTATACTTCGAATGCAGCTTTTTTTTCCAGCCCTAACTAGGTGCTTACAGATCTTCCCAGCTCTTACCTTGCAGGCTTTTTCATTGTTACTCTCTCCAAAGAATGTTTTTCCAGCCCTAAATCTTTGCAGAATTTTATTTCATTGCTCTACTTGCTCCGAGTAAGTTTTTTTCTAGCCCTAACCAGGTGCTTACTATCTTCCCAGCTCTTACCGGCTTGCAGGCTCTTTCATTGTTATTCTCTCAGAAGGTTTATTTAAGTCCTAACCAGGAGATAAAATAATGTGCTGAAGGTGCTCTGAATAAGTTTTTTTTTAGCCCTAACCAGGTGCTATCTTCCCAGCTCTTACTGGCTTGCAGGCTCTTTCATTGTTACTCTCTCAGAAGAAGGTTTATTTAAGTCCTAACCAGGAGATAAAATAATGTGCTGAAGGTGCTCTGAATAAGTTTTTTTTTAGCCCTAACCAGGTGCTATCTTCCCAGCTCTTACTGGCTTGCATGCTCTTTCATTGTTACTCTCTCAGAAGGAGGTTTTTTTAAGTCCTAACCAGGGGATAAAATAATGTGCTGAAGCTGACCAGACTAAGGATGCTAGCCAGATGAATTCCTGGTAGGCAGATTGTTTTCCCCTATTTTCCTCCCCAAAAACTAAGGTGCGTCTTATACTCCGGTGCGTCTTATACTCCGGAAAATACGGTAATGAAAAGGCATCTGTTTAGAAATGATTTCAAAGAGATGGGAATGTCAGTGAAATGCTCAGGGGCGGTTATGTAGTGTGATTTATTTATGAACACATTCCCCAAGACTCCGCAAAGGCTGTTGTATTTATTGATCCGGTAGATTTTGTATCTGTGTGTCTTCCTGGAGCACAACTCAACATACAAAATAAAAAATCCCCCCCCCCAAGTGTATATTGAAATATTTGGGATTGAAGGCTAGAAGGTAGCTCAAGACAACTAAGTGAGTTTCTGTGGCAGAGGGAAGATTTAAATCTTTCTTAATTCCTAATCCAACATCTTAAACTTGTATCAGGGTTGTAAGAGTCTCTCCCCTTTTGGTTTTACAATCTTTTGCACCATCTTGGTCTTTCAACTTCCGTTAAACCCCAAGGGAAGACTTTAGGAAGGAACTTTAGGAAGGCGTGCTTAAGCGCACCACTGTGCCTACCGTCCCTGTCCTACTGTCCTATTGTCCTCTATTATCGGTACGTTTTACTTTTGTTTACTTATACAAACAACTACTATCCTGTACATGTTTGACAAATTAATTAAATAAATAAAACTCAAGGTTTTTTTTACTGTTCCTCCATCCCCCAATGGATTTTAGATGTTAGATTTTGAGTCTGTGTGTCTTCCTGGAGCTCAAGGCCACATACAAAATATTCCTATCTGCCTCCGATTTTCCCCCAATGTATAGTGAGATATTTTGGGTTGAAGGCTAGGAGAGCCTCAACTAAGACACTAGCCTCAACTAGAGACAACTAAGTGAGCTTTTGTGGTTTTATCCTTGTCAAGAGGGGATGTCATGTTCTTCCAAAAAAGGGAGGAAAAAAAAACCCTTTCTGAGGTTGAGCTACCATCAATGAAGGCAGCTACCATCAATGGAGGGAGCAGTTCTTCTGCCCTGTCTTCCCTTTGAGAGAAGTCAAGAAAATAACATGAATGAACTCAAACGCGTGGGAAGCAACGAGGCCGGCAGCTTTTGATGTGAATGAGAAAGAGAGAGATGTTCCGAAGAGGTTTATCTGAGGACAGGCGGAGGAGAGCCGAGCCTTCTTCTTCAGCCACGTGAAAGGCAGGCATCATCTCTCGCATACAGAGCAGCGTTCAGCTCCAGGGCTGCACTCTGGGCGACCTCAATCCTCTCCCCGAACACGGGATTTAGCATTTCAAAGGAGCCACCCTTGGCATTTGCAGCCCCTGCCCCAGGCTTAAAAATAGCTTTGGCTGTCATTTATAGAAGCTGCAGGGAAAGCAACGTGGCTCGGTCCTCTGGATAAGGATGCTATGGGGGCAAAAGATAACCTTTTGGGTTTTATTGTCCTCCTCCTCCTCCTCCTCCTCCTCTGGATTCTGAGAGTCAGCTGGCCATGCACGAGACACAAGGAAACTGTTTCAGAGAATTCATTGTGCAGTGAAACCCTGCACGGCACGTTTTGAAGGAGAGCTCCGCAAAGGTGACATTCTCACCTGTCCTTTCGATTGAACGGCTCTGAAATTCCTTGGTGACCGAATGCAAAGAGCCACATGCCCATAAATGTTCAAACGGGAGACCGTCCTTGGTGACGGACCTCCTTCCTCTAAACCAGCGATGGCGAACTTTTTCGGCACTCGCAGGGAAGCATCTCACGTGCGCTCGTTGGGCCCGCGCTCCAGAAAAGCCAAACTTCTGGGTTCTAGCGCGTATGTGCGCCCAACAATCAGCTGGCTGGCTTGAATGCGCATGCCGGTTTTTGGCACTGCTGTGAGCAAAAGGAGCGCACTCTGGAAAAGCCGGACATCCGGGTTCTGGCGTGCATGTGCACCCAACAATCAGCTGGCCAGCGCGCATGCACACACCAGTTTTCGGCACTGCCACGCATGCTGACAGCTGATCATCATGCACGCATGCACGCCAGAAACCCGGAAGACAAACGGGCAAGGCCGCACGTGCCGGGCGACATGGTTTCGCATGCCACTTTGGGCACGCGTGCCATAGGTTCGCCATCATGGTCCTAGTCCTCTCTCCCAAGAGTCAGTGCCAGAATCTTATCCTTTTCCTAAAAGTATATTCACAATTCAATCATTCCTTCTGATAAGGTGTATCCGAGCGGATAAAAATAAAGTTTGCCCTTACCTTGCAGTAATCCTTTGTCCTTTCGTAGATGCAGAATGTTTTTCCCAGGCTTCTCCGCTTGTGAAAAAGCTTGTGTTAAGAATTCGAATTAGGGCTGTCAATCGATTGCAGTTTTTTTAAAAAAGATACAATTAATGTAATGGAACATGGATATATTCCTGACCTCTTAAGATGTCGATTAAAATCAAGAAATCCACCACTCTTGACAGCGCGAAAGTTGATGGCTGACCATCAGAACATCACACGAAAGTGGATGGAGGCGTGGAATAGCTGCACCCCCCCAAGATGTCTCTGGGCACATTAGCCCTAGTAGTATACCTCCAGGATTTGGCCTACCCCAATACATGTGGGTGACATATAATAGAATTAGAACAACTCATGGGGTGTGTGCTGACTCCTTGCATAAATGGGGAAAGACACCTTCAGCACAATGTGATTGCGGGGCTCCTCGACAGACTATTCAGCATATAGTGAGGGAATGCCCTAACAGAAGATATCCAGGAGACCGTAGGGACTTCCTCTGCACAACAATGGCAGCTACTGACTGGATCTCCAAACTTGATATTAAGCTTTGAAATGTTATTTCTGTTTTCCTTTTTAGGTTTTTCTTACTGCTTTAACTGTTTTTAATTTGTAAAAATGAAGTGTTTTAATATTGTGTGTGACCAGCCACACGCTAAATAAATAAATGTAATGGTAGTCCTTGACGTACAACCACCAAGGAGTCCAAAATGCCTGTTGCAAAGCAAGACAGTCGTACAGCGAGTTTTGACCCATTTTGCGATCTTTCTTGCCAGTGTTACATGAATCACTGCAGTTGTTAAATTAGTAGCACTGTTCTTAAGTGAATCTGGCTTCCCCATTGACTTTACTTGTCAGGTCACAAAAGGTGATCAGATTTCCTCAAGACACTGCAACCGTCGTAAATGCATGCCAGTTGCCCAGTGTCCAAATTCTAACCATGTGACCATAGCGATGCTGCAATGATTGTAAGTGTATAAACAGCCGTAAAGTCTTTTTTTTTCAGGGCTGTTGTAACTTCGGATGGTCACTAAATGAATGGCTGTAAGCCAAGGACCACCTGTATAGGGTTAAAGTATTATATATCATGGCCAGGCCTGTCTAGCTGCCTGCCTTTGCTATATGAAAGTTTCATTCAGTAGTACCAATCTGGATTGGTTTACACACTGCATATTTTGCTTAATATGGCATATGCAACCACTGTTGCATAGCTATGGTGACTTGAGTTCAAACAAGACAGTTAACTCAGAAGCAAATACACGTTAAGAGCTTAAGGCTATGATGGCGAACCTATGGCACACATGCCACAGGTGGCACCCAGAGCCATATCGGAAGGCACATCGGCATTGCCCTATGTCAGCTCCAGCGCACGCCAGCTGACTTTCGGCCTTGGGGAAGGCCGTTTTCGCCCTCCGGAGGCTTTAGGCGGCTTCCTTGAAGCCTCCCGAGGGCAAAAAACGGCCCAATGGGCAAACCGAAAGTTCGGAAAAACGGACTTCCAGTTTGCCCGTTGGGCCATTTTTCACCGTCCCCAGGCTTCAGGATGCTTCTCTAAAGCCTCCGGAGGGCAAAAAATGGCCCAACAGGCAAACCGGAAGTCAGTTTTTCCGAACTTCCGGTTTGTCCGTTTTTCGCCATCCCCAGGCTTCAGGAGTCCGGAGGCTTCAGTGAGGCCTGTGCGCATGCGCTGGGGGCAGCGGTGTGTGTGCACGCGCATGTGCAGGGGACAGCGCAGGGGTTGTGCGCATGCACGGGGGGAGGGCATGGGTGTGGGCACGTGCACACACTCTTTTGGCACGTGAGCCAAAAAAGGTTCTCCATCACTGGCTTAAGGCATAGCGTGTGAGGGGTCCTTGGTGCTCTCTGAGCTTGGTTGTTTTCTTGCAGACGTTTCATTACCCAAACTAAGTAACATCATCAGTGCTAGAAGGCAGTGGGATTTGCAGGGGGGAGGGGGAGGGAGAGGAGGAGGAAGAAGAAGAGGAATAGAGTCCTTGGTGCTCTTAGAGCTTGGTTGTTTTCTTGCAGATGTTTCATTGCCCAAACTAGGTAACATCATCAGTTCTAGAATGCACTGGGATATGCAGGGAGGAAGAGGAGGATTGTGGGGTCCTTGGTGCTCTTTGAGCTTTGCAGACGTTTTATTGCCCACACTAGGTAACATCATCAGTGCTAGTGGATATTTCCTTGGGTAATGAAACATCTGCAAGAAAACAACCAAGCTCAGAGAGCACCAAGAACCCCTCGTTTCTACCCTCAGCTATATATACATTCTCCTTTGTTGGCACAGCAAGTGCTATCAACCAGGGTCCAATTGATTCGGCCTTTAGGAGACTGAGAAGGAGGTTACTTTCTGAGCTTGGAGAACACTGACCTGACCTTTAACAACAGAGATGGCGATTATCTCTACACTCAATTACTCCTGTTGCTTGTAGTCACAATCGGGCAGGCTGTTGTAAACATCCCATTTATCTCCACTCCCTGTTTAGTTTCCATGTCACCCTTTTATTAGCAAATAAACACAAGAAAAGCTTTCATGCCAGAGACAGCATATGTATGCAACCATAAAGTGTTTATTTGGTTAGTTCATTAACCATCTGTAAGACAGTTCAGTTTTGGTCTGCATCCTTCTATATAAAAGAGTTCAAGTTTTCAAGAAACCTCCAGTACATATATAGCAAAGTAAAATGACAGCACACATTTCAGACCAAAATACAAGACTTTGCCTTACGTTTTATAAAACCCAGTCAATTCAAACTACATTTTAAAAAAAAGGTTACAGACTTTCAGTTATCCTTAATACAGTATTTTGCCAGAGTTTGCACTGTGGCCACAAAACCCATAGAGCACAATCCATGTGCTTTAAATTAAAACAAACACAAACACCCTTTTATGTACCCAACGTTATATTGAACATGTAAACAAAGTACCACTTAAATCCAAGAACCATTTCTGTACTCCGTTTTGTAACATGTAAACTTCAAAAGTACACCAATGAGAGGGGGGGGGGAAAGAGTTCTTAAACTGCCCGTACGCAACGTTTTCCACGAAAAGGAACAGACAGGCAGGCTTAAGGCATGTGAAATTATCCTAAAGCATTATAAAGTCACATTAAGTGGTCTGACAGTTGAAGGCTCCAATTTGGACACAGGAGTTTTATGCTCTTCTACGAGTGAAGACAGACTCAAATCTCTGGAGTGTAGATACATTGGAGAAGGTAGGAAGAGTGGTGATGCCAGTGGAAGATATCTAAAACCGAATCTTCTTCTCTTTAGCAATTGTCACAACGGGGAGATTTCAATGTGGTTAAAGTACGGAATTTCTCACTCCCACTCCAAATTCTTGGACCAATTCGCTTATCCGTTTGTTTTGCAGCTTCGTGTTTTTTTTAAAAAAGTGAAATGAAAGAAAGCAAATATGTGGCTGAAGAGAGTCTATCTTTAGTCTGCGAAGTGGAAAGATGGTATCAGGCCATTTCCTCTGGGCTGTCAATCATGCAATTGACAGCCCTTAAGATTTATTACCGTCTATATCCACAGAGGCCGCTTTGACCATTGCTTGCCCAATGAATAAATAAATAAATAAATACTCAACGGGATTTCTCAGAGTTTGCCCCCTTTTTAAATTAACAACCACTACCAAACACTTGGAAAAGAAATACAAAGAGCACTGAGAACACAACTTAACACATATTAACATCATCTGTTTTATTGCAAAGCCCAGTTTTCACTCATCCATCACAAAGTGCTATCAAACTGCACTTTTTTTTCTTCTTCAAATACAACCACAGAATTTAGCATGCATGGCACTCAAACAAGCTCCTTAACGGTTCCTAAAATCAAAATCTATGCAAAGTAGGAAGAGATCTGGGATCCCTTAAAGCAGGGGTCCACAAACTTAGCAACTTTAAGACGTGTGGACTTCAACTCCCAGAATTCTCCAGCCTGGAGAATTCTGGGAGTTGAATTCTGGGAGAAGTCTTAAAGTTGCCAAGTTTGAAGACCTCTGGCCTTAAAGCTAGAACACAGGAAAACAAGTATACTGCACATCAAGTATTAAATTTGTTCAGATGCCATAAATGGGAGTCAGAGAGACCCCTGTTTCTTTAACACAAAAAACACATGGCGGATTGGGGGGTGGAGAGCAGTCACCTAGGTAGGAAATACTCTAGGACAGTGTTTCTCAACCTTGGCAGTTTGAAGATGTGTGGACTTCAACTCCCAGAATTCCCCAGCCAGCGTTGCTGGCTGTGGAATTCTGGGAGTTGAAGTCCACACATCTTCAAACTGCCAAGGTTGAGAAACACTGCTCTAGGATTTGGGTGGGGGGAACAAATATACAACAGCATGGATTGACAAAGTGCAAAGGATAAGCAATAAATAGAAAAGGGAAACAACATTGCAGCTTTCTACCAACAGGTTTGATGAAATGTTTTTTTCACATGTTTTTTGTGTACAGACGTTTCCCAAGTCCAACACTAGGTATAATCTTGGGTACCTTTAATTTAAATTAAATTTAATTTAAAAAGGAAAGACTGGAAAACTTGGAAAGCTTCAACCTGAATCTTAGGAAAGCGCGGATAGTCAAAATAGACAGATTATACCTTCCACCTCAGGATTCGCTTCGAGTAACCCAATTTCCTGCTAACATAGTTAGGAGTTAGCTTGGATTGATGCTTGGGCAACAGCTGTTTGATGTTATAAATGGGCTTAAAGAGCCGGAGACGGATCGTTTATTTCATTGATTTGATTTTGGAAGCTGCCTGATTCCAACTGACTCAGGGTATACCTCACCATATAAAACGAGTAGATAAAAATTAACACCCCCCCCACACACAATGACAAAACAGTACATGTTGAGCTCGCTTCAGGTAAAATATGACATCTGAACAAATCCGGTTGACCAAGTTTATAATGTAAAAGCGATTTTGGAGGTCTAGCTAGTACAACTTAGCATGTCTCATAACTTTTACAGAAGACTGTGAATATAAGGGTGTTTTATTATTGGCAAACTACAGGTCTTAATATTGTGAACTCTCTCATGGCACTGCGTAAGTAATTTCAGGTAAATTTGCATGGTGTGTTTTAAAATCAATGTTTTGATCTGATTCCTATGTTAATCTTCTGATTATCTGGCTTCCAATTTCAGTAATCTAGTGGAATTCACAAGCTCACTTAAACTGTGCACAAATCAACAGATGATATGTACAGTGTACGTGGGATTTTTTTTTAACACTTAGTGTACTATTTCTCATTCTGTTTCTGATTCCCATGTTATTAATGACACTGGATATTTCATGTTAAGCCTTAAGGTAACAATTAGAACAACATATCCTACTGCTGCTGCTACTACTACACAAACAAGAGAAATAAGTCTTCTGAAACTCAGCAGTTCAACTGCAAAACTTCCAATGGGTGGAAAGTGTATTTTCCCGTGAAGACGAGTCAGAGATAGAACAATAATGATTGCTTTCTCTTTTAGATGGCTAGGCTACGAATCTCTCTTTCCCAATGGGAGAAACCTCTCACGCTAGCTGTTCACTTTTAGAGAAGTCTGATGCTATTAACTCTCCAGAACGGAGGAGTAAAGGGCTCGACCCCAACAGGCAGAGATCCAGGCAAAGCGCATAGCGTTGGAAAATAGTTGCGTTTTCCCTTTTTTTTTTTTGCCCATTATACCTGCATGGGTCTAGCCAAAAAGCATTATTGGTTTTTTTTTGAAAAACACATATATAAACGCTGTAGTACAAAACCCTCTGCGATTACACTGCTTACACCATGCTAATCGATATTCTGTGCTTCTTTGAGAAAGGCCCCTTGGAGAAAAGTATAAAAATTGCATGTTTCTTTAAATAAACGTGTGATTCTATGAATAAAATACTGTGGCTATGTTGGAAGTATAGGAAACGTCTAATTACACCTTCTGGTCTGGCTACACCTCAACAAGTCGATACAATGCTTAAAATCTAGCCCTGAATCCATTTCATGTTTAATTAAAAACAACAACACAAGTTTATCTTGAACCTTCCTAAAGATGGCGGTGAATGCAATTCAGCCCCGTTAAAAGCAGGATAGTCATAACCTTGTTTAAAAACAGCACCTTTCCATTTATTTGGACAAACCACAGATGCGTACACATTACTCCAGATGCAGTTTTATTATCTAAGGAAGAATTAAATGAATTTCACCGTTGCTACGTGGAAAAAAAACAGTTAACACAGTGTTTCCCAACCTTGGCAACTTGAAGATGTCTGGACTTCAACTCTGGCTGGGGAATTCTGGGAGTTGAAGTCCAGACATCTTCAAGTTGCCAAGGTTGGGAAACACTGAGTTAACATGACCAACAGCATGGAAGACTGACCCAAAAGTGCGAGCAAGCCAACCAGAACCTTTTGCACGCAGAAAAAAGTAGCTAGCCTGCCTCTTTTTTTTCTCTAGCTTTAAAACTTTTAGCTCATGATGGCATAAACCAGGGCTCTCCAAAGGTGGCAATTTTTAAGACTTGTGGACTTCAGCTGCCAGAATTCACGGCTGGCTGAGGAATTCTGGGAATTGAAACCCACAAGTCTTAAAAGTTGCCAAATAAATAAAAACGAACTCCCTTTGAAGACCGGGTCTTTTGATCAGATGCTGGAGTTTGACAATAGGGAGCAAGAAATAAAACGGAACGATGCAAGCACCACTGACTGCTTTCGTATATGCATAGAGAGTTGGTCAACTAGCGCAAGGAGTCAGGAGAGAGGGTCCAGAGATTCTGGCCTCTCTCCTAGGTAGACCTTTCCCAAACAGCACCCTGTCCATGGTTGCATAGTTGTGGAGACAAACATGAGAGTTCGCCTAGGAAGCTGCAAAAAGGCCTCAATCAATGGCTCACTTCTTTGTTGCAGAGTACATATTCTTGCAATCGCTTTGCCAGTGGCGGGTCCTGATGAAAACAGGGGTGGGAGGGGAGAGAGAAAGGAGGCATATTGAGTTGAATTTGCCATAAAACCTTTCCCCGGGGGGGGGGGGGGGGGGGTAGAAATCAGAATTGAGAAATTAGGAACCTGAAAAACGTGCTGAGGTTCTGATGGAAAGGAAGAGGGAGGAAACGAAAGGCAACCACTTCTGATGGCCTTTCTGATAGCGGGCCAACAGGGAGCCCAGGTCTAAAGGATAAATACAGGTAGTATACTCAACTTACTATTCACTTAATGACCATTCGAAGGTGCTGAAAAGAGTGACGCATGGCTGGCCCTCACCGTCACGTGATCAAAACTTGGGGGCGCTTGGCAACCAGCATGCATCAGTGTCCTGGGGAGGCGCGCGGAAAAGTCCCATGACTTCCGTTTTACGCCCTTCCCAGGGGGCTCCCGACAAGCAAAGGGGGAAGCCAGATTTGCTTAACGACGACATGAATCACTTAATGACCATGGTCAGGGCTCCCGGCGTCATGCAGAACAAAAGACGGAATAATGATACTAAACGCAGTGAACAAAAGTTTAGCTTTGCATTTATGCTAATTATTCTTCTTTTCCTGAAAAGCAAATTGCTGGAAATTTCCTCTTTAATCTGTATGCTATTTTTTTGTCTTTCTTTCTTTTTCTTTTTGCCACAGTTAACTATTCAAATTCAAGGGGAAAAAACTTATGGGCCATTGATATTGTTATAGCTGACACCAAACACTCTGGGTAAGTGGATTGGTGTATTTTGCTTTTCTGTTCGCTAAAAGTTACTTTTGTGACTAATTAGGCCCTTTGGACTTGGGAGAAAATTTAAATTCCAGGCAGAACTGGTTTTGACAAGATGTCATTCTTTACAACACGGTTTTCAACTATGGTTCAATCTATGTCCCCAGGCTTACAGCGTAGTTACAACAACATTAGTAATATTACAAGTGGTAGCGTAGACCGATACCTATTGTAACTTATAACTTGTAAATATTTAAAAGCAAAGTATTTTCTTAAGAGTGAGCTGTGAATCCTTAGTGAGAACATGAAAATAGAAGCTATGTTTTACATTTATAATCAATCAGTTTCAAATCAACTGATCATGTAATGTGTAATTTTCTTTCTCTTAAAAGGGTTACACCTTAAAGACTGCAGGACAGGATTAGCATCTAGCTGACCAGGGACAAATTAAAATAATAGTCAATAGTCAAATTTCTTGTTTTCCTGCTTTCTTTACAAACTTTTTACTGTATTTCATTAGTTGTTAGACAATCCTCTCTGACCTAATAGGTAGCAGGTGGCAATGATAAATATGGACATGTAAGGATTAAAAATAATTTCTGATACATTTAATTAATCTGATTATATTCAGCTCAATGAAGAAATGTTTATCTCTACTAACTTGGGGAACCCCCTTTCTATTCAAGTCATATTAGGCACTTCGGTGGTTTAGTTAATTCTAACAGGTTCAATACTTATTTTCTTTATCATACATTAAGTGACTAGACTTAGAACAACAACCAAAAAAAAAAAAAAAACCCTGACCTCGAAGAAATGTCAAACTTATTCCACAGTAGCAGAACTTGGTAGCTCATAGACTGTTTCAATGAGCTGAAATTATGAAGAACCCAAGTCTAGGGGCTGAATTAGAAATAAACAGCAACTGATGGCTACTAAAATGAATCATTCGGGAAAAACAAAGAGAAAGATAGTAACAGGTTGGTTTTGTCAGTTTCACATTTAGAATACAGTACATAGATGTTCCTGACCTTAAATGAGAACAGAATTTGATACATTCGGATTTTAATGACAGAACAAACTAAGGTGAATCTTCTCAAGAAACAGATGTGCCTTTAAAGCTAACCTTCCGCAGGTGGGAAGGTGGATACTGTTGCAAGGCTATGCAAAGAGTTCTGCAGAAACATCGGAAAAATGCAGTTTTAGTTGTAAACCTTTGAAAGTGTGGTGAAAACGGAGTAAGGGAAACTAGTAAAAGATACATGCGGGTTATAACATACCAACTGCATTTGATCTCCAACACTCAGACCTAAAGAGTAACTCAGCCTGAGACTGACCCATCTATTAATCTAGAGCAGTGGTTTTCAACCTACCTAATGCCGCGCCCCGGGCCCCCGCCGAGCCCCCCTGCGCCATTTGGGTTATTTTACTCTCTGCACATGCGCAAAGCGTTCTGCACATGCACAGAGGGTAAAAGAACCCAAATGGCGGTGTCTGGGCGAAGTCCCCCGACCCCTGTGAAAGGGTCGTTCGACCCCCAGGTTGAGAACCGCTGATCTAGAGATCTTCAAACTTGGCAATTTTAAGACTTGTGGACTTCAACTCCCAGAATTCTCCAGGCTGGAGAATTCTGGGAGTTGAAGTCCACAAGTCTTAAAGTTGCCAAGTTTGGGGACCCCTGGCATTAATCGATTAATACAACAAGCAATGCATAGGCAGTTGGTCATTCTGGGCTGCCATTCTCTGCCACCATTTATAACAGGAACCAGACACAGTTCCTAAGAACCGAGCCAGCCCATTACTCATTGCAAGCATGGTTGTCCTGCCGTGAACAGAGGCGATTCTAAGAGCAGGCGTGGACGCAATCTTTCCTAAGCCTTATGCCGCGGACTTGCCCTAAGAGCCTGTTGAAATAAAAAGGGACAGTTTAAACTCATCATTCATTTCCAAGGATGGCACGGTTACAGCAAAGGGACAGGACTGCCCAGGTAGTGTTGTCGTCCCAAGGCGATTTTAGACCCGAAGAATTAAGACAAACAAGAAGAACATACGCAGCTATCGTTTAAAAGAGTTTTACAGTAGACTTCAATATTGCAATATCCCTGCACTTTGAGGAGTTTAGCAGCACCGGTGTTGAAAAAGAACCACAACAAAAAAAGTTGGCACTCGCTGCAAGTTTTTGTTATTGTAAAGGGCCTTATACGTGACAAACACCAGCTCTGTGGCTTTGAAAACTATTGAGGTAACTGTGGAAGAGAGAAGATACATTACGGAAACCAATTTTTGCGTTTGCACCTTGGGATGCTGTTTGAACCATTCAGAGCTAAAAAAAAAAACCAACCAGAATATGAAGGTGTTTTTCACCACCATTAATGCTCATTTTCAAAAATGAAATTAATGTTTGACTATCATAAACCGGACATTGAAAGCCAGGTTCAAAATGCCTTGTTAATCTTTCCGAACTCTTAAAAAGCAGTTTGCCAAAGGTGGACAAACAGTTGAGACTTGTGTTGTCAAATATATGAATTGCAATACACCCTTAAATAAAATAAGAACAGCTGCCCTCCAAGCTACTAGCGGTAGCCTAGGCATAGGACTACAGTACTTGCAAAACTTCAGGGTGTGGGAATATATCTATATATTTTTTTAAAAAGAGCAAAACCAAAAAAAACACACAGGCATTTCAAAGAGTAAAACTAAACACAGCAAAACAATTTATAAACTTGTATTGGGGAGAAAACTTTCCTGTCTGCTTTTCTTCTTTAATTACTTCTCCCCCAGCAGAAATGCAGATACAGAACTGATTTGGGGAGGGGGGAGAGATCTCTTCCTTTCAAATCATCGTGAAAACTCTGGTATGTAAAGGTGAGGCAGCAGCAACTTGATTTTGAGACGCAGATTGACTGATATCTAATTTGGCTCCAAGACCACAAGTCAGGAAAATAATCCTACAGACTGATGGGAGTCACACTGAATCATGGCACAATCTTTCTCTATGAATGGCAATGTTAGCCAAGGCCAGCAAATGAATCAGGCTAACTCAGTGGTTCCCAACCTGTGGTACGTGTACCACTAGTGGTACGCGAGGGCCTTCCAGGTGGTACGCAAACACTTTCGGGGTCATGAACGATTTTTAGTTAGTTATTTTTTACTTCACAAAAATGTTTACTGCCTAACACAAGATAATCTGGCAACGATTTGCAACTGTTGCCACACGCCACCCACCTGGTCCCAGCGGCCCAAGAATCCAGTTGCTGGATGCGCGGGGCCAAAAAAGGAACGGTACAATTATGGAAATAAAGTGAATTTAGTTTCTCTGGAACCAGGTGGTACGCGGCGACTGTACGGGACCTCCAAGTGGTACTCGATCACAAAAAGGTTGGGAACCACTGGGCTAACTGAATATATTTGTCTGATAGAATTTTCTCTATGAAAAGACTTTTAGCTCCTAGAAAGGCACCAATTTAATTTGTTTTGGGATGCCATTTACTAAGTAGTAAGTAGTAAGTACTAAGTAGTAAGCAACTATCAGACATATTTTAACTTTTTCCCAACCAGCCCTCTGTGCCCCTTAATGCAGTGCTATTATTAAGTTATTTTCCTGCAACTTAAGCATTGCAAATTACCCTCTATGCAAAAACTCAAAAGCTTCTAGAGAAAAGTCAAAAGCTGGTTTCTAAGAGAAAAAGGAAAGAAAGCACCCTGCAATTGCATTATCTCCTTACTATATTTGTTTGGTTAGCTAGGAACTTGCATTTAATATTTTGAAACGAAATTAACCCCAAGCTCTTTGAATTCTCAAGGAACGCAAGGAAAGATCCTTCCTGACGTCATTCGGTTCAAAGTACGGAGTCTTGTTTCCGAAGACGGTGGTCTAGTATTTTATAGGTAGACCTGGGCAACACTTGCAAGAATTAGGGAAAAGAGAAGAGAGCTTTGAGTCAAAGGAATAATAATATAAAGCTAGCTCCTCCATCTGCTCTTGCTGGGGGCTTCCAATGGAGGGGAGACAATTAATAACAATTTAAAAATGGCAGACTTGAAACCACAGCATTTCCCATCCAAAAGGAGAAACTGCCAATAAAAAAGGAGAAACAGAACACCGTATGGGTGAGCACCAACATTTAGCTCATTTCTGCAAACTAAGCAGGTGACAAAATGCTGCTCCTTTTGTGCTTTCCAATCCATTGTTCCTATTTTGCTCCCATCAGAATGGAATCCTACCGGAGGGAATCCCAAGGAAAGACAATCAATGAAGATCCAACTGGATGAGTCTCTATGTTTTGGATATTAGAAGATCAAGAGATAGAAGAGAATATTTGTGTAGCTCAGGGTGGAAAGGAGGAGTCCTTGGTGCTCTCTGAGCTTGGCTGTTTTCTTGCAGACGATTCATGGCCCAACTAAGTAACATCATCAGTGCTAGTAGGGAATGGTGGTCCCTCTCAAGATATATTCTGGTGGCTTACCCTGTCAAGTGTTGGTGAGGGTGATCTCAGAGGTTCTTTGGTTGGGCTGTTTACTGTTGATTTCTCTGGCAGTTCCTTGATTGGGGTATTGTTTACTTCCATTGTTTAGATCAAGAGAGCCAGAAGCAACTCAAGGGAAGCCTTGAAGAGTCTCCTTTGCATTAAATCAGAGGTCTTCAAACTTGACAACTTTAAGACTTGTGGACTTGTCTTAAAGTTGCCAAGTCTGAGGACCCCTGCATTAAATGGACAGGTAAAGTGGCTGGGGATTGTAAGGAGGGGAAATAGCTGGCTGCGAAGAAAAGGACCCCTATTCCATGAAGACAGAGAGAACCATTAGAAGACTTGAGGATAGGGGAGTCCAACCTTGGCAACTTTTAAGACTCGTGGACTTCAACTCCCAGAATTCCTCAGCATGCGTCTTAAAATTGCCAACGTTGGACTTCCCTGCTGTAGAAGAAGGTGGAGTGTTCCAAGGAACAGCTTCTCAAACCTCCCAAAATACTTCTGACGTCGAAAAAAAAAAAAAAAAACTTGGGGAACAATATTTGCAGCCACTGTAACCTAAATGTGTATCTTTTATCTAAATGTTTGCGCGAGTTGACTTTTTGAAGGAAGAACAAGATCCAGCTAACGCACGGAGAACATGGTAAGCATGTGCTTCTGATGTGAAAACAAGCCCTCAACAATTCGATTGTTGTAGATCTGTGAGTAGACCGTCGAAGGAATGCATAGCAGATCTTTTCTCGCAACAGAAACAAAACTCTAAAACGTGCTTAGGATTTGATTTTTGACCCCAGATGTTATAGTCTTACTGTTGTGTACCGACGACAGCCTTCCTGTCAAAATATGGACTTTCTAAGATCAGGTGGAGAAAGGCCCACAATATGGAGGTCTACAGTCCTCCTCCAGAATGTGGAGGAATGGGGGCCTTCGCCTTCTGGAACCCCAAGTGCTGAAGCTCCAACCTTCGAGGGCACGAAGGATGATGGGAGCTGTATTTCAGGAACATCTGGCAGCCCTGAGATGTGCTCGAAGACATCCACAGAAATCCCACTGGATTCACATTACTGTAAACATCTGGCCCAAATAATATGCATTACTGGGCGCACACACGTACAACGGAAAACAACCCCATTGCTGGAACGGCGCCATTTCCAGAATCTGCAGTGCAAGAACGTGGAATATTTCAACGGTGTGACCCCACCCCCTTTTTTTTGGGCTTTTAGTTTATAGAGCTTCATTAACAAGGTGTAACAAAATAACGCTTAAGTAGAAAGGTAAACAGTATTGTGACTAGCAAATTATCTATAGTCTAATTAAATATTAATATTTATGATTTAAAAAAAATAAACTTATAAAATGGAAAATAAAAATAAAACCTTCACTGTAATAGTATTAACAATATTCAGCAATTTTCTGAGAAAGAGGTAATTTTTACACCAATGTTGGATCCCCATATAATAATTTCACTGCCTCACCTCTCCCACTTTACAAGATTTTAAAAAAAGTATCTTCTGCGCCTTTCATCCGTAATACAACCGTTTAGGAGTATTTTTTTTTTACTCCTGGAAACTTGCAGCATTTTTTATTCATCATGTTTGGAAATATTCTTTTTGTATTATCGCTCTTCTGCCCCCCCTCCCACCCTAAATATGTGCTACCTACCCCGTTCATAATAATGTATGGCACTTCTGAAATTCATCCTCACCCACCTCATTAATTGAGAGCCGCTCCTGAAGTCCACAACAGCTTCAAGGTGAACCACAAATAATAAAAGACCTACAGTACATAATCATATTTAGTTCCCCTTTTTTTAACGGCACAACGCTGAACTTGGTTTGAGAGATTAGTCCATTTCGTTTTTTAAAAAAAATTCCTAGGAATAAAAAAAAATGTGTGAACGATGGCTTTACGTGTCATTCTGTCCGTCCGGCCAGAGGCCTCCCAATTGCAAAGAAAGCTGTGAAAATAAAAGTTCACCTGTCCGTTTTTCTCCTCCTCCCAGTGGATCTTAAAAAAAGTCTCTTTTGGCATCACAGAGAGAGAGAGAGAGAGAGAGAGAGAGAGAGAGAGAGATTGATTGATTTTCATTCAGTGTTATCGCCTGCCAGCCGGGCTTCCCTAGGTCAGCACAACATTGTTACTCAGAACCATTCCCCCTTGGTGAAAGCACTTCCTGCAGATTCTGCCCCATTTTCCACAGGTTTTCTTTTTACACTATTGTTCTTCGTTGGAAGCCCAGGGACGACCCCAGCCGCGTAGCTTAACATATGTAAGTTACGGGGCCTCTTCCATTTTTCTACTGTGAGCCCCTCCAGAGAACAGGCCGAGGCTTAAGCGTTTGAGCAATGAAAGAAAAGTTAGAACGGTTATCATACCAAAGCCGAGTATACAGTTTAAATGTCTGCTTGCAGGACACGTTGGCTTCTCCATTTATATAACGCGGTTATCGGTACAGTGGGCTTTCGCGGAGGACGCTCTTCCCGGACGCTGCGTGAAGGACGGTCAAGGAGAAGGGACGCGGGCGCGGAAGGAGAGGAGCAGCCCCTGCTGGAGTTGGAGGCGGAAGAGTTTGCAGTTGGCGATGCGTAAAGCGGCGCATCCGGTGTGGCGAAGGTAGGATGGGAAGAGAGGCTTCGTCGGGTGCCACGTTCCGGTGCTTCTTCGGAATTCCCGAACGTAATCGTAACTGGTACCTATCGAACGGCAGGGTTAGTTTGGGAAATCGGGAGAAGCAGCTTTGAAAACGAAAAGCCAAACCGAATTCAACAGCGAGTCATGCAGCAAAAGAAGCATTTGACATCTTTTAGAAAAGGGAGCCATAGATGTGGATAAAGATGAGACACGTTGCTGAACAACTAATTCCCCCAGCACTATCTTAGGCCTAAAGATATTTTACTCATGCACCGTATTTTTCGGAGT
Source organism: Diadophis punctatus similis (assembly GCA_023053685.1). Taxonomy (NCBI): domain Eukaryota; kingdom Metazoa; phylum Chordata; class Lepidosauria; order Squamata; family Dipsadidae; genus Diadophis; species Diadophis punctatus. The sequence continues at coordinate 12,186,576 of JALIGW010000015.1, read as the reverse complement.
ATAAGATGCACCGGAGTATAAGACGCACCTTAGTTTTTGGGGAGGAAAATAGGGGAAAACAATCTGCCTACTAGGTATTCATCTGGCTAGCATCCTTAGTCTGGTCAGCTTCAGCACATTATTTTATCTCCTGGTTAGGACTTAAAAAAACCTTCTTCTGAGAGAGTAACAATGAAAGAGCCTGCAAGCCAGTAAGAGCTGGGAAGATCATTAGCACCTGGTTAGGGCTAGAAAACAACTTCTTTGTAGCAAGTAGAGCAATGAAAAAAAACCCTGCAAAGACTTAGGGCTGGAAAAACATTCTTTGGAGAGAGTAACAATGAAAAAGCCTGCAAGGTAAGAGCTGGGAAGATCTGTTAACACCTAGTTAGGGCTGGAAAAAAAAGCTACATTCGAAGTATAAGACGCACCTGAATTTTCAGCCATTTTTAGGGAGGAAAAAGGTGCGTCTTATACTCCGAAAAATACGGTAAGTAGGCTGTATTGATATCATCCTTCTCATCTTCTCATTTTTCTCATCTTTTCTACGACCTTCTCCTATTGGTATCTATGATTTATCACTTCAGTTCAGTTTATTACAGTCATAGACCAGAGACCAGCACAAAGAAAACACTCAGTAAATATACAATTAAAAATGCTAGTATAAAATAATAAATAACAACTAAAATCTATGATAAAATCCAGTCTGTCAATTATACATGGTCTGACTATACTAAAATTACAATCCATAAACTGTGTGGCCCGTTGTCCGTTTAATACTAAAGTGGAAAGGAATAAACAGTGCAAAGGGTTTGCCACATTTGTTATGTAACATAACCAGCAGTTCTTAACCTTTTTAGTAGTCCGCACCCCCTTGAATCTGAAAATAAGCTCTTGTACCCCCTTAAAATGTGTGTATATTTTTTATTTAAGAAAAAACATGTATTGCATAAACAAATGCCATGTTTGTTTACAATATATATTACTATATAACATTATTATATTATATGAAGTCTCCCTTCATTTTCATTTATCAGCAAAAAAGTTACACACACACACACAAACATGTGTGTGTGTGTGTGTGTATGTGTGTGTGTGTGTGTGTGTGTAGGTCTTTGGGTATTCGGGTTTTCTCCCGTGTGGAATTGGAAGTGTCTTGGCGACGTTTCGATGAAGTCTCATTCATCATCTTCAGGCTGGTGTCTTCTGCTTCCTGCTTCTAGGAGCAGGAAGCAGAAGACACCAGCCCGAAGATGATGAATGAGATATATATGTACATATGTATACAAACACCCACGAAAACCTCAGAAAACATTATATATATATATATATATATATATATATATATATATATATATATATATATATATATATATATATATATATATATATATATATATATATATATATATATATATATATATATATATATATATATATATATATATATATATATATATATATATATATATATATGTTTTTCTGTCGTGTTACGTAATCATATTTAGTTCCCCTTTTTTTAACGGCACAGTGTCGGTATGGCTATCTGACGAGAGCAAAATAAGCTCGAAATAGATCTATAATAGTCTCCCTTTATTTTCATTTATCAGCAAAAAAATCCTACATATATATATATATATATATATATATATATATATATATATATATATATATATATATATATATATATATATATATATATATATATATATATATATACACACACACACACACACACATATATATATACACACATATATATATATACACACATATATATATACATATATATATACATATATATATATAAAATTATTATATATATATATTATATTACTATATAACATAAAAACACAATCGCCTCGTTCGTGTTTTTTTTTTAATTTTTGAAATTTCTCTCGCACCCCTGGAAATGCTCTCTTGCACCCTACGCACCCCAGGTTAAGAACCACTGAACATAACTATGGTGGGTTAGACATGTGTTTCTGACGAATCCCCAGTGCTGCTGCGCAGAATCTGGCCATCTTGTTGTTGTATCTTATGATTAATTATTGTAACTATGATCTATGACCTATCCCTTTGTTGTTTGTATGTACACAGAGAGCTTATGCACCAGAGACAAATTCCTTGTGTGTCCAATTACACTTGGCCAATAAAGAATTATATTTATTCATTTGTAAGATTAAAAAGAAACCCCAAACATTGTATTTGCCCTAATACTGATACGCCAGAAAGAAGTAATCATTAAGGAGTATGACATTTAAAAAGGGATGGGTTAAGAACCAAATGGACTGTTAAGATACTAGCGAGAATCTTGTATGCACAAAGATAGAAAGACACACTAAATCCCACAATGGAAGAACGGGTGGGGTTAGTGGAGATGGCAAAACTGTTTCAATTGAAGAGAATTTATCTAGTTTTGTTTCTACTTGGAAGCCACTTCTTGACTTTTTGATCCAAGTGGGAGGAAAAAATGAAACGTTGATTTTAGGTTTTGCTGGATAGAATGATTTTGTTATTGTAGAAATGGCTTGAAATGCTGTCAAAGCAAAAGGTTGAGGTTGTACAGTATTTTTGTGTGTGTGTACTTTACTGCACCAAAAAACATCACAAGTTGGTATCTGTCTTCCTTTGCACTTCTTTCTCTCAGTTCTTTTTGTTTTTTTCTGTATTTTTGTTTTATAATGAAACTTAATTTTAAAAAATGCAAGTAAAAAAATCTCCTATCCAGTGAATTATTTACAAACGTGAATAGTTCACACCCCAAGAATATTAACAGTACAGGGTCTCCTGCTTGAGCAGGGGGCTGGACTAGAAGACCTCCAAGGTCCCTTCCAACTCGCTCATTCTGGTAATTGTGTATCGGCTTTTAAACTGTTTATTGTAAAAGTTTAGAGAATAATTAAGGAAGAGGAGGTGAATTGCTTGGTCTCTTGCGAAGTGGCTGGTTTTGAGGCATTCTGAACTAGTTTCCTGGGAAGATGCCAATTGCATTGTTAGTAATGGAAGACTACGAGGCGCTGTTTGATGACATCCTTCCTAATGATCCTATTTATGAAGAGGAAGAGAAGCACACGCTGCATGATTCAGTAGAGGCGGCACGGACTCCGGGAAAGGTTTTTAAGGAGTCCGTTAGCAATCTGTGCCAACCTGATGAAGAATGCCAGAAACCCATCATCCACTGGCAGAAATATCTGCTCTGAGAATGCAAATCGGTATGGACCAACAATTACCGTATTTTTCAGAATATAAGACACACCTTCCCCCCCCCCCAAAAGAGGCTGAAGATTTGGGTGGGTCTTATACTCCGAATGTAGCTTTTTCGAAGCTTTTTTTCCCCAGCCCTAATGAGGCGCTAACGATCTTCCTGCCTTGCAGGATTTTTTCATTGCTACTCCGAAGAAGTTTTTTTTCCAGCCCTAAGTCTTTGCAGACTTGTTTTCATTGCTATTCCCTCTGAAAAAGGTTTTTTTCAACCCTAACCAGGGGATAAAATAATGTGCTGAAGCTGACCAGACTAAGGACACTAGCCAGATGAATACCTGGTAGGTAGATTTTTTCCCTTATTTTCCTCCCCCAAAACTAAGGTGCGTCTTATACTCTGGTGCGTCATATACTCCGAAAAATACGGTATAATGAACATTTTAAAAAAGCCAGTCCAATGGGCATGTCCAGCTTCTATAATTGATACAAACACACTTGAAAGGGTAAGACTTCCATTGGTTGTCTCCTTCCCCAATGATGCTCAAATAAAGAATTGGCTTGGTTTCCAAGACTGTTATGGCTTCCTTCAAATAACTCTTTTAGCGGTTTGGTTTAGCTTTTTGATAACCCAATTGCTTCTGACCGGATTAAGTAGTTCTGGTGTTTTACCAGAAAGGCACAACAAACATTAGGATGGAAATATTTTAAACATTTCTTCATTCCCTTCTCTGCTTTCACTTTACCAAAAGGTAAATTTACACACAATGCTGTGTGTGTGTGTGTGTGTGTGTGTGTGTGTGTGTGTGTGTGTGTGTGTGTGTGTTTATAGAAGACAGGGATGGCTGAATGAACCATAGTAGCCTGACTGTCATATCATATAAACCACAATGGGTGTGTTACCAGGCTGTACTAAGCGAAAAACAGGTGAATGAGATTGTGGCTTACTGTAATGTGTCAAATAAAAATATATCAACTTGGTTGTAAAGGGGGAATATTTAACATGTTAAGGGCAGCATCGGTAGATCAGTGTGGCTTTCCAAAAGATGCTAAACTAAATAAATGATGTTCTTGTGACCCAAGATATATTTGCAGCTTGATTAAGGAAGAGCAGCTTACATTTTTAAACAAGAAAATTATTGTTATTCACATATCCAGCAGAGTTATTAAACTCAAGATGTGAAGGCCCCCAAAAGCCCTTCCCGGCCATTTAATTCTGAATTTTAAACATTTTATACTTGTTTTAAATCTGCCTTGTATTATAATATTTATATTGTCTTTATGTCTTATTTGTACACCGCCCAGAGTTGCTCTGGGGAAGGCGGGCAGTTTCTAAACATGATAAATAAAAAACAAGATGACCCTTGAAAAGTTTGACAAGCCTATCTTGTAGCAATGCGATGTTTGATTAGAAAAACAGCAATCATGTTACCGGTTTAGCCACTAACCTGTATCCAGATCCCCGATCACATATATGCTGGCCCCAATGGGCACAGCTCCGTACACAAATGAGGAACTGGCTGGGATGCATAAATTCTGATCACTCAGATAGATCCATCTGCATAGAAAGGCAACATTTTAGGAGGTGAAAATATGTTCATCAATGAGTAGTGTTTAAAGAAAGATCTAAAAAGAAATTTGCAAATGGCTCACACAGCGCACTAAAATCCTTCGAAGGATTTTAAAACTGATGCTATACTTCCCACTGAGGTGACTTACCCCGTGGACAAGTCTCTTAAAAATGTTCTCAAGTGTTCTCTATATTCTCGAAATTCAAGATTCTCAAAACCCCTTGGTTGCGGGCAAGTCATTTCACGTTGCAGAAACAGGTGGACGTGGCTTTTATAGAATTTGCAGGCGAAAGCACCAGAAATAGATTACATGCTTCCTGTTTTGGCCAATACTATACTTCACATTTTATTTAATAGCTGCCAACATTCATAGGCTGGGTGAATCAGTGACAGAATGCAAGTTCTGTACACAGAGGGTTTGGCAATCAACTTCCTGTACCTCCTGATCGAAGTATTTCAGGAAGCATCTCTGGAAAATATTTCTAGCTTGAATCTCAAGGAATCGCCATCAGGTACAATAAACAGGGCTAGACCGAGCTCGGCAGGAGCATAAAGGCAGTTTAATACAAGAATGCTTTGTTATTTGTTTTCATTATTTTCTTTGTTGTTATTATTTTCTTACAACTACAGGTAGACCTCAGCTTACATTTGAATCCAAAACCTTGCTTAGTGAGGCAGTTAAGTGAGTTTTGCTCCATTTTATGACCCTTTTGGGCATGGTTGTTAAGTGAATCATGTGGTTATTAATCACTAAGTGTTGTGATTAACAAAGAAACATCACTAAGTGTTGTATCTTATGATTCTTGATGAATGTATTTGTCACAAATGGTGATCACATGACCCCATAAATTCATGCCGATTGCCAAGCGTCCGAATTTTGATCTTCCAAATTTTAACTTTGAATGGTCGCTAAACGAATGGCCGCAATTTGAGAACTACCTGTATCTACAGAGCCCGGATATGATTCTTTTGAAGAACAGAATACTCATCCAAAGGCCAGCCCAATCATGAGACAGGAAGGGCCTTATCACCCCAAGCAAAGAATTTGGATCGCTATCAGACGATTGCAAATTATTATTTGTTGCTGCTATATATTTTATGGGGAAACAGTCCTTGTGGCACTGTCTATTGCCTCTGTTGGTCTGGACCTGAATATTTCAAGCCTGAACTAAAGGGCGGGAATTGCAAGGGGTTCGATTCCCTGTTCCCCCAATTTCAGGCAGCAAAGATCAATTCTTCCAACATTTCTATTTGAGACCACGTGCTGTGAAGGAGGAAAAACGTATAGCCCTGGTGCAGAGTTTAAGGAGTTACACATCCCCCCGCACACAAAAATTGTTAAGATAAGAATTACTCTCATCAGAGGCGAAATGAATCTTTTCCTGTAACTCTGACATTATAAAAATAAACCGCATTTCAAATGCTAAGGTATAAGATATTTATTTCGTTACAAAAATAATAAATCACATCCTGGCTATAAACATAGGTGTTGCTTCGTGCAGAAGCAGAAGACAAAAGGAATGAATCAAAGAAAGGAATGTACACATGCGTACTAGGAACATATTAATCACGTGCTCAGGAATAAACCATTATATTTGATAGGGTGCATCTCCCTGCATATACATATAACAGGCAACATAAAATCACTGCCTGACAAAAATTTTGGAATTCAACTACTGTACAGTGAAGCACAAGAGTCACAACACAAGTAGTTGACTGAACAATCCATGGTAACCAACAGAAATAGATCCCTTCTAGTAAGCTTAGTAGCCGTTTCCTATAAATCCTCACAGCCTCTTTTTCAGTACAATAGCACCCTCTTCTGGTTAACAGCGGTATAAGACATATTGCATTGCAGATACAGGTAGTCCTTGAGTTACGACCACAACTGAGAGAAACAAAATTTCAGTTGTTAAGTGGGACATGTATGAAGTGAGTTTTGCCCCGTTTTGCAACCTTTCTTGCCAGGGTTGTTAAGTGAATCACTGCTAAGTTAAGTTAGTAACATGGTTGTTAAGTGACGGGTTTCCGCGTTGACTTTGCCTGTCAGAAGGTGAAAAATAGGGGATCTCGTGACCCCGGGACACTGCAACCGTCATAACTATGAGTCAGTTGCTCATCTGACCATGGAGTTGCTGCAACAGGGAAAAACGGTCATAAGTCACTTTTTTCAAGTGTCATTGTTAACTTCGAATGGCTTTTGTTTCCTAGTACGATTTGATAGCTTATTAGTAACTTTGACCATCATTAATGTTGTATCTTTTTATTCTTGATGAATGTATTTTATTCTCCTTATGTACACTGAGAGCATAGGCACCAAAGACAAATTCCTTGTGTGTCCAATCACACTTGGCCAATAAAAGAATTCAATTCAATTCAATTCAATTTCTATTCTATTTCTCTCTCCTCTTCTCTCTCTCTCTCCTCTCTCACTCTCTCTCCCTCTCCCCACCCATCCATCTATCTATCTCTACCTCTCTATTTCTCTGCACATTACTTTTCTTTTTAATTAACAGTGATTTCTCTATTCTACATGCTGGTCTACAACCGAATAAAGATTTGATTTGATTGATGCTTGAAGGAGGAATGCTGTTCTGGGAAGCTACTGAATGTTTTGCACAACTCTATAAAAGTAAGCAAGCTGGCCAGTCTATATTAACACTCCTACCCACTTTCTTTCCACGAGGGCAGGCTGCACTCAAATGTACGAATGCCGCAAGATGCATTTCCTTTGAAGGGAAAGAGTTTCAGCAACGATTTGCTTCCCCTGCCAAAGAGCCAGCTTTCAAGTCAACTGAAGATACACCAAGTGACAAGACAGAGACGGATTATCTGCAGAGATAATCAATCAAAGGCGACTTTATTGGCTAAAGGGAAAGCAACTGAGAATTCCCCAGGTGCAGCTCTTATAAATGCCCTTCAGTGAAGCCGCCAAGGGCCAAACAAGGCAACAGCCAACTCATTTTACAGAGTGGACGAGACTCCGTTATAGAGCAAAGGGTCACCTTTTGAATTCATCGTGGTAGAATTCCGATTTGCATGTCACCATCTCGCTGGTTTGATTGTCATCGCGGCTTCTCACTCCGCCAAAGACATAGAGCTCTGAAGCCACGCCACACGCCACGGCCCCAAACCTGAAAAACAGGGGGAGATGAGACAGGTAAGCATGGACATTAACTCAGCAAGTGTCAGAGTTTAGCCAGCGTGATTAGTATTATGAGATAAACCCAGGAGCAAAAACACAGCACACAGCAAGATTTCGCTTCCGTGCATGCGCGGAAGCAAAAAATCACCAAAATCGCGCGAGGGGGCGCAAGCGTGTAGCGAGGGGGCGCGCACACAAAATGTGGTGATGCGCGCGCAGCGCACCAGTAGCAAGGTAAGAGAGTAACCCGCCCCTGGAGATGTCATATTGGCACATCTGGGGAAACCCAAATCTGAAAGCTTCCAGGTTTTCCCCACCCAAAGGAAAGTTCAAGCCCCTGCCCCAGCACCCACATGTCCATCACTGTTGGGATAAGAATTACTCTTATCAGAGGCGAAATGAATCTTTTCCTGAAACTCTGACATTATCAAAAATAAACCGCATTATAATTCTAAGTTATAAGATATTTATTTCTTTACAAAAATAATAAATCACATTCTGGCTATAAACATAGGTGTTGCTTCGTCCAGAAGCAGAGAACAAAAGGGAAGAATGAAAGAAAGGAATGTACACATGCGTACTAGGAACATAATTAATCACGTGCTCAGGAATAAACCATTATATTTGATAGGGATACATCTCCCTGCATATACATGTAACAGGCAACATAAAATCACTGCGTGACAATCACATTGTCCAATCGATACACCGTCCCAACTGGAGATGTCTCCCAGGGACACCCCTCCAGGTGCAGGGCAAGACGGCCTTGACTCTCGGAGAAAGGGATGTTATTATGACTACATATCACCCATGCTCCATACAACCCCCCCCTCCCAGTTTCCCACAGTAGTAACTGTGGCAGGCCTGAAGGCCCAATACAAAAGATGGCTTCCAGGCCTGACACCATGGCTAAGAAACAGAGATGAGCACTGACTGGTCAGGGGAAAACTTTTGCCTTTTTAAAACGTGGAAATGTGGCTGTCAGCTGCTCATCTTCACTTTCTCTGAAGCTCGCTAGCAACTGGCATAACCAGGGAGGAGGGAGCACATGAGAGGGGAAAGTGCGCTGGAGGTATGAAAGAATGCTATGGGAAATTGGGGAGTATGCACACTAACAGCAACCACTTGGTGCCAAACCAAGCCATCTGCCGAGTTTCAAGGACGCCAGACCTGGGAAAGGAATTTACACCAGCGCCTGAGGTGCCGAGTTTCTCAAAACACCGGAACGAGACCTGATTGGGCTGCCCTACCAGGGGATTGCTTCCAATATATGATTTTCGCGTGGTTATTCCTCAGAGCTTGCCTCTGCACTCAGCATCTGTAGTAAAAGTACCTTTTCTCTTAAATCCTATGGAGTCAAGGGTCGTTCTTTCCTAGGGAGTAGATGGGGCCAGTCTGGCTTTTAAAAAGTGAAAGAACAAAAAAGAAATCCTACCCAAGGAGCCTAGATACCACTCATTCTCTCTCCATAGTCTGGCTAGTCCAGGGGTCAGCAACCCGCGGCTCTGAAGCCGCATGTGGCTCTTTCATCCCTCTGCTGCGACTCCCTCTCACTCAAAATATGTGTCACAACCGCCAATGTGCGAACACCCGCCGGCATGCAATTTATTGAGCTTTTCAACCCCCATGGATAAATCCAAGAAAAGAAAAGTTTCAGAAGAAAACAGAATCTTTAATTCAACTATATATGCTAGTTTTGTGGCCGCTCAGGAAATAGTCAGGCACGGGAAGAGTTTTGTGGCTCCCGGTGTTTTCTTTTCTGTGGGAAACGGGTCCAAATGGCTCTCTGAGTGTTTAAGGTTGCCGACCCCTGGGCTAGTCTATTGGCAAGCCAGAGATGAAAATGCCTTTTGCCAAGGACACCTCCCTGCAACAGACTTCTTACTCATCTGAACAAAAAAATTCAGCACCTATGACGGCCAGGTTAATGCTTAAAACCAAGATTGATAAAGAAGACCCCAGGTTTAATCGAATGGCTTGTGAGACTAAGGAAATGGTGGATAGATCTACTAACCTGGGCAGTAAATCTTAATATCTTACTCACCTCCTCTCTTTCAGTGGGCAGATGGCCGTCCACTGCTGAGTCCTCGGGTCGTAACATTCCACAGACTCAAAGAGCTTTCCATAGGAACCACCGCCCATCGCATAGATCTTCTTCTTCATAGCTGCGTAGCAACCGATCTTAAAAATGAAAATGCACATCATCCGTTACACAGAGCAGTGTACAATGACCCGACAAAAGGCGGCAACACAACAGTAATACAAATGATAAACTCCTAAAAGGGGAAGGAGAAGTCCCCTCACACATTAATCAACAGATGGTTGAAAAAGATCTCATTCCTGATACAATTCAAAACAAAAACAAGAGAGTCCACAAGATTTGTACGCCGCCCTGAGTCCTACGGGATTGGGCGGCTTATAAGAACGTTTATTAAATTATTAAATTAAATTAAAATTTGAGTGCTTTAAAATCTGGATCGCTATTTGGAACATAGGAAGGCAACTCCAACGGGATGGCTCTACTGAGATTCAACTTTTCTCTACACGAGTTTAAGGATTATTTCTCTTTTTGTATTGCCTGGAAAGAGTTTAATCAGTTCTATCAGCTCTAGTGTACTTTGTTCTGGTTTTCTAAAGGAAACTTGTCTGTTCTGACCTAGGATTCCCCAAATCGCGAAGCAGACTCCTTGTCCCGACAAAAACCTGTTTTTATTAAGTTACTGTGAATTCTTCACATTCACATCCAGCGAAGTCTTTCAGGAGGGAATTTACAGACACAGACCTTATCTGGCTTGGAGAGCTGCCAGGCCGATATCTTCAAAACTTGGCAAGAAGTCACGAACCAATTAAGCAAACTAATTGTCTCCTGCAAACTCCCCGTTCGCTCCTCTTTTATTCCCTATGGGAGGGGCCATTCATTGTCCACCTGTGGCCTTACTCCCAAGTCGACCCTTGTTCCTCAGCTGTTCCCTTCGTCTGGCAGCTCTGCGCATGGGCACACTGGGAACAGGCTCCAGCTGTTCATCTGCCTCACTGATGTCTGACTCCAAAGGCAGCTGATAACTGTCAGACTGCCCTGGCTCCATCTCTGCCTCCGACGCAGAGCACCCCAGCCCCCAGGACTGGCCCATGTTCCTCCCCAACCTCCTCGCTGTCCGAATCTGCTGCCAGCTCTGCTGGCCGCTGGCGGACCACAACACTGTCCCTTAACACTTGCAACTTGTATTATACTAGATTCACAAAAGATTTTACCTTCTCATACGATGGGAAGAGGAAGGGGAAGAAGGTGGAGGTGGAGGAGGAGGAGAAAGGGAATTGCCAACAAATTTCTGTTGTGATCAACATAAAGAATGCAACCATGCTAAATTATGACCAGAATTTTATTCCTTCTATAAAAACCTTTTAATGTTTTGAACAGTCTCGGTCTTTGGATTGATTGTATCTGACTCTGAGGCCTCCTTGAAGCCAAGTTGGCAGAATGTAGTGGGAAAAAGGTGCCATAAACCAATTGTCAAGCCTGCAGGAGAGGTAGTAGTAGTATTTCTGCTTTAGATACATGAAAGCAACAGACAGGTGTTGCTTTGATAAAAGAAACTAGCAGGTGTTTCCTCCTAAAGGTAGAATTCCCTAAACTGTTCAAACAGTATATCTTGAGACAACCAGCCAATTAAAAAGGGCCTTTTTCTATTATTTCTTTCTCCCATGTTATTTTATTAAGAGTCATACAGGATGACAGAGACCAAGGTTGCAGATTTGAAGAAATGGTAACGCTCTGTGGAGCCTATCGAAGACAGCAAGACTTGGTCCAGCTCAGCAATTAAAAGTTCTTTAATTACACCTTCCTCAGGCTCCACTCAAACTTTCCAGAACACTTCAACTTCCTGCTTTTGGCTATTAAGATTTTTTATATCCAAAAGGAACAACCGAAGTTCCTTGAATTGCAAGACCTCAAATGCTGCCTCAAAAGATCTTCAAGGCGGGTTGCTAACATACCGTATGTGCCGGCGTATAAGACGACTTTTTACCCCTTGAAAATCTTCTCAAAAGTCGGGGGTCGTCTTATACGCCGGGTACTGAAAATTCCGAGCCGGGGGGAGCTAAAAAACGGCCATGGCCACATCCCCGCCGTTCTCCAGCCAAGCGGCTGAAGAAGCCCCGGAGCTCCGCCGCCAACCTGCGTCTCCTGCTGGGAAGGAGCCTCTGTAGCTGTCTCTCGCGGGGCTCCAGCCACCCTACTGAGTCCCTGACCGCGGCACCGGCAGGGTTAATGCACATGGGAGAGAAGGAGAGAGAGCGCTACCGCCGCCACTGCTGCTTTCACCGCTCCGATATTTCTTTGGTGGGCGCGCGCGGGAGGGACCATGGAGCAGAGGCGCCCGGCAGCTTAAGGCAAGAGGCGGGTGGGAGACGCGGACAGGAGCCTGCCGCCACCGCCACCACTTCTGGCATCCCCACGCCTCTCACCCCGCTCGCCGGGTGCCTCTGCTCAGCGGTCCCTCCTGCGCATGCCCACCAAAGAAATATTGGAGCAGCGAAAGTAGCAGCGGCGGCGGTAGCGCGCTCTCTCCTTCCCTCCCATGCGCGTTAACCCTGCCGGTGCCGCGGTCGGGGACTCAGTCGGGTGGCTGGAACCCCGCGAGAGACAGCGACAGAGGCTCCTTCTTCCTCCAAGGGGAGGGGAGCAACCCACCCACCTACCTCGCTTGGTGCGGTTCCCCGCACTTGGCGTCTTGGAAGAGGGCTGGGCGAGGGAGAAAGGAGCCACGGTGGGGATTGGTTTGCAGGGAGAAAGAAAGAAAGAAAGAAAGAAAGAAAGAAAGAAAGAAAGAAAGAAAGAAAGAAAGAAAGAAAGAAAGAAAGAAAGAAAGAAAGAAAGAAGAAAAAGGAAAGAAAGAAAGAAAGAAAGAAAGAAAGAAAGAAAGAAAGAAAGAAAAAAGAAGAAAGAAAGAAAGAAAGAAAGAAAGAAAGAAAGAAAGAAAGAAAGAAAGAAAGAAAGAAAGAAAGAATGAATCATTACCAATGCTATGATGGAAATCACCAACTCAAAGACAAATATCACTTTGGAGCAAGGAAGCTGCTACAGCAGCAACAAATTAAACAGCACAAAGACAGTGATTCTCTCAATATCCCATTGTCCCTATTGGACAATATTGGAGGGTTGCCAGAAACTTTCTTCATTTGTTCTACAGAGAGCAAAGTAGTTTTCACAGTAAAGACATATGTTGCCTAATTGTCTATCACAAAGCTTGCAATTGTGAAGAAATAAAAAAATCCAAGGCAGAAGAAAAGGGTTCCTGTTATTGGTTCTTTGTCATAAAATGCATAGCAAAGGCATCAGATGGATTCTTACTTGTAGGAAAGTATGCAATGAAGTGTGAAAAGGAAGGAAGGAAGGAAGGAAGGAAGGAAGGAAGGAAGGAAGGAAGGAAGGAAGGAAGGAAGGAAGAAGAAGGAAAGAAAGAAAGATGGAAGGAAGGAAGGAAGGAAGACAGACAGAAAGAAAGAAAGAGAAAGAAAGAAAGAGAAAGAAAGAAAGAAAGAAAGAAAGAAAAAAAGAAAGAAAGAAATATGTTAGGAAGGAAGAAAGACAGAAAGACAGAAAGAAAGGTGTTAGGAAGGAAGAAAGACAGAAAGAAAAAGAAAGATAGTAGGAGGGGTAATCTTATACGGCGAGTATATCCCAAACTCTATATTTGAACTGGAAAAGTTGGGGGTCGTCTTATACGCCCAGTCGTCTTATACGCCGGAATATACGGTAGTTAGAAAGCTAGTAAAGGCACAACTAGACAGGAATCATAATAGGGACACTGATTAATTTGAAATACCAATGAAATCAAGTGGATTTCTTGGCCTGACTTGGGCCTTGCATAATGTAGTTTCCATTTTTAAAGCTTTTTGTTATTTTTATATGAGATTAGATTGTGTCCGTCTGTCTGTCGACAGGAGAGGGCGGTCAGCGAAGAAGCTTACTCTTTGGGAATCCATCTAAGTATCTAAGTAAGAATTCTTCTAGAACAACCAAAAAAGCTTTCGAGATTTTTGTTGGTAGTTCTGAGGTAGTTTTTTTAAGAGCCTGCACTCTTCTTTGGTTTCGCTGCCCTTTTAGTGACTTTTGAAAAGTAGTTCACAAGTTGAGTCATGGCAACTGGAAATTGTTCTGGTTCCCCCCCCCCCCCCCCCCGTTTTGGTTTGAAACGTTCCGCTGCTTATGCAGTAGGTTCTTCGGTTCACTTTTGACTGAAGAAGCGACTGGGATAAGCAGCGAAACGTTTCAACCCAAAAGGAAAAAGAAGCCCAGTTGCCATGACTCAAAACTTCCAGCCGAGTCTACTTGGATGACTGTCTTCATTGACTTTTTAAAAGTACTTCTGAGAAGCACATACCGTATTTTTCGGAGTATAAGACGCACCTTTTTCCTCCCTAAAAGTGGCTGAAAATTTGGGTGCTTATACTTCGAATGTAGCTTTTTTTCCAGCCCTAACTAGGTGCTAACAGATCTTCCCAGCTCTTACCTTGCAGGCTTTTTCATTGTTACTCTCTCCAAAGAATGTTTTTCCAGCCCTAAGTCTTTGCAGAATTTTTTTTCATTGCTCTACTTGCTCCGAATAAGTTTTTTTCTAGCCCTAACCAGGTGCTAACGATCTTCCCAGCTCTTACTGGCTTGCACGCTCTTTCATTGTTATTCTCTCAGAAGGTTTTTTTAAGTCCTAACCAGGGGATAAAATAATGTGCTGAAGCTGACCAGACTAAGGACGCTAGCCAGATGAATACCTGGTAGGCAGATTTTTTTTCCCCTATTTTCCTCCCCCAAAACTAAGGTGTGTCTTATACTCCGGTGCGTCTTATACTCCAAAAAATACGGTAGATCCTGTTTTGAGGCTGAAAAACATTACGAAGTGAACAAAATGAACCTCTCTTCCTCTTATATATATATATTTTTAACTGGCTGGAGCAAGGTCTTTCATAGGAAGCAGGGGTGAAATGCCCGGTTTGGGCGTACCGGTAGCGGCGGCCGCCGGTGGTTCTGAGAACCAGTAGTGGCGGCAGTGTGAGGCTCCGCCCACCCGCCCGGACGTCACCATTTTCTTTTTTTTAGCCCTCTGCGCATGCGCCGAGGGTGAAAAAGTGCGTGCGAAAGTGGCGCGCACATGAGCGCAAAGCACACGCTTCCGAACCGGTAGGCAAGGTAAGTAGATTTCACTGCTGATATGAAGCTTCTGCTAGCTTTTCAAAAGACATTATAAAACCTCACATGGCTATTTAGATCAGTGTTTCCCAACCTTGGCAAGTTGAAGATGTCTGGACTTCAACTCCCAGAATTCCCCAGCCAGCGAATGCTGGCTGGGGAATTCTGGGAGTTGAAGTCCAGACATCTTCAACTTGCCAAGGTTGGGAAACACTGATTTAGATGGTAGGAGCAGATCTGGATGGAACAAACATTGCTATTATTTCCCCTTGCTGGGGCTTAGGATAATCTTCTCGAAAGAAGCAAAGGCATAAATTGCTCAGAAGGCCCATCTACTGAACCTTGAACTGGCCCCCGTCTCTACTTCACTTTTTTCAGCCCGACAACCAACAACCGAAACATCCTTTTACAATATTAATACGTGGTGTAAAGCCTATTTGCAACTGCAGCAGCTACGTCAACAAACCACTCCTGTAATTTATTTATTATTTATTTATTAGTTGCATTTGTATGCCGCCCACTCCACAGAGACTCTGGGCGGCTCACAACAGTAAAAATTCACATACAACAACAAATATAAAAAGCATTAAAAACAATAGATATTAAAACATTAAAAACCACAATTTAAAAACCCATACAATAAATCATTCATGGGGCCAAGAGTGATCGGTGTTGTATTAAAGTCATTGGCCCTAGGCCTGTAGACAAAGCCATGCTTTTACTACTTTTCTGAAGGCTGGCAGGGTGGGAATAATGCGGATCTCGAGGGGTAGTGTATTCCAGAGAGCCGGTGCTGCCACAGAGAAGGCCCTCGTTCGTGGGCCCGCCAGCCGACATTGTTTGGCTGACGGGACCACCAGCAGACCAACTCTGTGGGCTCTAATCGGTCTTAGGGAGGTGTGTTGGAGAAGGCGGTCTCGGAGGTAATCTGGCCAAGAAAACTGCAGGGACCAGTTCCAGGCAGTTGCCAGGAGTCAACACTGACTTGGCTCACACAGACACACAACCAGCCACTAGCTAGCTGAGAGGGTTGCTAAGAAAAAGTTGCTGGTTATTCTGAGTCCATTACATGACGCCAATATGCACAAATTCTACGGTATCAAGTCAGGGAAAGATCTGGGGTTTCTGAGACAAGTGAATGAGAATTGCCCTACCAGGAATTGAGAATTTGCAGCCTTTGAAAACACAAATGGAGAACTATTATCATTCTTGAATATTAGTGGTTATGGCTGGGATGTATGGGTATTGAAGTCCAATAACATCTAGATGAGTGGTCTCCAACCTTGGCAACTTTAAGACTTGTGGACTTCAACTCCCAGAATTCCTCAGCCAGCTTTGCTGGCTGAGGAACTCTGGGAGTTGAAGTCCACAAGTCTTAAAGTTGCCAAGGTTGGAGACCACTCATCTAGATGGCCATAGGTTCCTCTATTCGAGGAGCTGAATGAGATCACACTACAATTGGTATTGCTAGCTCCTGAACCAGTAGTGGGTTCTAAAACCCTTTACTACCGGTTTGCGCATACGCAGAAGCGTCCCCGGCGAGTGGGCAGAGCCTCCCGCCGCCGGTGCTACCGGTTCTTAGAACCGGGCCAAACCGGGAACAACCCACTGCTGCCCTGAACCAAAGTTGTAGCAATACAACTTTAGGAATTTAAATATTTAATTGTGAGGACAGCCAACTCACAACAACTCTGGGAAACTATATAACTGACTTATAAACTCCTCAATCGGTACTTAATTTCCCTTAATTTCCTCCCTTGTTTACCTTTTTTCCTTCTTCTCTCTTGTTTAGTAGAAACTGTAATTCTTATTTATTTATTTATTCCTTCTTATAAGCCGCCCAACTCCAGAGGGACTTCTTGCAGAAGCAATTGCTTTGTTTGGTTTTCAATCTGTTTAATGGCAATTACCGTATTTTTCGGAGTATAAGACGCACCTTTTTCCTCCCTAAAAGTGGCTGAAAATTTGGGTGCGTCTTATACTTCGAATGTAGCTTTTTTCCCCAGCCCTAACTAGGTGCTAACAGATCTTCCCAGCTCTTACCTTGCAGGCTCTTTCACTGTTACTCTCTCCAAAGAATGTTTTTCCAGCCCTAAGTCTTTGCAGAATTTTTTTTCATTGCTCTACTTGCTCCGAATAAGTTTTTTTCTAGCCCTAACCAGGTGCTAACTATCTTCCCAGCTCTTACCGGCTTGCAGGCTCTTTCATTGTTACTCTCTCCGAAGAAGGTTTTTTTAAGTCCTAACCAGGGGATAAAATAATGTGCTGAAGCTAACCAGACTAAGGATGCTAGCCAGATGAATACCTGGTAGGCAGATTGTTTTCCCCTATTTTCCTCCCCAAAAACTAAGATGTGTCTTATACTCCAGTGCGTCTTATACTCCGAAAAATACGGTAGTACGTCACAGTCTCTTTAAGATAAATTTGGCAATAAGCCCCAAAGAGAATGAAAACCTCTTAATTCAAGGGCATCTTTTTTTCAGATAGATTCTTATTGTTTTATACCTATAATTGGTAAGAATCTTTTATTTTTTTTAAAAAGCCCTTCACATGAAGAAAAGGAATGGGAGGGAAAAAGAGATATACTGCAGTAGTTTCAGAAAGAAATATGACCAGCTTGCTTTTTCCTTTTGCTTGCCTCTTACCTTCCTAATCATGGTTAAGTCTGGTTGCTTTGTCCACGTTCTATTGTAAATGTCGTAAGACTCCATGGAAGTGAGCACTTGTTCTCCATCCTCACCTCCCAAAACGTACAGCACCCCATCAATCTCGACCAGACCAAAATTGTGCCGTGCCTATTGGAAATTTGAAATGTTAAGAATGAACTCCAAATCAGAACAGCTCTGCAAATTTTGTTAGGTTACAGCACAAAACAATGGAGTGCAGAATAGAATAGAATAGAATGGAATGGAATGGAATGGAATGGAATGGAATAGGAATAGGAATAGGAATAGGAATAGGAATAGGAATAGGAATGGAATGGAATGGAATGGAATGGAATGGAATGGAATGGAATGGAATAGAATAGAATAGAATAGAATAGAATAGAATAGAATAGAATAGAATAGAATAGAATAATAGAGAGGAATGGAATGGATTATAGAATAGAATAGAATAGAATGGAATAGAATAGAATAATAGAGAGGAATGGAATGGATTAGAGAATAGAATAGAATAGAATGGAATGGAATGGAATAGAATATAGAATAGAATAGAATTAGAATAGAATAGAATTAGAATAGAATAGAATTAGAATAGAATAATAGAGAGGAATGGAATGGATTAGAGAATAGAATAGAATAGAATAGAATAGAATAGAATAGAATAGAATAGAATAGAATAGAATAGAATAGAATAGAGAGGAATGGAATGGATTAGAGAATAGAATAGAATGGAATGGAATGGAATGGAATGGAATAGAGAGGAATGGAATAGAATAGAGAATAGAATAGAGAATGGAATGGAATGGAATGAATGGAATAGAGAGGAATGGAATAGAATAGAGAATAGAATAGAATAGAATAGAATAGAATAGAATAGAATAGAATAGAATAGAATAGAATAGAATAGAATAGAATAGAATTATTTATTGGCCAAGTGTGAATGGACACACAAGGAATTTGTCTTTGGTGCATATGCTCTCAGTGTACATAAAAAGAAAAGATATATTTGTCAAGAATCATGAGGTAAAAAACACTTAATGACTGTCATAGGGTACAAAGAAGCAATCAGGAAACAATCAATATTAATATAATAAGCATTACATTATATACAATAAGCAACTACAGTACCATTCGCAGAAACTGAAAGCTACCTCAGTCATCGGTGGCAAGGGGCTCCACGTATTTGTATCTGGATCATACTTTTCGCCCGAATTTAGTGTCGTTTTATTTTCATCCTGACCTCCCAGGACAAACAGGAACCCCTCTGACAAGCAAACCATAAAAAGATATTTCAAAACACAAGTCATAAACGGTGGCACTTCGAGCTATCCTAGGCATTTTATAAGAACGATCAACAACTGAATCGTGAGATAAAGAAGCATTGGAATTAAATTACAGAGACTATGAAAAAGTACAGAATAACAGAGTTGGAAGGGACCTTGGAGGTCTTCTAGTCCAACCTGCTCAAGCAGGAAACAAATGGCTGACCAATGTCTTCTTAAAACCCACCAATGATGGAGCACCACAACTTCTGGAGGCAAGTTGTTCCACCAATTAATTGTTCTCACTGACAGGAAATTTCTCTTAGTTTTAGCTTGACTTTCTCTTGATAAGATTCCATCCATTACTTCTTGTCCTACCTTCAGGTGTTCTGGAGAATACACTTCTTCCTAGCTGGCAATACGATTCCTGTCCAGCCATACCATGTTGTGTATGAGAAGTGTAGCCTGAGTCTGGCTTTACAGCCTAATCAAGTTGTACCAACTGCAGAACGTTTTGCCCAGATCTTCTCATGAGTATGACGATTGATTGGACTACATCTGCAATTATTTCAGTAGAGTATTCATTCATTCAGTAGATTATTCATTCATTGAGTGAATAATCCAGCACATACAGTGGACACCAAACTGAACACCAGACTAAACTATTCATTTATCTTCTTGGGTTTGGCTTAGTAAGTTTTGTGAACATAGTAATAGCAATAGCACTTAGACTTTACGGCTTTACAGTACTTTACAGCCCTCTCTAAGCAGTTTACAGAGTCAGCCTATTGCCCCCAACAATCTGGGTCCTCATTTTACCCACCTCGGAAGGATGGAAGGCTGAGTCGACCTCGAGCCGGTCAGGATTGAACTGCCAGCAGTTGGCAGAGTTAGCCTGCAATACTGCATTGTAACCTCTGCGTCACCAAGGGAAGGAAGGAAGGGAGGGAGGGAGGGAGGGAGGAAGAGCAATAGCACTTAGACTTATATACCGCTTCACAGTGCTTTACAGCCCTCTCTAAGCGGTTTACCGAGTCAGCATATTGCCCTCAACAATCTGGGTCCTCCTTTTACCCACCTCAGAAGGATGGAAGGCTGAGTCCACCTTGAGCCTGGTGAGATTCGAATTGCCAAATTGCAGGCAGCCAGCAGTCTGCAGAAGTAGCCTGCAGTACTGCACTCTAACCACTACGCCACCATAGCTCATAACCACATACATAGCCACTGTAGTTTGTTAAACGTAGTTAAGGAACCTATGGTTGGATATAATGTATATACCTAATTACTGGCTCTAAGATGTTTAACAAGTTTCCATTAGGCAGCAAAGAAAATGTATAAGGCCAAAAGGATTACATCAAAAGAGTAAAAGAACCAGTTCAGTGTAGTAATGATGAGCTGGCCTAGGAGACGGAGGTCTAAGCCTCCCTTAGGCATGAATGCTGGCTGGGTGACTCCAGTCACTCTCTCTCAGCCCGACTCAAATCAGAGGGTTGTTGAAGGGAAAATAGGAGGAAGAAGGAGTATTAGGGATATTTGCTGTCTTCAGTTACATATAAAAAAAGGCAGGAAAGAAAGTGCGTGTTATTTAAAAAAAAGTTTAGATTCTAGAAAGAGTGCAGAGAAGAGCAACCAAGATGATTAGGGGACTGGAGGCTAAAACACATGAAAACCGGTTGCAGGAACTGGGTATGTCTAAATATAGTGAAAAGGATGACAAGGGGGTGACATGATAGCAGTCTTCCGAAATCTGAGGGGCTGCCACAAAAGAAGAGGGGGTGTCAACCTATTTTCCAAAGCACCTGAGTGTCAACTCGCAAAGCTTTCAAGTTGCCATAGCTGAAACTACATTCCACAAATGTTTCTTTTAACTGATTGTGTCCTAGATTACTGGAGTCAGCAGGAGGGGTGTGGGTTTCACAGCCCGCCAACTTGGTTCATTGGAGAATGTGATTTATGACATGTCCAGTGAGGAGGGGAGAAACAGGGTCATGAGGGCATGTAACCTACGTGAGCTCAGTTCTGACTGCATCGGAGTATTGCCGAAATGTCGCTCCTAATAAATGGCAATATTTCTTTGGAAGCTTGGCTCGTGGCTCATGAATTAATTAGGGCATCTTTCGGAAACTTCACACTGAGAGCAGGACAAGAAGCAATGGGTGGAAGCTAATCAAGGAGCGATTCAATCTAGAACTAAGGAGAACACTCCTGACAGTTAGAACAATTAATCAGTGGAATGGCTTGCATTCAGAAGTTGTGGGTGCTCCGTCACTGGAGGCTTTTAAAAAAGAGACTGGGCAGCCATTTTTCTGAAATGGTATAGGATCTCCTGCTTGAGCAGGAAGTTGGACTGGAAGACCTCTAAATTACCTTTCCAACTCTGTTATTCTGTATTCTGATTATATTCATAGTCAATGGAGAAATATTTTTAAAAATAGCAAAATATATACAATGTGACTGGGTTTGTAAGACAAGGAAGTACATGTTTATAGCGCTTCCTTGTACACAATGTCTGAGTGGGAAATGACCACCGGTGTTATTCAGCCGGTGAACCGGTAGTGATGACTGCAGGAGGCCCCGCCCATCCGCCAGACGTAATGACGTCCCATTTATCCATGTTTTCGAGGCTCTGCGCATGAGCGGAAGGTCACTGCGCATGCATGGAGGCAGCGCTCGCTCGCTTAAGTGCGCAATCACTCACATTTGCGAACCCGTAGGGAAGGTAAGTGAATACCACCCCTGGAAATGACCGCATCTGGAAAAGAGCTATCACAATGGCCAGACAGTCCCACAGTATCGCAGTTCTAAGCCGCAACCCTTTTATACTTGCACCTACATCATATGTGCATACAAAATGTCAGTGATCAAATTGTGATGCTGTCTCTACAATCTTGCCTGTTCTAACTTCCACAAATAACGTGCCCTCTGAAGATGTGGCTAGAGGAAATGGAAGCAAAGAAAATTTATTTTGGTGAAAACCTATCATACCTCTTAGAATACAATAGCAAGAGGATAAACTTCAGAAAAGCTATGCATACATAACATTTCCCACTGATCTCTTTTGAATATTGGCTTGTATTTATTAGGCAAAAACCGGTCACCTCATCAAATATTTAATTGATATACCACATGGGTCTAGCAAAACTAATATTTCCTCCCTTTTCCTTCCTTCCTTCCTTCCTTTTTTCCTCTAAACTAGAAAGAAATTAATTATTTACAGTCCCAAAGGTGCTTTTTCAAAAGGCAACTGGACTTTCTGGTTTTTCTTTGAAGACGTTTGGCTTCTCATCCAAGAAGCGTCTTCAGCTCTGAAGAAGCTTCTTGGATGAGAAGCCAAACGTCTTCAAAGAAAAACCAGAAAGTCCAGTTGCCTCTTGAAAAAAGCACCTTTGGGACAACCACGACCTGGATGGCTGAGAATCTCCATAGATAATATTTCAGAGGTTAATACTTGCCCAGGATCTGATCCACAGTAGCTAAAAGATGATTGGACTTTGCAAACATTTAAAAGATTTGTATCCTCTTTTATTCAAGGGAAGGAGGGAAGCAGATTTCCTACCTGCAGAAAGTACACTGTGGTTTATCCTGGCTGTACTCATAGGAGCCAGCTCTATCCACAGTTGCCTGTGACGATCGTACAAAGGGCACATGCATCGCACTGCGGCTGAAGGCTTCCTGGAGCTGAACAGAAAGAAAAAGCAGGAATGAACTCGTCAGTATAGGACAATTCATTGTTAAACGCTTTAAAAAGTGCACCTCTCTCTCTCTCTCTCTCTCTCTCTCTCTCTCTCTCTCTCTCTCTCTCTCTCTCTCTTTCTCTCTCTCTCAGTCTCTGTCTTTCTCTGTCTCTCTCTCTGTCTCTCTCTCTCTGTCTTTCTCTCTCTCTCTCTCTGTCTCTCTGTCTGTCTTTCTCTGTCTCTTTCTCTCTCTGTCTCTCTCTCTGTCTTTCTGTCTCTGTCTCTCTCTCTCTCTGTCTTTCTCTCTCTGTCTCTGTCTCTCTCTCTCTCTCTTTCTCTCTGTTTCTGTTGTCTCTGTCTCTGTCTCTCTCTCTTAAATATTTCATAAAGACTTGGCCAATATACCGCACAAAATGATCAGCACTGGGAAAGACAGTAAGAAGCTGAGATAACCCAATCCCAAATAAACCTTTAATTTTTGGGGGGGGGGGGGTTATAATTTGATTCCTGGCTAAAAACACACTTTTCTTTGGGATGGAGGGAACAGAGAAAGAAAATGCAGGAGAATAACAGTTATTCTGATATGAAAGTATTCCACCTTAACACTTTGGTTAGAAAATTAATCCATTTTGGGGGGGGGGGGAAGGGAAGGATACAGTAGATTACAATTTACCTTGTGGATCTTGATCATTAAATATAACCCAGCAAGGAACCGGTTCAGGCGGCAACTAATCGTCCTTTATAGTTTTCTACAAAGGTTTACAAGCTCAATTTAAAGCTTTTGTAGAAATAAAATATGAGACTTTGGCTATGACGTGGCATTTTCACCATGTTTAAACATTACTTCAATATAAAAAGTGAGACGAGCCAACTTGACTGGCAGCTGCCAAGATAATCTCCCAGACCTTGGCTTGATGGCAAAGATGGAGCTAAAGCCGCTGTGTTGAGTGATAAGTGTCTCAAAGCGATCCATAATTCTCATGCTCACTGGATTCTTGGTCTTTTCCCGTCTAACTTTTCTTCTTGCAGATATTTGGTTACCAAGCCAGGTGACATCAGTAGTCTACCCCAGTGTTTCCCAACCTTGGCAAGTTGAAGATGTCTGGACTTCAACTCCCAGAATTCCCCAGCCAGCATTCACTGGCTGGGGAATTCTGGGAGTTGAAGTCCAGACATCTTCAACTTGCCAAGGTTGGGAAACACTGGTCTACCCGATGATGGACTTAGCTTGATAATGAAACATTTTTGCAGGAATAAATAAGGTCAGGTCGCCAAGAACCCAACCATTCAACCCTTAAGCTCCATTTATTCTCTACTACTGCAATCTCAAATGTTTCTTTGATGGAAGTGTTTGACCTTTATTGTCAAATTTATGTCTTCGTCCTTCTGGTTCCTTCCCTTGCCAAATGAGACCCACAGCCGCTTTCCTTAATTACTTACACTCTTTCTTCACCCCCGACAGTCACGATGCACTCAGAGTATCCTCGGGGTTTAAAAGAAGCCAGCATCGCCTCTTCTTGCTGGGGTGGGGTGAGTGGAATGTTGTTACATTCTTTGACAATCTCCCGAACCAATGGCTCATTCATCATTTGTTCACGCAAGTAGGTAGAGTCCAATCCAGTGACCCACACAGCTGACATAACATCCTTCATATGAACCTGGAGAGCCGCAAAGATAAGGGGAATCACAAAATGATCCTAACACCACCAGCTTTACAGACAAATCTTGTGCTTAACATTTCCTGTTGAAAGACTTTCGCAGCAAGAGACCCAACTTGGGGGGAGGGGCAGCAGTGGCAAGATAAGGACTACCCTGTTTCCCCCAAAATAAGACATCCCCTGATAATAAGCCCAATCGGGCTTTTGAGTGCATGGCAATAAGGCCAAGCGCTTATTTTAGGGTTCAAAAAAATATAAGACAGGATCTATCTATCATCTATCTATCTGTCATCTATCTATCAATCAATCATCTATCTATCAATCATCTATCTATCTATCTATCTATCTATCTATCTATCTATCTATCTATCTATCTATCTATCTATCTATCTATCTATCTATCTACCTACCTACCTACCTACCTACCCACCCACCCACCCACCCATCTATCTTATCTACTCTGTTTCCCCCCCAAATAAGACATCCCCTGACAATAAGCCCAATCGGGCTTTTGAGTGCATGGCAATAAGGCCAAGCGCTTTTTTCAGGGTTCAAAAAAATATAAGACAGGATCTATCTATCTATCATCTATCTATCTATCTATCTATCTATCTATCTATCTATCTATCTATCTATCTATCTATCTATCTATCTATCTATCTACCTACCTACCTACCTACCTACCCACCCACCTACCTATCATCTATCCATCCACCCACCCACCCACCCACCCATTTATCCATCCATCTTATCTACCCTGTTTCCCCCCAAATAAGACATCCCCTGATAATAAGCCCAATCGGGCTTTTGAGTGCATGGCAATAAGGCCAAGCGCTTATTTCAGGGTTCAAAAAAATATATAAGACAGGGTCTTATTTTCGGGGAAACACGGGTATATTTGCAGGAGACCAATGCTGCTATGAACCATCTCAACATGGCAGGAAACCCTACCCCAGGTTTCAGCAATTGTAGGGGTCTTATCCAAATTAGAGAATAAATGGGGTGTGATGCTACTTCGCCTCCTCGTGGTGCACCCTGGATAGCACGGTAGTGTGAACCGAACGACTAGCAACAAGCGGCAGCCAGACTACACTGAAGAATTGGCAGTTAATGACAGTTGGCAGCCGGACATCTTTGTAGAACTCCTGGCTCTCTAAATACAAGGCAACGGATAAACACCGGCTTTCGTCAGATCAGGTGCTGAGTCCAACAGGACATATAGAGGCTGGTTTCCACAGCTGTGGTTCATCGACCTCACTGCAGCATAGGATATTGTGTGGAAGAAAGGTCTGCCGGGTTTTGATCTTCTGAACAGGATCCGTACCCAACATGGTGTCTGCCAGGACTCATTGTTTAAAGTGGGGTCTTGTCTCTACCCCTCAGTGTGACTATGGTGCTCCTCGACAAAATATCCACCACATTGTGTCCGAATGTCCATCAAGAGTGCTGTATAGCTTGTCTGGATGGGCGCAGTTACTGAGGCGACTCCTTTGTAAGGTAAGTATTATGCTTTAATGGTTTAACATAACAGCAACTTCTATAACAATGCATCAACAGAACTGAGGTAACTCTTGCTGACAGCTCACTTTTATAGCCGGCTGTCAAAACCCTTCAACCAATCACATCTCTAGTTGTTCCCGCTCCTAGAGCGGCCCTTGGTGGCCTTCCGGTACCGTACCTTATAGATGGCGAGGAGGTGGAGAGGGTTAGTAGTTTTAAATTTTTGGGTACTTACATCTCAGAGGACCTCTCATGGACTATGAATGTAAACATGCTCGTGAAGAAGGCTCAGAAGAGGCTGTACTTCCTGAGAATGCTCAGGAAAATAAATCTATCTCAGCATCTACTGCTGTCCTACTATCGCAGCACCATTGAGAGTGTCCTGACATATGGCATTCTTGCATGGCATGGGAGCAGCACTGCAGCGGACAAAAAAGCTCTACAGAGAATAATTACAACTGTCCAGAATATCATTGGGCTCTAGCTACCAGCCCTGGACGATATCTCTGCATCTCGCTGTTCTAGGAAGTTGCACAATATTCTCAGAGACTCTTCTCATCCTGCTTACAATCTTTTTGAGCTGTTGCCTTCTGGCAGAAGATACAGAACAATTAAAACTCGGACCACACGTTTTCTGAATAGTTTTTATCCCAGAGCTATAATTGCACTTAATAATGAATTGAAGGGTCACCATCAGTGAGCTGTTGGATAGTATTACTTGGTCTGTTGTACGGATGTTTGAGTGGTTCAGGGTGGGGAATTCATGACGGGTGGGGATTGCTATGTGTGTTGGGACTGGTCTTGAAGCGTTATGTGAATTTCGTTGTATGGGTGTACTGTGTATATACGTACAATGACAATAAATTATTAATTAACTGATTAATTACAAAGAGCTCACACCGGCCCTATGTCTGATTCCCCCCCCCCCAACAAGCTGGGTGGACTGGACATTAATATTTGAACTACTATAAGTCCATTTATTTGCCATACGCTAGATAAATAAATAAGAGAATAAATGATTCCAACTACTAACTCTTGTAATGAAAGGAGGC
The DNA here is from genome assembly GCA_023053685.1 of Diadophis punctatus similis. Classification (NCBI taxonomy): domain Eukaryota; kingdom Metazoa; phylum Chordata; class Lepidosauria; order Squamata; family Dipsadidae; genus Diadophis; species Diadophis punctatus. The sequence goes on along the minus strand of JALIGW010000015.1, from coordinate 12,159,685 downwards.
ATTGGAGGCAGGGGTGTGCCTAAAGGGGGAAAAAAGCAATAACAAAAAATACTACGGTCTATTTATGAATAATACATACGGTGGCATCAATGTTCTAATTCTGCCAAAATGGAAAATATGACGTTAGGACAAAATTCAGCTTTCTTTTATTCCTACTCTTCCGTTTTTAGAGGAACAACTGTTCTTGATTGTGCAGCTAAGGAGATGAATTCGACAGTGAGTGAATAATGCCTGCTGATATCCTGGAGTATCAGGTAGTCCTCAACTTACAACAGTTCGTTTAGTGACCGTTCAAAATTACAATGGCACTCAAAAAAGTGGCTTGTCACTGTTTTGCACACTTACAACCATTGCAGCCTCCCCATGGTCACGTGATCAAAATTCAGGAGCTTGGCAACTGACTCATGACTGTTAGTGTGTCCTGGGGTTCACCTTTTTGTGACCTTCTGACAAGCCAAATCAATGGGGAAGCCAGATTCGCTTCACACCCGTGTGGCTAACTTCACAACTGCAGTGATTCACTCAATGACCTGTGGCAAGAAAGATTGTAAAATGGGACAAAACTCACTTAGCGAATATCTCGCTTAGCCACAGAAATTTTGGGTCGTAAATGGAGGACTACCTGTATAGGATGATGTATGAACTACAGAAGCAAGGAGAATCAAAGCAGAGGAAACATTAAATGACCATAATTCCAAAGCAGGGAGCCAAACATCCAACATTAGAAGCATCCAAATAAACCAAGATGAGCAAATACTGTTATGTTTTATCCAAACATCTTAAAGGCAACTTTGAACTCTGTACCTTTCTTAATTCGGGATCATGAGAAATCCACCGAATGACCGCTTCAAAAATATGTTTTTCATCCCCAACGTTTAACTTCTCCAAAGACAGCACTTCTTTTAGTCTTTGAGGACCGAGTTCTAGGAATTCCTCCGTGCTGCTGACATCCCGGAAGTGTGTTTCAAGGTACTCCGAGGCAAGGTAGTGAACGTGGAGGAGACAGTAGTGCAGTGCAAAGTCCCGAATGCCAATACAGTTCTCAGCAGCAATGCAACCCTCCAGAAACTCACAACAGAGCTTTTTTAGGTCTGTAAGCAGCAACAGGTCAGCAGCTTGTACGACATCCTGGATGGTGTCTTCGCTTAGTTTGATCTAGGGTTCAAGGCAGAAAAGTACAGCCGGTTATAACGAAGGCCTGAGTCAGACTCCAGATAGCTTGCTATGTTAGCACCTAGTTCATTTTCCCTGGTTTACATTTAGATTAATAAACAAATAAAAGTGTACCAGGCTACATGGACATGTTTATAGCCTGCTCACGGTCAACGGCTTCGTGGACCAGTTGTAGAAGTGAGATTCCCCACTTGGACTTCCAATCTCCTCCAACTGCATTTTCTTAATGGATGCTAGAGTATATTCAGAATTCAATAAATGAAAGCATAATCTCTTTGAACGATCACAGTGATGCTTAAGAAAGAAAGGAGCATTTGACAAACTGGGTTAAAGTCTACTTTAACTTTGCAAAGTTTTCAGTGATCCACCAGGAGATCCACCAGAAACTGGCCAGGATTCACTGTGGAATACCGTATATTTTGGAGTATAAGACGCACCTTAGTTTTTGGGGAGGAAAATAGGGGGGGGGAAGTCTGCCTATCAGGTATTCATTTGGCTAGCGTCCTTAGTCTGTTCAGCTTCAGCACATTATTTTATCCCCTGGTTAGGGCTGAAAAAACCTTTTTCAGAGGGAGTAGGAATGAAAACAAGCCTGCAAAGACTTACGGCTGGAAAAAAATTTCTTGGGAGAGAGTACCAATGAAAACAAGCCTGCAAAGACTTAGGGCTGGAAAAAATATTCTTCAGAGCAATTAGCAATGAAAAAAAGCCTGCAAGCCGGTAGGAGCCGAGAAGATCATTAGTGCCTCATTAGGGCTGGAAATTTTTTTTTTTGAAAAAGCTACATTCGGAGTATAAGACACACCCAAATTTTCAGCCACTTTTGGGGGTGGGGGAAGGTGTGTCTTATACTCCAAAAAATATGGTACTTCTGTTTTATGAAGGTATTTCCTAAGAGATTTAACTTACATCTCTAGACTTAATTTTTGAGCGGACATGGTCAGAATTGCGACTGGATACACATACGTGCACACAGAATATTCCTGAAGATATATGGAGGATTAGGATTGGTAACACATACCTGGCCACTGAAGATGTAGTCCAGAATCTCTTTCATGGTATCCACAGATATTCCTTCAAGTTCAATCTTATACACGGACCCATCATCCTTGGGAGTGTTATAGTTCAGTTTTGTTCTGTAAAAGACAGAGTAGGGCAAACGTCTCAGAAAATCACACATGAAAAACATTCCAGTTTCTGGATTGTTTTCAATAATACCCTCTTCTATGATTGTTCTCAAAAATTCCAAGACAGAAGTAGAAAATTCTTAGTTAACAAATATTAACGCTTCATGACAATAATTATTTAGATGCTCAGTGCAGTCTCGTGGCATTTAGTATTCCACTCAATGATAAAATTATCCTTTTCCATTTCATTTCTTAAATCTCAGATAGGTTGTACATTTGTCAGGTCCATATGGATATCTATAGCAATAGCAATAGCACTTAGACTTATATACCGCTTCATAGTGCTTTACAGCCCTCTCTAAGCGGTTTACAGAGTTCAGCATATTGCCCCCAACAATCTGGGTCCTCATTTTACCCACCTCAGAAGGATGGAAGGCTGAGTCAACCTTGAGCCTGGTGAGATTTGAACAGCTGAACTAGCAGTCAGCTGGAGTAGCCTGCAGTAGCTGCATTTAACCACTGCGCCACCTTGCCTCCTTCTGAACATTTGTACAGAATAATTCCAAATGATGTAATGATACATTTCTCCAAATGCAACAAATATAAGTAGGTCTATGACTGCGAAACAAGGCCCCGGGCGACATTATTCAATGTGAAACAGGGTCATGGCCCTTTATTGCATGAAATGTCCAATTAAGCCAAATACTTAAAGCAACACCCCACATCGACCTTTAAACTTCAGGGACTCACAATTTGTCAGAATCACAGGAATAGTAGAAGCTATTGTTAAGTATTGCAAATCACAGAAACAATAGAATCAGCTAGAGTCATATGAAACCTCGGAGACTGGCCTTGTCTTGCTAGCCATCATTTAAATTAGACAAGGTTAATATCATAGCCATGCCTCTGTTAAGAACTGGTCAAAAGGCCATTCCGTATGTTCGGTCTTATCAATGAGAACTTGGCACAACTTTGCTGTGGTCTTCATTAAAAGACAAGGTTGCTTTGCAAAACATGGCAGCATGTCGAAAGCTCTCTTCCTTCAAACCAGCCAGCTGAGGTGAAGCCTGGATGATAGAGCAGGCACTCGGGTGAAATCCAGCAGGTTCTGATCGGTTCTGGAGAACCGGTAGCGGAAATTTGGAGTAGTTCGGAGAACTGGCAAATACCACCTCTGGCTGGCCCCAGAATGGGGTGGGAATGGAGATTTTGCAGTATCCTTCCCCCAGGAGAGGGGAGGAAATAGAGATTTTGCAGTATCCTTCCCCATGGAGTGGGGAGGGAATGGAGATTTTGCAGTATCCTTCCCCGTGGAGTGGGGAGGGAATGGAGATTTTGCAGTATCCTTCCCCCAGGAGTGGGGAGGGAATGGGGATTTTGCAGTATCCTTCCCCGTGGAGTGAGGAGAGAATGGAGATTTTGCAATATCCTTCCCCCTGGTGTGGGGAAGGAATAGATTTTGCAGTATCCTTCCCCTGTCACGCCCACCACTCTGACAGGATTTTTCATTCCCTTCCATTCCCCAGTATCCTGTCAGAGCTGAAGAAGCTTCTTGGATGAGAAGCGAAACGTCTGAAAAAAAAAACAAGGAAGTCCAGTTGCCTCCTGAAAAAGCACCTTTGGGACTTCCAATTAGAAACATACTCTTTCCTTCAGAATAGATAAGGGAAAGCCAGCAAATGAAACAAGAATGCAGTAGAAATAAATGTCCTTATTTCTTTCGGTTTCGTTTAGGACAGAAACAGATCTAACTTGATGTCGACCTTTTTTTTTTAAGGGTACCAAGCTTTAAAATGTACGTGAGAAAGTTTATTGATGAGTTGCTCAAGTCACCAGTAAGAAACTCATATGCTTTTCCAAACAGCAAACTTAGAAGGAGATAATATATATACTGGCAAGGATTATTCAGAGAGAGAGAGAGCATGGGAGAACTTAATTCCCAAGTGTCAACTAAAAGTGAATCCTCGGTGAGAAGTTATTAAAAATAAAATGCAGATTACCATAGCTATTCCTAGGACTTGTTTCGAGATATACATTTTACATGCATGAAATATGCAATAAGCTCCCAAGCACCAAATACCACTGAGCATCAGTTATGCAGGATGCAGAGGGAGAGTCATAAATTTATCCAGTGACCTCAATTTAATGGAATTTAAAGGCTTGCTCACCATCAAAAATGGCCCTCTTTCAACCTCTGACGTATTACATCCATGTGTCAGCCTGTTAAACTATTTGGTGATTTGATTATATATACTGTATATACAAAGCTGTAAGCTGCTAAAAGGTTTGTTTAGACAATTTATCTCTCTGTGTACTGTATACACATTTATCTACTTGTGTGCACAAGTATAGCGGATTCACTGAGAAGCATAAAACACAAGGAGTTTAATCTATGGAAACTATACAGCAAATGTAGCTCAGGACACGTTTCTAAGACCCCTGAGTCAGCGTTAAGTTTTTGTTAAAGGTGGCAGAAAATATGGGGATTTTTTTTCTTCTAGTGGACACCTTATTCCAGTGATGGCAAACCTTTTTTTGCTCGGGTGCTAAAAGGGCGTGCGCGCGCATGATAATGTGTGCCCACATGCCACACCTATAATGCAATGCCCTCCCCCCACGCATGTGTGCGCAAACCCCCCCACGCTTTCCCCCCGCACATGCGTGCAGCCCTCACTGAAGCCTCCGGACTCTGTGGATGGCAAAAAACGGGCCTAACGGAAGTTTGTTTCCGAACTTCCGGTAGGCCCGTTGGGCGATTTTTCGCCATCCAAAGGCTCCGGAGGCTTTCCTGAAGCCTGGGGAGGGTGAAAATGCCTCCCCCCGTCCTCCAGAAGGCCGAAAATCAGCTGGCATAGGGCAACACCTCGCGTGCCCTCAGATATGGCTCCGTGTGCCATCTGTGGCACACGTGCCATAGGTTCGCCATCACGGCCTTATTCCAATCCCTTCCCTGTGGTCAAGTCAGGATCACTGCTGATATGGATAGCACAGGGGGAGAGAGAGAGAGAGAGAGAGAAAGCGGGATGGAGAGAGAGAGAGAGAGGAGAGGAGAGAGAGAGAGGGAGGGAGAGAGAGAGAAAGAGAGAGGGATGGAGAGAGAAAGAGAGAGGGATGGAGAGAGAGGGGGATGGAGAGAGAGAGAAGGAGAGAGAGAGAGAGGGAGGGAGAGAGAAGGAGAGACAGACAGAGAGACAGAAGGAGAGAGAGGAGAGAGAGGGGGGAGAGAAAGACAGAGTGGGAGGGAGAGACAAAGATACAGAGAGAGAAGGAGAGAGAGAGAAGGAGAGAGAGAGAGAGAGGAGAGAGGAGAGAGAGACAGAGAGGGAGGGAGGGAGAGAGAGAGAGACAAAGAGAGAGAGAGAAGGAGAGAGAGACTGAGACTGAGACTGTGTTCAGGTTTTACAGGAGAAGTTTCAGTCCGGCATTCATTTTACTAAATTCAAGACATAAAACATAATGGAAAGAGTTTCTTGAGTCACTCTGCCCCCAAGTTACTCATTATGCAGATAAGAAGGAAGGTGCTTTTCCTTGTTTGTTTTCCTCTCTTCCCCCCCCAAAAAAACCTGGAAGGGAACCAACATCAAAGCAAAGATCCTCAAATGGGAATGCTCCTCCCTGCCTATGCATTTTTCCAGCTTTTTATAATTCCCTTGAGATGTGTCTAGGGTGAATCAACGTTTAAAGAGGCGCATACAGCCGCTTTGCCCTGTGGAAGCAGCCATATAGATTTCATTACTTCCTAAATCTCACCTACAGCTACTGATCCAAAACAACATCACAGTGCCAAAACACAGCACAAATCATCGTTACTTCTTTCCTAGCTAAATCCTACATGAAAAGTTGTGGGCTGCCAGAATGATTTGCCCAGGTTCACCCTAATTAAGTCTTGCTTAATTATGTAATATGTAAGACGGCTTTAATGTGGTGTGCGTTTTTCACTCTATAGCTGTAATATTATCCCCTTGTTCTTCTAATTTGATTTCATTAAAATGCATTTTAGGGGGGCTTTGGGTTACAGAGTTGAGGCAAGGAAAGAGATATGCAACCCTAAGATCAGTTCCTGTCCCCCCAGACAAACAAGGCTTCATTATTATTTTTCTGCATGTCATACCTTATAGCCCTTTGGCAGCACAAATTAAAAGATGCAAGCTTTAACCACACCCTGTTCCCACTGCCAATTTTCTGAGAGTTATGGTTGTGTGTTTTGTTTTCAGGTGCTCTACACAAGAGCCACTTAAAAGAAAAACAAGCCCTCTGTGTCAAAAAACACACACCAAGGGACTCTACCCTTCCATTTACAGAAGGAGCTACTACAATATTTATACTTAAACTTTATGAACTATATTTAAAAAAATTTTTTTAAATTTTTATTAAGTAAATTTAAAAATACATAGAACATGAAAAACAAAACATATATGAACATAACTACATATATACAAATATATATATGAAAATAGATGCAAATTTTATAAAAAGTACACACAGTACAAAACTAACAAAACCCACAGAAAAAACAAAACTTGACATCTCACATAAAACATTTTACATTAAGCATTACATTATTTTACATTAAGCAGTTTAGCGTATCATTTATCTTTCTAAATATCTATATCTATATCTATATCTATATCTATATCTATATCTATATCTATATCTATATCTATCCATCCATCCATCCATCCATCCATCCATCCATCCATCCATCCATCCATACATACATACATATATCTCTTCTGTTTTACAACAATCCTTAGGAAAAAAAACAACGAAGAAAAAGGCAACAAAATAGAACATGAATAATATAATCCATCTTCGCTATACAAAACCTGCTATTTTGTGGTATTTTTACGGTTCAACCAATTGTAAAAGGTTTCCCAAATTTTTTAAAAATCTGTTTCTTCTTTATCCTTTATTTGCATGCTTAGTCTGCTCATTTCGGCACATTCAAATATTTTATTTATGACCATTAAGTTGGTTGGAACTACTTCTTTTCTCCACATTTGAGCATAAGTAATCCTTGCGGCTCTTAGAATATGTATCATCAAATATTGGTTATTTTTATTTATTTTATCATCTATAATGCCTAGGAGGAACGTTTCTGGTTTTAATTCTATTTTCTGTGCTATCATTTCTGTCAACCATTTCCGAATTCTTTTCCAGTAGATCCTGGCCTCTGGGCACGTCCACCACATATGGTAGTACGTGCCCAGTTTTATGAACTATTTCTATTCCCCTATCCTAGGGGTCGGCAACCTTAAACACTCAAAGAGCCACAAAGGTCCTAACCAGAAGCCCCCCATTCAATTCTGGAGCCAACCGGAAGTCCGGTTTCCCTCACCATAGAGTCTCCTCCTAGAGCGGCATCCTTTTTCCTCTACCTATCCTAACTGAAAGCCCTATCAATTGTGGAGTTGACTGGCGACAGGGAGCCGCAGCAGAGGGATGAAAGAGCCACATGCGGCTCCAGAGCCGCAGGTTGCTGACCCCTGCCCTATCCACTCACATATTCTCCCCTAAGTGCACTGGTAGGTCAATGGTATCCTGAAAACTGGACCAGTCCTCTCAAAAGGACTGAGAAGAATCTTCTGCTTGAAAGTAACTTCTATGTGAACTTCAAAGCTGATTTAGAGGTAAGAAAATGGGGATGTAAAATCCCTATAGCAGGAGATGAAGTAGCAATACTCTCCCTATTTCTGATAAAGACATATTGCATTTCTATACTATTGTATGTGTATCAGCCCAAACTGATCCAGTTGCAGGGTGAAGTCCTCTTTATTGAAAGTTATGCACCATATGCACCATAATCTATCATACTGGTCCACAGACAGCCAGATGTTGGTAGATAGATGTTTTTCAACTTCCCAGTCTACAGCTGAGAGTTTAAGCACTTAGCCCAAAGTCACTCAGCCAGTTTCTGTGCCTAGGGAGGACTAGAATATGGGCCTCTTTGCATTTGGTCTAGCACCTTAACTACTACACAACACTGGCTCTTTTATATACAATAGACACACCTGGGAGATTAATAGAAGTCTGTGCTTGGTTTGCTTTCATTGATAACTTATTTCTCTTTTTGGACCAATGCATAAATGGTAACTTTTGAGAACATGCTTTACTTGGGAGACCATTTTCAGAACCAAAACTGGAGCACTATTCTTCTCTTGGTTTCCAAAATCTATGTAAGTCAACTTCTTGTTGTTGTTAGTTGCGAAGTCATGTCCGACCCATCGCGATCCCATGGACAACATTCCTCCAGGCCTTTCTGTCCTCTATCATCCTCTGGAGTCCATTTAAGCTCACGCCGACTGCTTCAGTGACTCCCATCCAGCCACCTCATTCTCCGTCGTCCCCTTCTTCTTTTGCCCTCAATCTTTCCCAGCATTAGGCTCTTCTCCAGTGAGTCTACTGAACCTTAAATAATGACTAGGGTGACCTTGGGCCAGTCGCTCTCTCAGCTCAATCCACTTCATAGGATTGATATTGCGGGCAAAACAGGAGGGTGGGAAGGAGTATTATCTCTGTTTGCTGCCTTGAGTTACTTAGAAAGTAACAAAAGGGGGATTTAAAAAATTAAAATAAACACAACAAATAAGTTGGTAACACAGTATCTAAATAAACTTAGGGTAGATTTTTGTTGTTGTTGTTGCATGGATGATGTGCAAATATTCTGTATTGTAAATATATAACCAAGTTGCAGGATGCAAAGTAAGCAAACTAGGATAGTATGCAGGGCTTCTGACGTTTCCTCTAACCTTTTTTTTAAAATTCAAAAGGTTTTATTAGTACAAAGTACAAACATTTTTCTCTTTTCTCCCCCCCTTCCCCGCAAACCCCTCCCCTCCCCACCCCACCCTTACCCTCCCCCCCTTTCACCCACCCACCCAGACTTCCCAGAAAAAACACAGGGTATAGTATTCAATAAACATAATATTAAAATATACTAACAGATAATTAATTTCAAAATTTCTCTAGTTCTTTAACTCCTAATTACTCAGAACTTTTAAAACATAATCTAAAAATTAAGTGTATATCATTAGTAAACTAACATTCCAATATATGAAATTATTACTATATATCTTTCATTTAGATAATCTTAAAAATATAATAATAAAAAGAGAAAAGGGAAATTTTCTTCACCATCTCGGCCAGATGCGCAACCAACGTCAATTCCTCAATAATAAATGATCCTTCTTCCAACACTATACCTCCAATAGTCTAGCATTTAGAGTCAACTTGATTACTATTACAGTACAGTCCTCCAACCTTCTTAACTGCAGTTCCATTCTGCTTCAGGTGACCAGCAAGGAGAAGCAGAGAAGCTTCCAAGGGTGGGGAGAAGTTGCTGCCCAATTTTCTCTCCCATAGAAATGTACTGTGGGATTATTTCTAGTATTTTTTTTTAATCAGGCCCCATTTTAAGCTTGATCTTCTTTTGCTCTGCTTCTCCCTTTCCATCAAGGTTTTGTTGTGTTTTGCAGAGCTATCCCTTGCTGATGGACAAGGAGAGGCATTCAGAGTTCTTTGCCCAGTGATCTCATTATTTTTTTAATTCCCAACGTACCGTTGGGTGGGAAAGAATAAAAATGAGTCACCTCCTGAATTCTAAGTCTTAAGTTTTGAATTCTGAGTTCTAAGATTTATCTTTTGGGGATGTAAGCAAAAAGGATTCAAATCCAGGGATGGCAACAGGGGACTTCAGATCAATTCTACCCATCAACAACCCCACAATGTTTCCAAAGTTAAAAATAAAAACCACATGGCTGCAATTATTTGTACATTTTTTTTAAAGGAAAATAGCAACTGCAGGAAAGAAAATTAAGAAATGGTGGAATGGCTTATAATACCATTTCTACTCTATTCATTCAAGACTGAGGATTTGGATACTATGCACATATATGCCCAGTGCTAGCTTAGATAGCAGCTTAGAAGAAAGTATGATTCAGTCTTAATAATAATACAGATCTATGCTCTCTCTCTAATTACCTTTCATCTGATAAAAAATTGCATGAGTCAGTTACATGGACACTCCCATCTCCATGCAGAAATGAACTGAATTGTTTTTCATCTACTGTTAATCCTCAAGGACAGATAGAAATATATGTTCGCATCTCTCTCTAATCTCTTTATTTTACATGTTATGGATTAAATGTACGTGAATATTTTATATTATTGAAAACATTCCATCCATTAAAGACAACCTGTTCCAAGGATTTAAAAATGTTCCAGTGGGCCTAAACCATGGGTCAGCAACCCGCGGCTCTGGAGCCGCATATGGCTCTTTCATCCCTCTGCTGCGGCTCCCTACCGCTCAAAATATGTATCACAACTGCCAATGTGCGACACCCACCGCCGTGCAATTTATTAAGCTTTTTGACCACCGGTAGGCCAATAATGGATAAATCTAAGAAAAGAAAAGTTTCAGAAGAAAACAGAACCTTTAATTCAACTATATATGCTAGTTTTGTGGCCGCTCAGGAAATAGTCAGGCACGGGAAGAGTTTTGTGGCTCCCGGTGTTTTCTTTTCTGTGGAAAATGGGTCCAAATGGCTCTCTGAGTGTTTAAGGTTGCCGACCCCTGGCCTAAACTATATGCTAAAACGATACACTACTTCAGCTAGTTACAAGACATGTAAGACTACATGACTACCGCATACCTCCCTACGACCGGTTAGATCCCACAGAGTTGGTCTCCTCCAGGTCCCATCAACCAAGCAATGCCGGTTGGTGGGACCACGTTGGAAAGCTTTCTCTGTGGGAGCTCCGTCTCTCTGGAACCAACTCCCACCAGAGATCCGGATTTTCCCCACCCTGCTGGCCTTCCGCAAAGCCGTGAAGACATGGCTCTTCCTGCAGGCGGTGTGAACAAGCTCTTAATTCCCCATGAATGTCTGGTTTTTAATTTTTGTAATTTTTAAAATTGTTTTTATTGTATCTTTTATTGTATATTGTTCTTTTTCTGTTGTACGCCGCCCTGAGTCCTACGGGATTGGGCGGCCTGTAAAAACAATAAATTAAATTAAAACAGATGTTAAAAAATACCTCAATTGTAACTATGGCTGACAATCCATTTTAGAGCTCTTAAACAGCAGTTTGTGTGTGTATATGTGTGTATACACACACACACACATCTCAGCATATCTTATATGTACACTAATAAAAAAGGAATAATCTACGTACTGCCATTGCCAGGTGGGAAAATGATAGCTGTGAAATAACTGCTATTTAACATATTTATTATAGCGCTTGTAAAAGTCACACATTATTATTTCAAGTTACCTTGATCTGGAACTTATCCTACACAGTGGAGAACCAGATCTTCACATGGAAGAAAATAGTGTAATAAATCACTGCTCTCTCTCCAAAGGTGTCACAACATTATGAAAACACTAATTGTTTCCCATAATAAGGACCTTTAAATACCCAGGCATCTTTTAGATCGGAGTGTTTTGTTGCTTTATTTAAAATGTGTATTTAAATAATGTATTTACAGTAGAGGAAGGGAAGAAGAACTGCACCGTTTAAATTATATGTGACACATCTTCAGCTTCATATCTGAGAAATATTTATGCAATCAATTGTGAAATTCCTGTCTCAGCTGCTTACTGCCATTCTCTATTCGTTAACATGCTTTCTAGCATTTAAACCATAAATCCTCCAAGAAAGGCCTCTTTAATTACTTGACAGTCAGCAGTTTCATAACTCTTCTTCACCATGAAAAATGCCTCTTTGATTTTTATAAAGGAGCTGATAACTCCAACTACCAATATTGCCCACTGAAGTCTTGGTAAACAACAGATGCTCCAACTCTTTTCTGCATGAAAGATACACCTGAATTTGTCAGTAATTTTCCCACCACTCCACCCATTCATCCAGATGCAAGAGGCATATTCTAAACTTCTTCCTACCTGTCTTAATGAGGAAGTCAGCAATTTTATCCTGTTCACAGCACAAGGAAAGGACTGGTTTTAAGGGGCTCTGACAATTAACAGAAGGGTTGCCCATGAAAAGAAATCAACATAGGAATCTCCTATTATCTGTTTGAGAGTAGCCAGAGGTTTGTTTACACTTTTTAATCTACTGCCTTTCTTATGCAGGAGAAGTGTGTAGAGAAGTGAGAAATGGCAGGAAGAAGGGAGAAATAGTGTGATGGCGGGGGTGTTTGGTAACTAACTGAGCAAGCAAGAAGTAAAAAAGAAATCAAAAGAACAGAAAAAGAAAACCCCTGAATCCATAATGTGGTTGCTCATACATAATTTTACCTTTGCTACAAATTGCTCTAACTTTTAAATTAAGCAGACTTCTCACCTGGTTGTTCTTAGAGCTAGTCTCATCTCATGGTTTGAAGGCACACAAGACAAATATTTTCTTGATGTTAATCAGGCATGGACAGTACCTGGATGAACAGTCCTACAGAGATGGCCAGGTGAGCAACTATCAGTTTCATATTAGAAGCTAAGATACAAAATGAACTTAAAGCTAATTTCAACAATCCCTTTCCCGTGACATGACTTCTGGCCGAGTTCAGTAAATGCCTCAGTTGAAGAACAGATAATAGGCTTAATTTTTCCATGAGAAGCGACGGGGCAGCATTACAGTGCAAAAATGGGAGAGGGAGACTCTGCACGTGCTCAGAGATACCTTCCTTCCTAGTTTAGGCGAATTATTTAAGACATTACATAAAGGACACACCAGCATCAAAAATGATTGACTTATTTGCTGGGTTCAAAAGTCTGTGAAAGCATAGCTCCAGCCACCCTACTTTCAAAATTATTTCTTATCGTTTAGCAGTGCGAGTAAACCAAGCAGTTCTGGCTTGTTCGGCATACAGTTCAACAAGTGACTTTTACATCCAAAGCCAGACACCACCTAGCAGGCAACTCATGGAAAAATGTTGTCAACAATTGTCAAGAAGCTATGCAACTCTTTCAAACTCACAGGCAGGAACTTGTTTAAAAAAGAAAAAGAAAAGAATCCGAGGCCTGTTGGAAGGCTGCCAGTTCAGCCAATGCTTACTAAGCATATCTGAATAGCCTGCTAAAGCAGGCCACGAGATCATCCCGTTCCATGTCCAATGATAGCTAACTTTTAACCGATCACTGGATTTCAATATTAATGCTGCACCCTGAAGCAATCAATATTTATTTTATTTAATCAATATATTAGCCACCTCGATTGCTGAAGAAGCTCAAGATGCTTTTTTTTTTTACAAAGGGAAAAAATAATTTAACATGGACTCAACAGAGACTGCAAGAAGCAAATAAAAACCACTCTTGTTGGAAAACAGGAATGCAAACATACACCATAAGGAACACAGATCTTCCAATCCTATACCGCCTGTTTAAAAAAAAACCAAGACTTCACCGTGTTCCTAAAAGGATAACTGGATGACAACTAGATGAGGGATACTCCACAGGGCAGAGATAGTAACAAAGAGAGGACCTCTCCAGGATCTCTCTGTCCAAATGCCATTGCTTTTCTTTTGAGACCCAGATCATGCCAACCCTGCTAGGAGGGAGTTGAATGCTTCTTCGCTGTGCATCTCTCAACCCTTTTAATAGTTCTAAAAGATTATCTGAACCGGAAAACTAAATCCTGGCAGAGTCTCTCTAACCACTGGTGCCTTTACTGACCCAACTGGAAACATCCAGGTCTTGTGGGAGGATGTGAAGTCAGACCATTTAATCTTGCTTCTGGTTTCCAACAAGTCAATCAAGGAGTTTCTCAAACGTATCTGATTGGCCTTTGTTTACCGGTAATGCATTATGATGCTACTCTTCTTGGACCCTTAAAAACCGTGGCAAATTTAACTGAAAACTCTCATCCCACAAAGCCCAAATAAATTTAAATAAAAACAAGCTCCTATAGAAAATGTGTGTGTGTGGGGGGGGGGGGGGGGGAGAGAATCTGAATAATAAAAGCAATACTGATTTTTCCCAAGCCAGCATCCCTGCAACATCTCTTTATGGCTGTCACAAGCTAGGTAGGGATTTGTAAGAGTCTATTGCAAAGAAACAGAAGGTTTACCACATGCCTGTCCCTTGTATCATCTTTGCTACTAACTTAATGCATATGCCTATTTAATCCACTTTCAAGGCAGCCTAGTTGGCGGTTTAGTTCTTACGCACATTCTGCTGGGTGTAAGAACCAAACTACTCTGCTGGGTAATTTACATTCATCTTGAATGGCGGATCATTGGGAACTGAATTTGGCATCAACAATAAAAGACTAGCTTTCTGAACCTCTCAGCACACTGGGTCACATCTGCATCAAGATGCCCTGATGGGGATGAGCCAGTGGAAATGGAGCATGGGTTTTTATGTCATTGTTTATTGACTTTGTGGTGAGTCACCAAGGATTAGTGTATAAGATAGGCTGCTATAGACGCCTTATAAATCAATAAACTGCCTTCCATTTAATCCTCTAAGGCATTTACGTAATAGAATATTAAGAATTTAGGCACATTATAGAATTATCATCGTAACTAAAATAGCTTAATTCATTACAACTGAGAAGATAGAGCAATAGATGGCCCATATAGCTAGATTTAATAATATAGTACAAGAATGAGCCAGTGTTAACATTTTATGCATATTCTTTTAGCTTCTATGAATGCTACTGGTCCCTTATTATCTTCTATCAGATTTTACTGTATTATTGGCCCCACGTCTCATATCTTCTGGCTGTTATACTTATGGAAAAATATATACAACAACAATATGCCATTTCAAAGCAGGAGCAAAAAACAAACAGCCTTTTATGAGAGCCAGAGTGTGATGCTGGTTAAAGTGCTGGAAATCTGTCTTCTAACATTAGAAACTCGGTGGCAAACTTTAGGCCAGTCCCTGTCTAAGCCCAACAGACCTCCCTCACAGGGTTGTTGTGGCAGGAAACAAGGGAGACAAGCTGCTACCAACTCCTGACAGAAAAGCTAGGCAAATGCAGTGCATGGAAGAGACAAACCAAGAAGAGGTAGACTTAAAAGTCCCATTTCTCAAGCTCAGCCCAGAATGTCCCAAAAGCTTTATTTTACACATTATGGATTAAAGGCATGTATATATTTGCATTATTGCAAACATTTCCATCAAGGTGGATGGGGCAATTCTGGGAGTTGCAATCTACCCATCTAGGAAAGGCAGAAGTTGAGAAGGGCTCAGTGGGAGGAAGGAGCTCTGCAACAGTTCAGGGGACCTTCCAGCTGCTGCCCCCCACTAACCAAGAGGCGGCACCCCCTTTTTGTGGGGATAGATAAGACAGACAGACAGACAGATGATAGATAGATATATGATAGATAGTGGATGATAGATAGATAGATAGATAGATAGATAGATAGATAGATAGATAGATAGATAGATAGATAGATAGAGGATGATAGATAGATAGATAGTGGATGATAGATAGATAGATAGATAGATAGATAGATAGATAGATAGATAGATAGATAGATAGATAGATAGATAGATAGATAGATAGATAGATAGATAGATAGATAGATAGATAGATAGATAGATATAGAGGTTGATAGATAGATAGATAGATAGATAGATAGATAGATAGATAGATAGATAGATGATAGATAGATAGATAGATAGATAGATAGATAGATAGATAGATAGATAGATAGATAGATAGATAGATAGAGGATGAGAGATAGACAGACAGATAGTGGATGATAGATAGATAGATAGATAGATAGATAGATAAATAGATAGATAGATAGATAGATAGATAGATAGATAGATAGATAGATAGATAGATAGATAGATAGATAGATAGAGGATGAGAGATAGACAGACAGATAGTGGATGATAGATAGATAGATAGATAGATAGATAGATAGATAGATAGATAGATAGATAGATAGATAGATAGATAGATAGATAGATAGAGGATGAGAGATAGACAGACAGATAGTGGATGATAGATAGATAGATAGATAGATAGATAGATAGATAGATAGATAGATAGATAGATAGATAGATAGATAGATAGATAAGAGAGAGAGAGAGAGAGAGAGAGAGAGAGAGAGAGAGAGAGATGATAGTTTATGCTTTCTTAATCTATTTTATTTTGTTCTACTTCTCTTAACCCTACCTTACTCCGAGTGGGAGGTGAGCACCTTCACCACTAGGCCACCACGCTATTCAGATATACTCCGTATAATATATATATAGAGAGAGATAGATGAGATGGATGGATGGACTTTATTGTCACTTTGAATGTACACTAATCGGCATCCATTAAAATGAAGTTTCGTTGCCTACAGCTCTCAAAGGGCCACCACCTCCCCTATACACTACACGAACGTGACTAAATAAATACAAAATCAGGCACATACCCACATGTGTTCTATGACACAGAGAACCAACGCAGTCGGGGGGGAAACAGACCAACCACCCATCGAAGTACCAACGGCAACACCCGAGAGGGTCCGCTTCCCCGTCTCCCTCCCTCCCTCCCAGCCTCCCCGCCGGGCCCGGGCTCCGCTCACCGCACGTAGGGGCTGGCGGCGGCCAGGATGTTGGTCTGCACCGGGATCTCCTGCCCGTCCAGCACCAGGTTGGCGTCGCAGAAGCGGCCCTCTTGCCGGAAGGAGCTCAGCGCCCGCAGCAGCCGCGCCGCGTGCTGCGGGTCGGAGACGGAGCTGCCGGGCGCCCCGCTCGACATGGCGGCTTCGCCGCTGCTTGACCCCGCTGCGCTTCGCCTCGACTGGCCCTCACCGCCGGCCGGGAACCGCCATCCTGCCGCGCCGCGACGGCGCCGCCTGACCTCATCTCCGCGCGACGGCCACGCCCACCCGGAGGCGGGGCGGCGAGGGTGACGCCGCCCTCGAGGGAGGGGCGCGCCCCTCCCCTCGCGGGGGCGGGGCTCCCGCCGCGCCTAGCACGTGCTGCCTAGCCTGCTGAAGAAAAGGAAAAAAAAAATCGGAGCTGGCGCGAAGCCGCCTTCCCCGACTACAATGCCTATCGTTCCCAGCCGGGAAGCGGAAGGCGCGAGGCTGGCCTGACTTTTCTGCCTTTAAACGTTGTTGATAAATGGAAGGGCCTGGCTTTCTGGACATGTTCAGAGAAGGAAGACGTGCTGCAGCATGAATTTCCAGCCCAGGCTTCATAATTGGATGTGTGGGACTACAGTTCCCAGGCTTCCCAGCCAAAAATAGGATCTCTGGTGTTATGGCTTACTTCCTCTGGAGGACACCCAATTAGGGAAGATTGACAGTGTGCAAAGGAGCAGTGATGTTCTGTGCGCAAGACAGGTGTGATAAATCGCACCAAATATGGATTTTTCAGGCTAAAATTATTTATTTATTTATTTATCTAACTATCTATCTATCTATCTATCTATCTATCTATCTATCTATCTATCTATCTAGTTAGTTAGTTAGTTAGTTAGTTAGTTAGTTAGTTAGTTAGTTAGTTAGTTAGTGTTCTTATATGCTGCCCTATTCCCTGGGGACTCAGGGCGGTGTACAACATTTAAAGAACAAACTAAACAATATAATAATTTAAAAACAATTTAAAAGAGTTTAAAAAGACATACAAAACCATGCATACATGAGGGAGACCTAGCCTCTGGAGTTGTCTCAAAATCACCCCGCCTGTAGGAAGAGCCATGTCTTAATGGCTTTTCGGAAGGCCAGCAAGGTGGGGATAATTCAGGTCTCTGGGGGAAGTTGGTTCCAGAGAACAGGGGCCCCCACAGAGAAGGCCTTCCCCCTAGGCCCCGCCAGTCGGCACTGTTTGGCTGACGGGACCTGGAGGAGACCCACTGCCCAATGTTGGAATTTTGAAGGAGGTTATTCTTCTCAAGGGGGACGCAGAGACCCTTATATTGTCAGCTGGAGATCTGACGGCCTGGATTCAAGATTTCATCTCTATTCCTGCCCACCTGGCAAGTTCAAAAGCAAGCAAAATGTGAGTAGATAAATAGCTAGCACTTCGATGGGAAGGTAACAGCATTCCGTGTGCCTTTGAGGAATAACCGTGATGGCTACATGACCATGGAAATTGTCCTCAAACAACGTTGACACTGTTGGCTAAGAAACGGAGATGAGCACTGTGCCCTAGAGTCGGACATGATGGGGACACCTTTACCTTTTCTCAAGGAGTTCCTGTCCAGAAAGATGGGCATTACACCACCACTTAACTTACAGCAAGGGCTTCTCTGTGGCCACAGGCGGAGAAGAAAATAATAATACGTCACAACCCTAAGCCCAAATTAAATAGTTGAAGAGTTTTCAGGAGATGCTCCTCGTTCGGATTTATTCTAATATTTAGAACATTTAATCCAAGGGCAGCCTTAGATAGCACCGA
This sequence comes from Diadophis punctatus similis, assembly GCA_023053685.1. NCBI lineage: Eukaryota > Metazoa > Chordata > Lepidosauria > Squamata > Dipsadidae > Diadophis > Diadophis punctatus. Next base: position 12,141,078 of record JALIGW010000015.1, on the reverse strand, counting down.
CGTTTGCAAATGTCTTCACAAGAATCAGAATGAGCGCCATTACTCCATGCATTCCACAAAACGGGCACCAGGCCCAGAAATGTGTTATCGCTAAGTGTCACAAAAGTCTTTGGCAGCATAGTTGCACCAGACTATTGCAACAGACAATCATCAGCCTATATAAGATACTAAAGTTTCCAGATTTGCATCCTTGAGAAGCGTCCAATATCCAGAATTGGGCAATGCTTTTATTGGGGTCAAATTAGTTGGGTTTGGAGATTTCCAGATCATTTCTGTAGTCGTGTTTGGTGTGTTCAGTCACCTACTTGATGAAACCTCAAAGCTGAATGACATCTAGCTGAGTCAGCTCCAATCTATTTAAGCCAATCTGTTCTCCTCCTGATAGCAGAAACTTCTAATCTGTTATTGCTTTTTCCTTTCTCTTATTTGATGAACTTATAGCGAGATCCCAAACACACTTTGTTCATCATCATCTTCTTTTAATGACCCCATAATCCCTTGCGGGGTGGAGTCTGGGCAGCTGAATGGAGCCAAGTGTTTACTGGCCGGATGCCCTTCCTGTCGCCAATGCGGAGTTATATTCAGCAGCTATATTCTCATTGTGCCCAGAGAGAGAAATATCTGCCTCTACCTAGGATCGAACTCACAGCCTCCTGATTGTGAGGCGAGAGCTCCATCACTAGGCCATGCACCACTCTATCAAACACACTTTGTTGCCCCTAAGAAAAGTATTGGCTGGTCATGGATTTTTTTTTTAATGGAATAAACTTGGCTACAATTTCTGGTAATCTCCTCCAGCAAAGCTTTTGTTGTATTCATTCATTAAATTTGTGACTGGGTGGTTTACAGTGGTATGATAACATAATAAAACAAAAGATTAGAAACACTAAAGCATTGGGACCTCAAAGTTAAAACATTAATATTCAACTGGATAAAAAGAACCAGTGCATAGATGGGGTGGAGTTGGGATCTTCTACTAACCAGCCCTCTAAAATGGGATTCCTCCAAGCCAGTAAGGGTAGTTGTATGCCAATCTTCCAACTTTCTATTCTCTATAATTTTAGTTTGATAAGGCTCTCTTTGGGGGGGGGGGAGAACTCAAGAGTGGTTTAGAAGTGAACAGACAGAATGTCCTTAAATAAAAGTCTCAACAATAAATCAATTGTTCTAAAATAAATGCAAAAGAAGACTGGCTATTTAAAAGAAAAAAAACCCAGTGCAATAAAAAAAGAGAAAATCACCCTTGAATTTAGTGCTTAGACGGAATGATTTTCTTAGCAATCTCGTCTTGTCTTGTGGTCAGAAATGCAGGAACGACCGTAGAAAGGGGAAAATATTAATTTAAATTTTAAGAAATTAAAAACTTTAATAAAAACATAAATGTACAGTGATACCTCGAGATACGAGTTTAATTTGTTCCGTAACCTTGCTCGTATGTCAATTTGCTCGTATCTCAAAGCAATTTTCCCCATTGAAATTAATTGAAATGCCATTAATCCGTTCCAGCCCCCAATTCATGCCTGACAACGGAGTGAATGTCGGTCCTTTTCCTAAAGTTGTCAAACCAGCCTCGACTGGCTTTAAACGAGTCTTCCGATGCCTCGTCCGTGGAAGTGCGCGGGGTCTGATTTAGCAAATCACCGTAAATCGCTCGTGCCTTCTCGCATATGATGCCCTGTGTTAAGGTATCGCCTTAAGCTGCTTCTCCGTCACCCAAACCATCAGCAGTTTCTCCATCTTTTCATGGAGAGAGCTCCGGAGCTTAGAAATTATTGTAACGCCCTTAGCTGGTGTTATACCCTTTATCGACTCCTTCTGTTTAAGCACAGTACATATCGTTGAAGTACTACGCCCGTACTGCCTCGCCAAGTCAACTACTCGCACACCTTGCTCATTTTTTCCTATGATTTCACGCTTTAATTCAATAGACATCATCTTCTTCTGAGCACTGACCTTTCCACTCACTTTCTTCGGACCCATGGTTATAAAAAGAAATGTGATAAATTATGTAAATGCACAAAAAGCACAAAACCCTAGAAAAACTTATCAAAGATGCTTCGACAGCGAGGTAAACAAGCACACTGTGGGGATGCGTGGGATAATGCGAGACGCACGAGACGCACGAGGCACAGTAAACTGGTGGGTCGTGTGCAGCCGGCCGTTCCTCGTATCTCAAATGTTGTTCGTATTTCAAAGCAAAACTTCGCTCGCTCGACGGCTCGTATCTCAAATATCTCGTATGTTAGGGCACTCGTATCTCGAGGTACCACTGTATATAGTTCTATTCTAGCCCAAAGCTGAGCCACATTGATGGCAGGGATATTTCCGATCAGCATGTCATTGTGTGTGTGTGTGTGTGTGTGTGTGTGTGTGTGTGTGTGTGTGTGTGTGTGTGTGTTTCTCCCAGGGGACACTGTAAAAGATGGATAGTTGTTGGAATAGGGCCATATTTACAACAATATCCTTGCCGCCTGGAAGAAGCCACCATTTTCCCATGTGGTCTTTAGTTCTAGCCAAACCAGCACACACTCTATTCTTGGCAATAATATGATAATAGTTGGCCAGGACTTTCTTATCCAAAGGTTTTTCGACTTCACATCTTGTTTACGCCCTGGGTTTGCCAATGGCCTCTCATAAGGTACAAGCAGGGGTGGGCTTCAAAATTTTTAGCAAGGGGTTCTCTGCCTGGTTGCTGGGTGGGAGTGGCCATGGCGGGCGTGGCCTAGTCGGCCTCCTGCACCACGGTGGTGGTGGGGAATTTTTGCCCTCCCCTGGCTCCAGAGGCTTTCTTCGAGCTTCTGGGAGGGCAAAAATGGCCTCCCCAGGGTCCGGAGGCCCTCTGGAGGCCGGAAACAGGCCCATTCCCAGCCTTCCCGAACTTCCAGTAGGCCCGTTTTTCACCCTCCCGAGCCTCTGCACACGCCCTGCACTTACCTGCATCCAAAACGGGCTGCGTGGGGACTCCTGGGAGGGGCGGGGTGGGGTGGGCAGGGCCAGCCAGGAGTGGGATTTGGGGGTTCTTCGAACTGCACAGAATCTTAGCTAGAGGTTCTCCTGAACCCCTGTAAACCCCCAGCAGCCCACCCCTGGGTACAAGCAGGATTACTTTCCAAGCCCAAACAAAGCTGACATCATAAATGTATTTATTTTATTAAACATGTAAGACTTTCCAACTCTAGATTGATTCTGGTTGGCATACAATAAAATCATTACTAAAACACAGAAGCTATCTGAAAACAATATATTACATGGAACCCACTACTGACTTTCAACTAGTGTTTTTCAAACTTGGCAACTTGAAGATGTGTGGATTTTAATTCCCAGAGCTCTCCAGCCAGCTAAGTGTTTGAACCAGTGTTTGAAAATAAAACATTAGTTTAAACTAAAGCTGGAGAGATAAGCCTAATTTTCAGAATATAGAATGCTTCTGGACTGCTAAATCTTGAATAATTTTGAGAGATTGGATAGTTGCCTTTCTTTTTCTAGATTTATTTTTTCAATCCTACTTTTGCTTGTTTTTTTCCTCTCCCTTATGTGTTTATGGCTTTGGCTTAGCTTTTTTGTTGTTTTGTTTTATACCAGAGGTTCCCAACCTTCCTAATGCTGCGCCCCGCGCCCCACCCCCGCGGCCCCACCGCGCCCCACCACACCGCCGCCATTTGGGTTCTTTTGCCCTCTGCGCATGTGCAAAGCGTTCTGCGCATGCGCAGAGGGTAAAAGAACCCAAATGGTGGCGTCCGAGCGAAGTCTCCAGATCCAGGCGAGGTCTCCGCTCGCTTCGCGTGTTGCCTCTGGGAGCTTTTTGAGCCCCGTTGCAAAAGGTGTGCACGACTTCGGCGGGGCTGGGACAGGCGGCTGCCCGGAGAGAGCCATCCCCTTCGCAGAGTCCCTCCCGTCTACTTGTAGTGTTCGGGGCGAAGGGGGTGGCTCTCTCTGGGCAGCCACGTGTCCCGGCCCCGCCAAAGTCGCGCACGCCTTTCGCAGAGTCTCTCCCATCTACCTGTAGTGTTCGGGGCGAAGGGGGTGGCTCTCTCCGGGCAGCCGCCTGTCCCGGCCCCGCCAAAGTCACGCACGCCTTTCGCGACGGGGCTCAAAAAGCTCCCAGAGGCAACACGCGAAGCGAGTGGAGACCTCACCCGAATCTGGAGACTTTGCCCGGACGCTGCCATTTGGGTTCTTTTACTCTCTGCGCATGCGCAGAATGTTTTGCGCATGCGCAGAGGGTAAAAGAACCCAAATGGTGGCGGCGGGGTGGGGCGCGGGGCACGGGTTGTGGGGCGCGATATGGCCAGGCTTGTGGCAGTGGGGGGGGGAGCTGAGGATGCCAGGGCAACCCCTAGGAAATGGTTGTTCGACCCCCAAAGGGGTCGCGACCCCCAGGTTGGGAACCCCCCTTTTTATGCATATTATCTTAACCGGCCATCATTTTATACCTTCTACATAAATATGTGACCAGTTGTAAAACTTTTACAAAACAAGAGTAATTTTAACAATGGCTTCTTTGGGAAACCTCTGCCACCCGGAGCCTTGCAGTAAATAATATCAGGACAAAAACAATCTTGGAGGTGACAAAGTGTCTCGTGAGATTTGTGAAGCTAAAACTACAAGGTCTGTTGATCAACACTATCTGAAAACATAGGCGTCTGTAGTGAATAGGGGAAAGTGTATCAGGTAGGCATGGAATAATTGCAGAGGACATGAATTATGCAAATGTTGTCAATCATCACACAATTTGCCTGATGATATCATGGCACACGTGACTTTATCTTGGCTTCTCTGCCCAGAAGCAAAACTCTGTATTCTTTCTTCGCTGAGTTATTAGTGTTTATTTGAGGTACCTTCTAGTGAATCTCGAATTACGAGGGAATGTTTGATTCAATGCTTGGCTCAGAAATTGTTTTCAGCATCAAAGGGGGAATTCACAGTTGATTCAATACCACCTCCACATCCTCCTCCAGGTGTCCAGCTGTGGCTTCATAAGATAAGCTAACAACTTCTCCCACATCCCACTGCTATAATAAACTGCTGAGTCAGACAAGGCTCACTTGTATTATGCCAGAATGGGTGATGCTTAGCACACTGGGTGAATTCAGCTATGACTTACAGCTTACAGTTTCCTACCATAACCTGTTTGTTCAACCACAAGAAGCCCAAATCATGGCTTGGTGCAAGGTGAGATCTGTTCCTAGTCCTTCTGCCAACTTCTTAGCCTGATATTTTTTTCCCCAATAGTTCCATTGGTGAACAAAAATAGAATAGATTAATTCTTTATAATGGTCCGAGTTTAGTTTAGAGCGGTGTTTTCCCAACCGTAGCCATTTTAAGATGAGGGGACTTCAAATCCCAGAATATCCCAGACAGCGTTGTTGGCTGAGGTATTCCTGGGAGTTTATTTATTTGTGAGATTTTATTTATTTATTTATTTATTTGTGAGATTTATATACCGCCTCACAGTGCAAGCACTCTCTAAGCAGTTTACACCAGTAAGCAATGTATATTTATATTGCCCCCAACAATCTGGGTCCTCATTTTACCTACCTCGGAAGGATGGAAGGCTGAGTCAACCTTGAGCCAGTGAGATTTGAACCGCTGACCTGTGGATCACAGTCAGCTAAAGTGGCCTGCAGTACTGCCTCTAACCGCTGCGCCACCTCGGCTCTTAGTTGAAGTCAACACATTTTAAAATGGTTAAGGTTGGGAAACGTTGCTCTAGATTTTGTGGTATTTTGGAAGAAAAGAACCAGGCAATACAACTAGTACTAGTAATAAAAAACACTTGGTGGAGCATTATCATGGCCACTATCTTTATTTATTTTTTTCACACACCTTTATTGAAGAAATGAGGATGCAGTGGCTCAGTGGCTCAGACGCTGAGCTTGTTGATCAGAAAAGTCGGCAGTTCGGTGGTTCGAATCCTTAGCGCCGCGTAACAGGGTGAGCTCCTGTTACTTGTCCCAGCTTCTGCTAACCTAGCAGTTCGAAAGCATGTAAAAATGCAAGTAGAAAAATAGGGACCACCTTGGTGGGAAGGTAACAGTGTTCTGTGCACCTTTGGCGTTTAGTCATGCCGGCCACATGACCATGGAGACGTCTTCGGACAGCGCTGGCTCTTCGGCTTAGAAACGGAGATGAGCACCACCTCCTAGAGTCGGGAACGACTAGCACGTATGTGCGAGGGGAACCTTTCCCTTTTTACCTTATTGAAGAAAATGGGAATAGTCCAAGAATTTAGGGGGAATTCCTGGGGAGGGGCGTTCTGCCTTTCCATCTGTTCTCTCCCTCCCCACCTTCATTAGCAACTCATCCCCTTCTCTGTCTAATGGTAGGGCCAGCCTGGAAAATAACAGACGGGAAGAAAGGAAAGACAAATAAGATTTGGTAATCCATTCTGCACCCCTGCTTCAGGCACAAGTGTTACATGTTGATTCGACTTAAAGCTATACTCAAGCACTTAGCTTGGATTTGAGCTTCTCGCTTTAATAAAGAGGTGCCCAAACTGGAAAAGTTGCCTTGGTGTGGAAGAAGAGTGTTCAGCTGGTGGAATATATCTGGATATTTCCATACTACATGGATTAGAAGAGAAACAGAGATCTGAACTAGTACAGATTTGAGTTTTTCTGCTCTCAGGGAGCAGAGCCAAACCTCACCATTCAATTGGGGATTGGGGATTGGAGACTCTCTTATCAAAGAGAGATCCAACCTAGAATTTAAGGAGAAATCTCCTGATAGTGAGAACAATTTATCAGTGGAACAGCTTCAGGGGTGGGCTGCTGGGGGTTCAGGAGAACCTCTAGCTAAAATTCTGTGCAGTTAGGAGAACCCCCAAATCCCACTCCTGGCTGGCCCCGCCCACCCTGTCCCTCCCCTCCCAGGAGTCCCCACATGACCCGTTTTGGATGCAGGTAAGTGCAGGGCACGCGCGGAGGCTCGGGAGGGCAAAAAACGGGCCTACTGAAAGTTCGGGCCCGTTCCCGGCCTCCAGAGGGCCTCCGGAGCCTGGGGAGGCCGTTTTCGCCCTCCTGGAGGCTCGAGGAAAGCCTCCGGTGCCTGGGAAGGGCAAAAATGCCCCCCCACGCCGTGGTGCAGGACGCCGACTAGGCCATGCCCACCATAGTCACACCCACTCAGCAACCGGGCAGAGAACCCCTTGCTAAAATTTTTGAAGCCCACCCCTGAACAGCTTGCCTTCGGAAATTATGGGTGCTCCAACACTGGAGGTTTTTAAGAAGAGATTGGACAGCCATTTGTCCAGAATGGTATAAGGTCTCCTGCTTGAGCAGAGGGTTGGATTAGAAAACCTCCAAGGTCTCTTCCAACTGTATTGTCCTGTTGTTCTTTTGGCGGAGAAATACCATAAACAGCAAAGACAAAGACCCAAACATCAGTCAAAGTTCAGTAGCGTATAGGTAGTCCTTGGCTTACAACCATTCTTTGAATGAACCTTCAAAGTTATGACGTTGCTGAAAAAAGTGACTTACAACCTGATCCTCGCACTTATGACTGCCATAGTCCCTGTAGTCACGTGCTCAAAATTCAGGCACCTGTATTTACAGCAGTTGCAGCACCCTGAGGTCACGTGATTGTTGATTGTGGCTTTTCCCTGCCAGGTTCCAACAAATAAAGTCAATGGAGGAACCCAGGTTCATTTAACAACCACGTGATTCACTTAAGTCACACAGCAAAAAAAAGAAAAATCCTAAAATTGGCTGTGACTCACTTAACAACTGTCTTGCTTAGCAATGGCAATGCTGGTTGCCATTGTGGTCATAGGTCAAGGACTACCTGTATATTGATAAAACCATTTCATTGCTGCCTTGGTCACTTCCTGCTCCACCCTATGAAGTTATTGTGAACAGCAGCAAGAAGAACATAGACAGCGATGGTGAAAGATGGCTGGAATTCGGTCCAATGTGTCCAAATTTGCTAAAGAGAACCTGATGTTTTTGATGTTGCAATTATTTGTTGCATGACCCATTTTTGTAAAAAAAAAATATGGTTGGCCGCATCATTCTAAGACTCAGTGTTTCACAACCTTGGCAACTTTAAGATGTGTTGACTTCAATTCCCAGAATTCTCCAGCCAGCCTGACTGGCTAGGGAATTCTGGGAATTGAAGTTCACACATCATAAAGTTGCCAAGGTTGTGAAACACTGTTCTACGTGTTGATTATTGTCTAGACGAAGGATAGGGATCCCAACGTATTTTTGTACGTACCTCCCTTGGCACAAATTCTAGTATTTTTTTTTAATTAATACACGGGGAAGTGCCATGTTGAAAAGTAAAGCACCAGTAATCAACATTGATTTTGTCTCCAGCAATGCCTCTGGGCCTCGTGTAGGATCCATAGGCAATATTACAAAATATAAAATCTGTGACTTGTTGCTATGAAATTTTGGGCTTAGATAACTTAGAGCTATGTCGCCTTCGATCTGATCCAAATATAGTTCATAAAATCATCTGCCACAATGTCCTACCTGTCAATGAATACTTCAGCTTCAACCGCAACAATACACGTGCACACAATAGATTCAAACTCAATGTAAACTGCTCGAAACTTGACTGCAGAAAATACGACTTCAGCAACAGAGTAATCAAACCCTGGAATGCATTACCTGACTCTGTGGTTTCTTCCCCAAACCCCAAAAACTTTAACCTTAGACTGTCTACAGTCGACCTCACCCCATTCCTAAGAGGTCTGTAAGGGGCGTGCATAAGCGCACCACTGTGCCTACCGTCCCTGTCCTACTGTCCTATTGCCTAATTTACCTGTACCTACTTTGCTAATGTTTATGTTTATACCAATACCTACTATCTTGTACATGTTTGACAAACAAATAAATAAATAAAATAAAAATAAAAAATAAAATAAATAAATTTGGGGCTTTGTAACCAGCCATTGTGGCTTATTCGTTTTAAGAATGAACTCGGCCCAGTGTCTGGAAACCTTTTGTGGACTTTGGGCTGAAGACACATACATAAAAAATAATTTGTGATTGATGAGTTTGACAATTAGAAAGAGTAGCATATGGGGGGGGGGGAAAGGAGTCAAGCTGTAACCCTAGAATGAGAGGGGATAAAATATAAATGCATTTACTCCTGCTGTTAACGTAGGAGCCACTTCTTTGTATCTTTTTTCATTCTTTTGCTTTGTCTTTTTTCTTTCATTTCTTTCCTATTATCACTTTTGTTTAGTTTTTATCTTTAAACTTGCATCGTTTTATTTAGTAAAAAACCTTTAATAAAAAAATTTGTCATTAGCTTTACTTGGGACAGTTTACATCCTGTGATGATATCTGCCACATCATTAAACATTTATATCTGTCTATCTCAAGTCCTTGGGAAGGAATTGATAGGTGGACCAAAATGCCAAATCTAGTTTGGACATCCGGCTGACTGTGCAATGAAATAAATACGACTTATCAATTGTCAATAAGAAAGACAGAAAAAGCTTGCATCGTGGTCGTGGCAGCAACTGGAGAAAGCGGAATAGAAGAGAAAGAACTGGAGAAAATCATAAAATATAAAGATCTCTGAACAGAAATGGAACAAATGTGGCAAAAGAAAGCAAAGACAGTACAGTAGAACCTCTGGTCACAACCATAATTCATTCCATAACTTTGGTTGCAACCCGATTTGGTCGCGACCCGAACCTAATTTTGGAAAGTTGGCACTTACCCCCCCCCAAAAAAAAACAATGATGCGGAAGGGAAAATCGGCCGTGAAAAAAAAATTGTGAATTTTTGGTCGTGGTCAGAAGCGTTGGTGACCAGAGGTTCTACTGTATTAATAGTAATAGCGTGTTGGGTGCAATCCCAAAACAACTGGACCACCACTTTAACACTATCCGTCTTGACAAAAAAACCATCAGTCTATTGGTCAAGTAGTGATAGCTTTAACACCATCAAACAGCAACATCTGCCTATCTCGGGTCCTTGGGAAGGACTCAATATGTGGACAAAAATGCTAAATCCCATCAAATCATCTAGTTGACTATGTGACCAACCATAATAATAAATGAGGGACACAACTTGCTCCATCCATTCTGGCAGAAGGGGCATACTCTGGGGTCCATCTATTAAAAAGTGTCATCTAGCAGGACCCAGGCCTTTTGGAATACCCAGGGGTGGGTTCTGGTTTTCTTCGCTGCCGGTTTGCTCCTTGATCTACCCCCCGTGCGCTAAAAAACCAGCTTCTGTGCATGTGCAGAAGCAAAAAACAAGATAGGCGCCACCGAGAGAGCCGGTTCGGGGGCGTGGCAGGCCTGGGTTGCTGCCGGTTCCAGCAACCCAGGCTGCCAAGTTGCTACCGGTTCCATAGAACCGGTCTGAACCGGGAAGAACCCACCTCTGGGAATATCTTCCCACCCAAGTTTAGACTGTCCCCAATTCTATTGGGTCTCCTGAAAAGTTCTCCCTGGCTTGGAGGTCAAGAGGTTAGCTGAGCAGAACTAGGAATTGGAACGATGAAGAAGGTGGGGAAAAATGAGTCCATCACAAAAGCAAGAACGATTTCTATGTGTTTTACACATTCTGAACCTCTGAATAAAGGACAGGTATACAACTCTCAAGGTCAGCTCCAATAGGTGAAGTCTGATAATCATACACAAGGAAATTTCTATTGCCAAGGATTGGGCAGAATCCAGCTGTTATGATCTTTTATAGATCCAATGACCAGTCAGTCTAGAATCTAGAAAGTTTGGTTAGAGATCATTGTTGTGTAGCATAACCCAGAAAAATGGGTTGACTTGAAAATGGATTGACTGTTTGTGCCAACACAGATTTTCAGGCTAGTCTATTTCCAGCTGATACGAAGGAGTGAAAAAAGAATTTTATAGTCAAAGCTCTCTTAGATGCTGAGAACGTGTAGCAAGAAAGCACTCCGTGCATTTTGCCTGTTCTTACAGCGGCTTCGTAGCCAAGGGAAATACCCTTTAACTCTAAAATCATGTGAAAACCAATAATTAAGTGACTCAATTATTTCAAGAGGAGTAATTGGCTTGCTTTTGCTGCCATCTGCGCATGGACAAGGTGCAGAGAAGGAGAAATGTCATTTTGGTTTGGCCTTGCAAACAATGACTCCGTTTCCGCAAACAGCCTATTCAGGTCAACAGAAGAAGCAGGTGATGTAACAGACAAAACCAGGAAGGGCAGGCTCGAACGCAGAAAAGTTGAAAGCCATCTGCAGAAACTAAAACAGGAAATGGCACCATCTCTCTTTTCCCATCTGTCTTCTGGCTCTTGTCCCAACGGGGAAAAGCAGAATAGCAAGCCCATCTTCCTTAACCTTTTCCAACCTTATCCCCAATTTTAAACACAACAGGGTCGTGTTTTTCAAACTTGATAACTTGAAGAGATGTATGTGGACTTCAACTCCCAGGATTCCCCAGCCAGCTGAGTTTCAACTTGTCAACTTTGAAAAACACTGCAATAGAGAATCCATCTTTGTTACCAGATCTCTATTTATCCCAAAGGAAGGTGAATTGAAAACAAACCCTCCCTACAATATTAGACTAATAAAATAGGGTTGTTTTATTCACACACACACACACACACACACACACACACACACACACACACACACACTATATATATATATATATATATATATATATATATATATATATATATATATATATATATATATATATATATATATATATATATATATATATATATATATATATATATATATATATAATGCTTTTCTGCCTTTTTGGCTAATTCCCACTGAAAACAATACTGGAGATTTTTGTTTTGCTTTCCTAAAATTGTGTGCATGTGACAAGCAAAATTGCACAAATGCATTCTATGTATTTGTATAGATGTACTGGCCAGAGGCTACATTCCACTAAAGGGCAGTGCCACAAGAAACACATAAATTAATATTAATTGCTTTAATGACAACTGACTCAAATTGACTCTCCAAATTAGCATTGGAGCATTTGCCAAATTAATTCCTCCCACATTTGCATAGGTACACACACAAACCAGTCGGTCATATACAAGGACACAAACAGACTCCAGAGAAATCTAGCCCCGTCCCAGCTCAAGATGGGGATGCCTCCTCTGAAGTATGGCCCATTGAGTTCAATGGCTTTTACTTCTAGACAGAAGGTATAAACAGCAGCTATCTTGGTTTGCCCGGTTTATCCCACATAAGTCATAGTGGAACCTGTGTGGAGATACTTAGGACATTGAGCTTGTTAAGGAGTTATTGTGCTGTTAAGCACATACACAGCGAAATGTGTTGTAGTAATGGTGTTGCAGTTTGATATGAATGCTATTCAGTCAATAAACAGAATATCTTAGTATGTACAAAATAGTTTTACTTGAATAGTAGCAAAGTTAAATAGGAAGTCCAAGTCATACACAGTTATTCAGTCAATGCGAAGTTTCTTCTTCTTGCCTATCTTTGTTTTAACTCACAAACAAAGATTACAGCTATCACTTAATTCTATACTATCACAGATAGTTACTCTTCTTTTCACAGCAATTCCACACAGTCATAAAGTAATCTACTCATCAGTAAAGCAGCAGAGAGTCTTCAATCCGGAACACACCGTCAAACACCACTCACCACACCAAACCACACTGAGCATGCTCTCTTGCTTACTTATATAGTAATCATCCACAATGCATTTAAAGCAATATACACATAACATTGATTTGTGGCTTAATCATATATTAACGCACCCAATCGTTTGAACGGGGTTCTAACAGAGCTGTTTGCAAAATGGGAGTGTTTAACAGAGAACTTTTTGCTGAGTTAGAATCTACGGATGCTTCTAATGTCATAAGCCCTACTCTTCCTACCAGGTAGGTATGTTTAGAACTTCTAGTCTTCTATGAAGGTTCTCAGACATCTAGGTAGTGTTGTCTGGAAGTTGAGTCGTGGCAACTGGACCTCTTTTCTTTTTGGTTCGAGCAGCCCTATGTCTCAAGCCAAAAGGAAAAGAACTCCAGTTGACATGATTCAACTTCCAGACTATGTTAGCCTCAGTTTTCTCTTGTTTCTTTCTACATGTAAAGGATCCCTTGCCTTTAAGAAGGATCCTGGCTACTTACAGATTGAAGAACTGAATGAATGAACTGATGAATTGAAGAAGCATGTTAGATGAGAAGCAAAAGGAAAAAAAAACCCAAGAAAGTCTGGTTGTCTTTTGGAAAAAGCACCTTTGGGGCAACCACCACCATCATCAACTTCTTTTAAGGACCCCTTAATCCCTTGTGGGGTGGAATCTGGGCAACTGAATGGAGCTAACAGAATGTTTAATGGCCGGATGCCCTTCCTGTCGCCAATACAGAGTTTTGTTCAGCAGATGTATTCTCAGTGTGCCCAGAGAGAGAAATATCTGCCTCTACCTAGGATTGAACTCACAGCCCCATGATTGTGAGGCAAGAGCTCCACCTCTAGGCCACCGCACCACTCACCTTTGAGGCAACCATGACTTGGATAATTGAGAATCTCCGTAGATACTACTCACAGAGATTCCAAGGATAGAAAAAGATCTCCAATTCAAACACCAGGATTTTTTTTTCAGCAAAATGGCAGCCGTACATGGTAGACCAGACCAAGAAACAGATACCATATAGGCTTACTGCTACTTTTAGTAAAACGGTTACAAGTCTGGATGTGTCCGAAACTTTTAAGACCGAATGTGCTTTCCCATCCTTTCTGTCTTCATGTGAACAGGGAGTGGGGAGGGGTGTTTGAAGCATTTTCATAAGTCTCTTTCTTGGTCAGGACTCAAGCCATGTTCATCTGATCATTGCCTTGGTAATGGATCTTCCCTCTATCCTTTAAGGCCACCCTCTGTACCTACCTTTGGATCAATAGCAATAGCACTTAGACTTATATACCGCTTCATAGTGCTTTACAGCCCTCTCTAAGCGGTTTACAGAGTTCAGCATATTGCCCCCAACAATCTGGGTCCTCATTTTACCCACCTCGGAAGGATGGAAGGCTGAGTCAACCTTGAGCCGGTGAGATTTGAACAGCTGAACTGCTGAACTGCAGTGCTGCACTTTAACCACTGCGCCACCTCGGATCAGATGGTTGAAATCCAAAGGAAGCATTTTGAGCTTGAAATGCTTCGAGTTCAAAACATTTCAAACTCAACCTGTTTTGCAGACCTCTGGTAAATAGACGATCAGGAGACACCACATATCCAGTTCTGTCCTTATTGGGACTCCTTGGATTTGGGTAGCCAGATGTTGTTCTGTGAGGTTCAAGCCCTCTTCTGGGAATTGAACTCACAGACTTTCACACTTCATAGCAATGTTTCTCAACCTTTTTTTTTTTTGCCAGATCCCTCTCTGTTCAGATCCCATTGCTGGCATACAGTGGGAAATAACTGGTATGTTTTCTGCATCAACAAGACACTATTTGCAGTAAAATACACTTTGCTTTTCCATGCCTTCTTTGGCATGTGCCATGGCCCCAAATTTCTGGGCAAAGAAAACAGGGAGAAAATTTGGAAGGATTACCAATACATAAAAAAGAGCCGAGGTGGCGCAGCGGTTAGAGGCAGGTACTGCAGGCCACTTTAGCTGATACTGATCCTCAGGTCAGCGGTTCAAATCTCACCGGCTCAAGGTTGACTCAGCCTTCCATCCTTCCGAGGTAGGTAAAATGAGGACCCAGATTGTTGGGGGAGATATATAAATATACATTGCTTACTGGTGTAAACCGCTTAGAGAGTACTTGCACTGTGAGGTGGTATATAAATGTCACTAAATAAATAAGTAAATAAATAAATAAATAAATAAATAAATAAATAAATAAATAAATAAATAAATAAATAAATAAATAAATAAATAAATAAATAAATAAATAAATAAATAAATATTATCATTTTGCAAAGTTTTAGCTAGCAGGGCCAAGCATTCCAGTTTATCATTACACACAAAACAGAGCCAATGTCCATTATAAACATAGGCATCGCACATGGCAAGGGTTGATGGTTGTGTTTTTGTTTTTGTTTTCGCAGAGCTGAAAAACATCACACATAAAATTACTTCTAATGGAAAGGCAGGCTGGTATTTGGGTCAGGAGGAGAATCAAATCTTCCTGTTTTATTCATGTAGGTTAATGGCTGTGTTACTGGCTGGCTCAGTCATCACAATAGCACAGATGTGGGGTTAAGCAGATTAACCCAACAGGGAAATTAGAGAGGCTTGCCTTGCTTCACAAACACACCTACACCCTTTTATACAAGTGACAGTGCATTGCCAACTTCACCCTGATTGTAATCTGCAGTCAATTTCTTCCAGGATATTGGTGTCTGGTACAACTTCTCGAGTGGTTTCATTGATTTGAATTCAGGCCACATCCTGACTTTGAAGCTTAAGCACTTGGCCCTGAAGGTTAGGAAGGGGCAATGGAAATGGAAACAACGTGCCAAAACTGATCCAAATCAAGAGGGTCAGACATAAATGTCCAGGAGAAACAGGGTGTGTTCCTGAAATAAGGCATTTTGACGTGACTCAGATTGTTGCTGGGAATTTCTTCAGGATAATCATAATCCTAGGACAGGATCTTGCATTGAATCAGTTTGCGTTAATAAGGTTGGGCTGAGAGCTGACACTGTAATTTCCCACAGTACACCACTATATAGCACATTTGAGCATTAACTTTGCTGAACAGTTTTCCTCACACTTCTCCACTTTAAGTTGTGTGGACTTCAAAATCCGGAATTCCCCACTCAGAGTTGAGGTCCACACATCTTAAAAATGGCCAAGTGTGTGAAACACTGAACAAGTTCCCAGCAAACTGATTCTAATACTGAAGGAAATGATTAAGCAGGTGGGAAAGTATGTTCTGTGAAATTAATGCCATCTTAATTAATGTTAAATCAAATGTATATTTATTCCTGAGCTTGCTTACTTTTTTATCCAGCCCCATCTACTTTTTGAAGTACATCAACCGGCCCCCTTCTTAAAGGCCAAAGATGGTCGACGTGAAAAAAAAAGTTATGTTGTTGAGTTCTGATACCGAAGAGTCAGGAGACGAACATAGTGACAACAGCTCTTTATTAGTACAAGTGAAACTCCAGCAAAAGCCCAGCCGTCGGCTCCTGTTTAAATAGGGAGCCTAGCAGGGGCGGGTTGCTAACTTACCGATACCGGTGCGCTGCGCGCGCATCTCCACATTTCGTGCACGCGTGTGCTCGCTACGCGCATGTGCCCCCTCGTGCAATTTTGCTTCTGCGCATGCGCAGAAGCAAAATCTTGCCGAAATCTCGCGAGGGGCCGTGCACGCGCGCATGCGCAGAAGCAAAAAAGCCCAAAAATTCTTTTAAAAAGATGGTGACGAGCACGACGGACCGGCGAAGACGGCACCAGAGCGGTCGCGTGCAAATTGCACAATTGGCTGCTCCCTACCGAAGCTACGCACCGGACCGCACCAGTAGGAACCCATCACTGGAGCCTAGGCTGGGAGGAACCAATCAGCGTCGTTTCTGTTCCCGCTCAGAAAAGCGGACCTGGTTGTAAACACCCTGCTAATATGCAAATCCTAAGACATAACATGTATTCTTTGTTTATGGTTTACTTTTATTAGGGTTATACAAATCTAATTTTCTAAAATTCAAAACAATGTCTAAACAAAGTAGATCTTAGGCAATGAGGAAGCTTAGCCAATATGCTGCCATTGATAACCTTCAAGTTTAATGGACATAGTATTTAAGGATGAATACCTTTTCACCAAAGTTACCATGGACAAGCTTTTAAAATACAACTCAGCATGTGTTGACCGGGGACTGAGTTGATTCTAGGTTGGCTGATCATCTCAAAGGCAAATCTGATGCCTTTCAGGTGTATTCAGCTCCTGTAACCCCAACCAGCTTGGCCGAACTGGTTGAAGGACTTCTACTTGCAAACATCTGGAGATGATCAGGTTGAAGAGGCTGATCTAAAAGAAACAGGAAGGCTTGTGGTAAACCTAGATGGATTTTTATTCCGCCCCACCCTTGGGAGTCTCTGTAGCAGATATATATTAGACGTTTTCAAATTCATCAAAATAATTGAAGAGGCAAATCTAAATTGATAAACATGACAGCAGTTTTCAAGACACTTTCCCTTCAAGCATTGTCAAAAACCATTTATGGAGTTCTAGATGAAGCAGAACACAAAGCAAAATTAAAATCAAAAGGAAGGATTAAGCTATGACATGCTGATTATAATCTCTTTGCATTATATCAAGTTCCCTGTCAAGAGAAAAACCAGGTATCATTTCTCTCTGTAGGATAGGATGATATCAAAATATTAGCTGAATTCAAACAGAGTCATAAAAGAGGCTTTTATATCACAATGAGCTATAAAAACAGGATTTATAAAGCATGGCGGCTGGCCTCACACACAACAGCAAGCAACATTCAAAATAAACAAACATTTAATATGAATCAGAGTCATCCTTAGATTACTTTAGCAAACCCTTCTAAACTGTAATCACCGTAAACAGATCCATGCAACAGGTATAGGGCAACCTACATCCTGGTTTAGTTCCTGTGAATCAAATCTTAGGATAAACCTGCTGATTTTTTATTTTATTTTATTTTATTTTATTTTATTTTATTATTTATTTGTTTGTCAAACATGTACAAGATAGTAGGTATTGGTATAAACATGAACATTAGCAAAGTAGGTACAGGTAAATTAGGCAATAGGACAGTAGGGCAGGGATGGTAGGCACAATGGTGCGCTTATGCACCATATTTTTAATTAAAAATATTATATTACATAATATGTAATATTATGTATTTTTTTATTTAAAAAAACCAATTTACTTGCAATAGAAATGCAATGAATTTCAGTAGGTCTATTCATTGGTAAGAGATAAGCAGCGATGATACTCGTGAATATAGCATGCTACTCTAACCCATCCAATTTTTTTAAAAATACATGAAGTTGACATGCTCTAAAGCAGTGTTTCTCAACCTTGGCATGCTGGCTGGGGAATTCTGGGAGTTAAAAGTCCACACAACTTAAAGTTGTTAAGGTTGTGAAACACCACTCTAAAGGAAATCACCATCATAGAAGATGTGCAAGGCGTCTAATAGGAGAAGTGTCAGATCTGCCATCCCATTGCTTCAGCACTGCTTTGATGGCATCCTGCGATAAAAGGGGGGAGGGAGAAGTAAGGGGATATTGGGTGTGTGTGTGTGACAGGATGAGAGGAACCAGAGGTGCCAGCCTGGAACAGACCCCTGGCATATCCAAGGACACAAGCATGAGAATAGAATGTAAATGCCCACCAAAGAGGTGCCAAACTTTAGGATTGTTATCAAAACACCTAGTTTGAACACCATTGGGCATGCATGAAAGGACCAAGGAGGGAGGGCCTGGGAGAAGGAAAAAGCACTGGGTTTATGTGGGAATTTTCAGATCCGGCTTTGCTACCCTGTAACCAGTGGTGGGTTCCTACAGGTGTGGTCCACTCTATTGCACTGGTAGCAGTGGGCTGGTGACGTCATCAAGAGGCTACCGACCCGGTTAGGTCGTTTGCCGGTGCCTAGGAGCCGCCATCTTTTTTCATGAATTATTCGATGATTTTTTGCTTCTGCGCATGTGTGGAAGCAAAATCACACAAGGGGGCACACGTGCATAGCGTGCGCACGTGCACACAAAACGTGGTGATGCGCACACAGCGCACCAGTAGCAAGGTAAGTGAGCAACCCGCCCCTGCCTGTAACCACTTGGCTTCAGTAAAAGTTATACTATCTTTCACTACAAATGGAGTCGAGGGTCTTTCTTTCCTAATGTCCAAGCTGGGACAGGCCTGACAAGAAGGAGCAAAGCTGATATCACTACTTTTGAACATAACTCGATAACTTTGCTTCTGAACTTTACCATGCTATTGCAAAAATTATCCAATGAGTATGCTTGATCTTGAATTTGGCATTCTAGTCTTACCAAGAATTGTGTTTTCAACTGCTTGCTGGATTATACGTCTTAAAATACAAATAGCCCTTGATTTAATGTAAGTGTGGTCCAAAGCTAAAGTGGTCTCCCAAAAAAAATCACTTATAATCTAAATTCACACAGTCCCCTCCTCATGTTATAAAATGGTCATAAAATCAGATCCAGGCACATGATGACCACAATGACTTATGATGGAAATTCTGGACTACTAATATATATAACATACCTGTTCAAGTCAAGAGTACTGTAGTTTTATTGAAAGATTTTGCGTTACATGCCTTAAGGAATATCATGTGAGAGACTTTTTAGTTTATTCTGGGTCAAATCAAATTGGTTGGCCACCGCTAATTGTCAGGTTTGCTGGATGCAAAGCTTGTATTTAAGTGAGAATTTTACTTGAACAGGTTGTTTATAAAAATAGAGAAAACTGATCCATCTCACTTCTGTTAAATCAGCCAAATATTATGTATTTTTGTGACTGTAATCCCACTGAACTGATATTTGACATTCCTGAACATAGGTAGGTACAATTGAAAGAAAACGAATTTGTTGGAAATAAGAAGAAAATAGCATTGGAAACAATATAAAATCCTGCTGAATTTGAAATGATAGTTAACAATTCTGTTTAGGAAGAGAACAAACTTGGGGGGATGTGAGGTCACATAATGAAACACAGTTTAAAAAAATATGTTGATAAATATGTGTACACATGTATTAAAAGTATTTCAATATTTTTTTTATTGAAAAGTTTTACAAGTACAGAGTGCACATAATTTTATCTTTTCTACCCTCCCTATCCCCCCTCCACCCTTCCTCCCATACTCACCCTCCCCCCCACCCCCCTCCCGGACTTCCCAGAGAAAAACACAAGGTATAGATTCAAGACAAAAAATATAAATCTACATAATAGTAAAACAAACTGTTAGTTCAAAGATATCTTTTCCTTTCTTAACTCTTTGTTATCCATAAGCTTGAAAGTATAATCTATTATTTCCTCAAACAACAAACAATAATATACTATTTAGATTATATTAATCTGAAACTTTTTCTGAATATATTCCGTCCACCTACTCCATTCCAACAAATATCTTTCATTTGAATGATCCTTAAGATAAGATGAAACCTTAGCCATTTCGGCCAGATGTGTCACTTTCAATGTCCATTCTTCAATTGTAGGTATATCTTCCTTCTTCCAATATTGTGCCACCAGCAATCTGGCAGCCGTTATAAAATTCAAAATCAATTTAGTCTCTATAGGTGTGCAGTCCATTGTTATTCCCAACAGAAAAAACTGTGGTGTGAATTTAATTTTTTTCTTTAAGATATTTTGTATAATCCACCAAATTTTTATCCAAAAAGCCTTAATTTTTTTACAAGTCCACCATATATGGAAATATGTAGCATCATCACATTCACATCTCCAACATTTAGGCTGTAAATTGGGATACATACACGCTAATTTTTTAGGGTCTAAGTGCCATCTATAAAACATTTTATAAAAGTTTTCCCTCAAGTTTTGAGCCTGTGTAAATTTAACATTTGTGACCCATATCTTTTCCCATGTATCCATCATTATAGGTTCTCCAAAGTTTTGAGCCCATTTTATCATACAGTCTTTAACCAATTCTGATTCTGAATCCAATTCCAATAAAATATTATACAATCTTTTTATATGCATTGGACCATTATCTTTAATTTGTACAATCAAATTGTCTTCATTTTGCAAAATACCAATTTTTCTATCATCTCTCCATCTGGCCTGTATTTGTCTGTATTGAAACCATGTCCTAACTATTCCTTCCTCTTTTAATTTCTCAAACGGTTTTAGTTGAGATAATGTTCCATCTTCAAGAAGAAGTTCTTTATATGTAATCTTATCTGAGTTTTGTTCCAAATTTGTATTTTCTATCGCGTGTCTGGGTACTGTCCACCAAGGTATTTTATCATTTAACTTGCATTGGTACTTTTTCCTGACACGCAATAAAGCATTTCTTAATATATGACTCTTAAAAGCTTTGTCTACCTTTTTATCATATACTAAATAGGCATGCCACCCATAAAGCAAACCATATCCCTCAATATTTAATACACTCTCTTCCGTTAAATTAATCCAATCTGTAATTGCTGAGAGAACTGCTGCTTCATAATACAGTTTTAAGTTAGGCATTTTTAAGCCCCCTCTTTCACGTGTATCCTGCATTATCTTCTGATTTACCCGCGGCTTCTTCCCTGCCCAAATAAATTTATTTATACCCTTTTGCCACTCCTTTAAAGTTCCATCTTTTTAAAGTATTGGTATCATTTGAAAGAGGAATAGAAACCTTGGTAGAACATTCATTTTGACAGCAGCTATCCTTCCCAGCAGTGACAATTGCAATTTTTCCCAATTTTCCATATCTTTCTGTATTTTTGACCATAATGGTTCATAATTATGTTGGTATAGTTTTGTATTTGTGGACATAATATAAACCCCTAAGTATTTGATCTTTTGAACTACTTCAAAACCTGTTGCCTTTTCTATTTCTTCTTTTTGGCTTCTTGTCACATTTTTAACTATTATTTTTGTTTTGGCTATATTTATCTTAAAACCAGATACTTGTCCATATAGATTGATTGTATCCATCAAGATTCTAATAGATTGTAATGGTTGGGTCAGAGTAACAACCAGGTCGTCTGCAAAGGCTCGTAACTTGTATTCTTCCTGTCTAATCTTAATCCCCTTTATTGTATCAAGTTCTCTTATTTTGCTAAGTAGTATTTCCAAACTCAAGATAAACAACAAAGGAGATAAAGGACATCCTTGTCTTGTTCCTTTTTCTATATTGAAATTATCTGTTAACCCACCATTAATTATTATTTGCGCTGTTTGTTTTTGATATATTGCCTGAATAGATTGTACAAAATAATCTCCAAGTTGTAATTTTTCTATTAGCTTTAATAAAAATTGCCAATTCAATCTATTGAAGCTTTCTCAGCATCCAAAAACATCAGTGTTGCAGGGACCTGGTTGTTCTTTCCTAAATACTCTAATAAGTTAACAACTTGTCTAACATTAGTTTTCATTTGTCTACCTGTTAAAAACCCAGTTTGATCATGATGTATTATCTGTTGTAAGACTATCATTAATCTATTTGCTAAAATTTTTGCAAAAATTTTGTAATCTAAGTTTAAAAGTGAAATCGGCCTGTAGTTTTTTGGATCTGTAAGATCTTGACCCTCTTTTGGGATCAGAGAGATAAAAGCAGTTTTCCAAGATGGAGGTACAATACCTCCCTTTTGAATATTGTTAAACAGTTCTTTAAGTGGTTCCACCATTTCCTCCTGCAATTACTTGAACTGGTTGTTTATAAAAATAGAGAAAACTGATCCATCTCACTTCTGTTAAATCAGCCAAATATTATGTATTTTTGTGACTGTAATCCCACTGAACTGATATTTGACATTCCTGAAAATAGGTAGGTACAATTGAAAGAAAACTAATTTGTTGGAAATAAGAAGAAAATAGCATTGGAAACAATATAAAATCCTGCTGAATTTGAAATGATAGTTAACAATTCTGTTTAGGAAGAGAACAGAATTGGGGGAATGTGAGGTCACATAATGAAACACAGTTAAAAAAATATGTTGATAAATATGTGTACACATGTATTAAAAGTATTTCAATATTTTTAATGTTTCACTTTGGTTATCAGATTTAGGAAGTTAAGCACCAAAATAATAAACAGAACACCAATTGCAATTCTGACAGATCATATAAAGATATGGGTTGTTTGGTTGATTGCACACAGTTCTGTGATCATCTATGTTGATTACATAAAGTGTTGCGCAAAGGCTGGGTAAACACACTTGCTCAATATTACCTATTAAGTCTCTCCAATTCCTGTATGTTGTTGAAGGTAGTTGTTGACTTCTGGCCACAAGAGAAGCAATTTGGCTGCAACACACTTTTGAAAGGATACTTCATCAAACTACTGTTGGGTTTTAAGTGCTTCTGATTGGAGACTGTTTATGGGGCATTTGACTTCAACAACAGGATGCCATTATAGGCTTTTATTTTAACTCTTCCCCTCAGTGCAGCTTAGAAGTGAAAACATTGTTCTAGAACCACAGAAGAACTTAGAGCTTCCTTAAGAGCTTTGGAGGAAAAACAGGATATACATCTGAACTAAACTAAAATGAAATTTAAAAAAAAAAGTTGGTGTGGAGGCTAAATCATACAATGAATGGCTGTGGGTACTAGGTATGTCTAGTATCTTGTATCTAGTATCTTGTATCTTGCGTAGCTTCTTCTCTGGCAATATTACACTGCTAACCAGAGCATTCAAAACATTTGCCAGACCAATCCTCGAATACAGCTCACCTGTCTGGAACCCACACTGCATATCGGACATTAATACAATATAGAGAGTCCAGAAATATTTCACAAGAAGAGTCCTCCACTCCTCTGCTCGCAGCAGAATTCCTTATTCCACCAGAGTTGAAATTTCGATCTGATCTAAATGTTGTTCATAAAATCATCTGCCACAATGTCCTACCTGCCAATGACTACTTCAGTATCAACCGCAACAACACACGCGCACACAATAGATTCAAACTCAATGTAAACCACTTGAAACTCGACTGCAGAAAATACGACTTCAGCAACAGAGTAATCAATGCCTGGAATGCACTACCTGACTCTGTGGTTTCTTCCCCAAACCCCAAAAACTTTAACCTTAGACTGTCTACAGTTTGCCTCACCCCATTCCTAAGAGGTCTGTAAGGGGCGTGCATAAGCGCACCACCGTGCCTACCGTCCCTGCCCTACTGTCCTATTGTCCAAATGTACCTATACCTACTTTGCTTTTGTTTATATGTATACCATACCTGTTATCTTGTACACGTTTTGACAAATAAAATAAATAAATAAAAAATAAAAATAGTCTAATGGAGAAAAGGACTAGGAGTGGTATGATAGCTGTCTCCCAATATTTGAGGGGATGTGCTAGAGAAGAGGGTCCAAAGCACCTGATGGCAAGAAGTAAGTAAGATGTAATGTGTAGAAGATTGTTAAAGAGAGATCCAACTTAGAACTAAGGAGAAATTTTCATGGATTGTGATAAACCATAATATAAATTGCTTACGTTTAGCTTTAATTATATATCAATTCAGTGAGATTTACTAAATTCCGCCCAATGATGCAAATGATTGCTTATTGCAGTATCATGTTCTCTTCTGCTGACCTATATCATATTGCAAAATTGGTGCACCTATTTTTATTCTATGCAGGTAGCTTTCGATAGAAACAAATAGAAGGCCACACTTGGAATACTGCATACAGTTTTGGTCGCCACGA
Source organism: Diadophis punctatus similis (assembly GCA_023053685.1). NCBI lineage: Eukaryota > Metazoa > Chordata > Lepidosauria > Squamata > Dipsadidae > Diadophis > Diadophis punctatus. The sequence continues at coordinate 12,116,823 of JALIGW010000015.1, read as the reverse complement.
TGTAAAAAGGATGTTGAGACTCTAGAAAGAGTGCAAAGAAGAGCAATAAAGATGATTAGGGGACTGGAGGCTAAAACATAAGAACGATTGCAGGAACTGGGTATGTCTAGTTTAATGTAAAGAAGGACCAGGGGTGACATGATAGCAGTGTTTCAATATCTCAGGGGTTGCCACAAAGAAGAGGGAGTCCAACTATTCTCCAAGGCACCTGGGGGTAGAACAAGAAGCAATGGGTGGAAACTAATCAAGGAGAGAAGCAACTTAGAACTAAGGAGAAATTTCCTGAGAGTTAGAACAATTAATCAGTGGAACAGCTTGCCTCCAGAAGTTGTGAATGCTCCAATACTAGACATTTTTAAGAAGATGTTGGATAACCATCTGTCTGAAGTAGTGTAGGGTTTCCTGCATAAGCAGGGGGTTGGACTAGAAGACCTCCAAGGTCCCTTCCAACTCTGTTGTTATTATTAATTCTTGATTTCTCTGGACTGCCCACTTTTCTAATACACAAAATGTTGTGTTGGTAAATTATATTTACCCTTATCTCAACGTAATTGAGGTAAGTATGCTTTTATTATTATTTCATACACCCATGTCAGTTTGTATCTTTCACACAGTGTGATATTTTGACTTACTACTTTTTTTAAAAAATAAACACATTGCAGGAATAGATAGCAATTATACCTAGGACTAGAATATTTGACTGGTTAAAAGCTCAGTCCTAAGCATTCTAATTAACTAAAGGACAGTTGCAGATTATTCAGACACAAGATGAAAGTAACTAAATAGGTTAATAATACTTATACACCACTTCATAATGTTACCCTAAATCATAATGTAATTTGGGATCTGTGATCGAGCTATTGTTATTTGTGGAAGAGGAAACACTACAGGTATTTATTTATTAAATGTATGTGTCACCCGCCTCTCAATCCAGAGAGATTCTGGGTAACTTACAATGGCATAAAAACATAAAATGTAGAAACATTAAAAGCATTAAAATGAATAATGAAACACAGGTTAAAAAACAAGTGCGTGAATGGTAAAGGAGGGGCTTTTGACTCTCATTCAACCAACCACCTTCAGCATAGCACATCCCATCATGGTCCCAAGCTGAACCAGGTTTTAAGACCCTTCTAGAAGGTGGAGGCAGATCTCACCCCTGGAGGCAAGATGTTCCAGAGGATGGGGAAGGGCCCAGCTCGAGAGAGGTGGTAGGGACGATTTGAATCGTTTCGCAGAGCCGGTAAAAATTGCCTCTGGTTGGCCCCACCCACGCCCGCCCACTCGCCCGCTGCTCACCTCTTAATAAAGTAGACAGCTCTTTTCCACTTTACTTTTGTATTTTTTGCTGGAGGCAAGTTAGCGCTCTTCCAAACGACAGACCGACTTCTGACCAAATACCTTTTTTGCATTTTCTAAAAAATGCCTAATGGGCTCATACACAAAGATGGTGCTAATGGTTGGTGCTTAATTTTATTGCACGTGTTCTTCCTTTTTTGAGAAAGGCATTACAAAGGATTATTTTAAAAGTCCTATGCTGTGTCAGCGATAATTGAGGAAACCGCCTACCTTCTCTTGCCTAAATCTTAGACATTCTTACTCTTCCTAGTCTAACTTACATCACCCAAAGAATTTTTGTAGCCGAGATAAAGCAGAAGACATGAGGAACACCACCCAAATTTTCTTTTTTTCTTTTTTCCAAAAGGAGATTAGGACACAGTTGTGGTAAATTGATGCAACAATGACAAAAGAAAGTGACACACGTCTAAAGATAAAATGTAAAGATGGCAACACCTCCAACCCACACTACTAACAGGAGGAACAGTCACAGGTGTGCAAAGATTATGCACATCCTGAACTATGAATGTGGCCTGGTCTATAAACAGATTCCGGACTTTCCCCTCATGTCAACAGCACAAAAATGCCACCACATCTATCGTATTCTTGTGATGTCACCTCTGCTTCATCCTCAGCTCTCTGCAAAGGCAGGTTAGATTGTGTCGTTGTTTTGCTATTAAAATGGAGTTTTCCCTCTATACACCTTGCTGTATAGACGCTCTATGACCGTGATGGCGAACCTATGGCACGCGTGCCACAGGTGGCACGCGGAGCCATAGCAGAGGGCACACAAGCGTTGCCCACCGGCAAACCGGAAGTGCGGAAAAACGCACTTCCGGTTTGCCGGTGAGCTGTTTTTTGCACTCCGGAGGGTTCAGGGAAGCTTCCTGAAGCCCCGGAATGCAAAAAACGACGAAACGGACAAACCGGAAGTGCGTTTTTCCGAACTTCCGGTTTGCCCGTTTCGTCGTTTTTTACCGTCCCAGGCTCCGCTAAGACCTTTGCGTGTGTGTGTGTGTGTGTGTGTGCACATGCGCAGGGGTCAGCATGGGGGGGGGTGTTGTGCGCATGCGTGGGGGGGAGGGAATGGGTGTGGGTATGCATGTGCGCGCTAGCGTGCGCACCCCCCTTTTTGGCACGCGAACCAAAAAAGGTTCGCCATCACTGCTCTATGACATGGGTGTCAAACTCGCCCACCACATCAGCTCACAGAACCGGTAGTAAAAAAAATTAGATTTCACCACTGCTCCAGTCCTCTAAGCATCTTTGTTTTTCTTCTCTGCATTCTTTTTAGAGTCATATTTTTTATATCACAGCAAAACTGGAGGCATATAAGAGGTCTGTAAGGGACGTGCATAAGCACATCAGCGTGCCTACCGTCCCTGTCCTAATGTCCCCTTTTATTCATATCCATTTAATGTACTCATCCATTCCATGTTTATACCTATATCTGTTTCCTAAAACATGCTTGACAAAATAAATAAATAGAATAAAAATAAATAAATAAATATTCCGAGTGCGGTTTTACCAATGCATTATAAAGCAGTACATTATAAAATGATACTTAAGCCTGTTCAGGGACAAAACAATAAGATCTTTTTTTAAAAAAAAAACTGGAAACTTTTCATGGACATTTTGCTGAAAATAGAGAAAAATGAAATCATATTTTCGATTTCCTTAAGCTTCTGTTGTGATTTTGCAATAATATTCTAACTACTGCCAACTGGCCTGACCTGAAATATTTTGTAGTTTACAATGAGCAAGAAAAAACATATTTTCTCCCAGCTGAGAGACGAAGAATTTTCAAAAATTTCTTCCTGCAAGGAATGATAATTAAACTAACAATTTGTTGTCATTTTACAACATCTAAGGCATCTAAAAATCAGAGTTTTGTATATTAACATTGCTATGGCACTACGGCACCTTATCTTATTTTCCAGCTCCTGAGGGCCATGGTGAAAACAGCCATGTCAAAAAAAATGACATCTTGTCACCTTTTGGGGTCCCCCCCCCCCCGATTTAAAACAATTTTCACATGAATAGAAACTTCACATGGGTGCCTCACTTGTTCTAACTATGCAGATGGCACTTTGAGATCTTCCAACATGTTAAAATAATGCTAAAGTTGTAGAAGATCTCAAGATGCCATCAACGTATTTGCAATTAAGAACACACCTGTGTTGGAGTTCTCCTAACGTAAAGATATTCATCAATAGGTTGAAAAGTAGTTATTAAACCAATTAAAATGCATCTCCTAAATTAAGTCCCAATCATACCACATATATCTTCTTTTGACTTCTGTAGCTCTGCCAACCTTTAAAAAAACAAAATGTGGCAAAACTTGAAATGTAGAGTATGCTGATTCTGCATCTTTGCTTTGATAAAACTCTTCATCTCAAGGGCTCTATTAAACTTCTAGTACAGACTCTTTGAAGATAAGCAAAAGATCTAAAAACCAGTAGTAGCTTTGCTTGGTTCTTTTGCCTGGCATTATCACTTACCAAACAGTAATGCCTGCATGTTTTTGTTGACAACTATTTCCAAAGGAAGCTTTATAGCAAGTTACTCAATAAAAACCCGGCAGAAATTATCTTCCAACTCTGCTAATAATGGGTGGGTTTTGCACATCAGCTGATAACAGAGGGTGTAATCTAAACCCAGATGGTACAATTACAAATGCGTGTTGACTGTAGACTAAGACCTGCTGTGTCTGGTTTGAGTATGTACCTACCACTGGAGTTTGCAAACAGTGATTGATGGCATAGGGCAGGGGTGTCAAACTCTATTTCACGGAGGGCCGCATCAGGATTGTGTTTGACCTCATAGAGCTGGGATGGGCGTGGGCAAGATGGGCATGGCCAAGGTGGGCGTGGCCAGCTTGACATCACTCGTGTCGGGGACGCTTGTGGTGGCCCGAGCCCTCTGCCAGCGAAAACGGGCTCCTGATCTCCGCAACAGCCTCCTGCAGCCCTCTGCCAGTGAAAACGGAGCTTAGGTGGGCTGTGCGTGCCCCCCAGGCCCCCTTTTGGCCATGACAGCTTCCTGCAGCCCTCTGCCAGTGAAAACGGAGCTTAGGTGGGCTGTGCGTGCCCCCCAGGCCCCCTTTTGGCCATGACAGCCTCCTGCAGCCCTCTGCCAGTGAAAACGGAGCTTAGGTGGGCTGTGCGTGCCCCCCAGGCCCCCTTTTCGGCCGCAACAGCCTCCTGCAGCCCTCTGCCAGTGAAAACGGAGCTTAGGTGGGCCATGCGAGCCCCCCCAGGCCCCCTTTTGGCCATGACAGCCTCCTGCAGCCCTCTGCCAGTGAAAATGGAGCTTAAGTGGGCCATGTGTGCCGCCCAAACCCCCTTTTGGCCATGACAGCCTCCTGCAGCCCTCTGCCAGTGAAAACAGCTGCCAGGAGACCATCGCAGCCAAAAACAGGGCCTGGGAGGGCCATGCGCAGCCCTCCCAAGCACCATTTTCGCTGGCAGAGACACTGCAGGCTGGTCCTTCGCTGTTTCTAGGGTGGCCCCGTGGGTTGGATCCACCCCCCGAGGCCTTGAGTTTGACATCCCTGGCTTAGGGTGACGTGGGCTATGAGTGTCTTCATTAAACTATAGCTTAGAGTACAAGAAACGTGTCTTCAGTAAAGCTAAACTCCTGATTCATATTTCCAGTTTCCAGGCTTATCCCCTTGATGGGGTTCTTCAGATATTTAGCTTTTAAACTATACACAGCCAAAAGTTTGGATTGCAAATTGCAGGTCTAAGCTTATTCCATCATGTTGTCTCTTATTTAAGAATAGGCAAATTTCTTGTCAGTTCCAAGTCCTATTTTCTCAGGGTCATCAACTCCATTGATAGGTGCTCCGCCCCTTAATTGCAATCCCACTTTGTGCCTCCCAGTAGTAAGCCACCAGAGAAGGAGCAGGTAATTAATTCTAACTGATCACTGATATGTTTGAAGGTATTGTTTGGGCTACACATAACTCTTGGGCTGAAAGCTACCGATCAATCTTAACATAAATCTAATAATACAAGAGATTATTTGTTGAACTGTAGGCTCCTTGGTGCTCTGTAAGTTTGGTTGCTTTCTTGCAGACATTTCATTACCCAACTAGGTAACACCATCAATGCTAGAAGTCCCATTCCTTTCTAGCACTGATGATGTTAATTAGTTGGGTAATGAAACATCTGCAAGAAAACAACTAAGCTCAGAGAGCACCAAGGACCCCACATAAACCTAGTATTTTGACTTGGTTCGTCCATCCTTCCCTCTAGGTCATGGTTTGCTGAACAAGCCATAATAGGCCTTTTAAGCTAGAATTGGATAACACTGGAGTAACAACATCTGCAGCTTAGACTCCCATCCTTTTGAACAACTGTAGCAGGTTGTCAGAGATGCAGCAACACAGTGGTGGGATTCAATTTTTTTAACTACTGGTTCTGTGGGTGTGGCTTGGTGGGCGTGGCAGGGGAAGGTTACTGCAAAATCCCTATTTCCTCCCAATCAGCTGGGACTCGGGAGGCAGAGAATAGATGGAGTATTTACTGGTTCTCCGAACTACTCAAAATTTCCACTACCGGTTCTCCAGAACTGGTCAGAACCTGCCGAATACCACCTCTGCAGCAACATCATTGCAAGAGATGGTATGGCTATTTTTTTAAAAAATTATGGTTGGCTTGGCAAGATGTTTATGAAGAAAGGAGAACAGTAGGTCTCCAGATGAAAACTGCTCCTATTCCCACACCTAAACCGTCTAATCTCTGAAAAATAGGCTGATAATTTTCAGCCCTATGAACTTGGGGTACCAGAGGATTACATATTGCTTGTGTTTAACTTAACCTATAAACACAGAGTTGACATTCTTGTCCACAGCCTGTCTACCTCCTGTCTGAATGAGTTCGTCTGTACACACAAGTAAATCAAACACAACTGAGTTGTTGATCTGCACATGCAAATCCCTGGCACATACAGAATTATGTAAGATTGTCATGGCACGACTTCTCAATTCTTATTTCACTTGAGCACTCAGACAATAGAATCAGATTTTGCAGAATCCTATAATAAACCTGCCAAGCCTGTTGCGCCAGTGAGTAATATAATAAATAATGTACATCATAAACAATGCCTCTATTATGCTGCTTTTGAGTCTCGCAGACTGTAGTCTGCCTCTAAACTTAGTTAGCAGCCACCACCACGGTGTTTTCTAGTTTGCTTCGCCAACCAGAATATGGTAATGGGCAGAAAACATACTAATCTCCTTCCTGCCTACAGAATCATGGTTCCTATCAGGATCTTCCTTTTAATGGGGAAAAGAAACAATGCCAGCCGTTTTCACCTTGGCAATGAATTTTTGTTCTTTTTATTAGAAACTCAAATTTAATAGCTAGGGAGAGATTGCTCCCTACATTTGCCCTTGTCATAGTCAGGGGAAGGCAGTTCTGTTCCTGGAATTGAAAAATGTGTGTATGGGTGTGTACATATGGATCTATGTTTATAGACACACACATACACAACATACACCCACATTTTTCAATTCCAGGAACAGAACTCCCTTCCACTGACTATGACAAGGGCAAATGAATATTACACACACACACACACACACACGCACACACACACACACACACACACACGCACACACTTCGGATACAAAGAGACTGACAATAAATATGATTGACCAAATATTAATTTAAGTAGAATTATTGCCTGTGTGGTCCTGCTAAATTTATTTATTTATTTATTTATTATTAGGTTCTTCTATGCCGCCCTACTCCCTAAGGACTCAGGGCGGGCGTACAACATTTTAAAATAACACTAAACAATAAACTTCATTTAAAAACAATTTAAAAAATTAAAAAAAGTTAAAAAGACATTCAACAACATACATACAGGGGGAAATCTCGGATAAAAACTAGTCTCAAACCCCTGCCTGCAGGAAGAGCCATGTCTTGACGGCTTTCCGGAAGGCCAGCAAGGTGGGGATAATTTGGATCTCTGGGGGAAGTTGGTTCGAGAGCACGCCCCCCCCCCACACAGAGAAGGCCCTCCCCCTCGGGCCCGCCAGTCGGCATTGTTTGGCTGACGGGACCGGGAGGAGACCCACTTTGTGGACCCTAACCGGTCGGAGGGAAGTATGAGGCAGAATGCGGTCCTGGAGGTAACCTGGTCCTAAGCCATGTAGGGCTTTAAAGATGATGATCAACACCTTGAATTGCACCCGGAGACCAATGGACAGCCAATGCAGCTGGCGGAGTATAAGTGTTACGTGGGTGTATCTTGACACACCCACCACAGCACGCGCAGTCGCATTTTGCACCAGCTGGAGTCTCCGAATACTCTTCAAGAGTAGCCCCATGTAGAGCGCATTGCAGTAGTTGAATAAAAGCTGTAAATTGAATAAAAGCTGCCCAAATGGGAGATTACATAGAGATTGTTGTGTTTGGGGAGATCCTTCTTCAATTGCTATTCAACCATGGACCCCACTGGTCTTGCTTTTATAACATGTAAGTAGGAAAGTTCAGTGTAATGGGCATATTGCATAAAAAGGGTTAAATGGCTCAGCCTACTAATCCAATGCTGTTCTATTTAACCTCCAGGAAATCCATTCAGGGTTAAACTAACTTTACTCAACTCTCTTGTAGGAAGGCTAAACTTAGTCATGACTAGGCTATGTAAACTTAGTCAGTTATTGTTCCTAGTCCTCTAAGCGGTAGTGGGTTTCTCTTACCGTTGCTACCAGTTCGGAAATGGGAGCGCGCATGCGCAGAGCGTTTTTGATGATGTCCAGCCGGATGGGTGGAACCTCCCGCCTCTGCCGCTACCGGTTTGCTGAACCGGTAGCAACCCACCACTGCCTCTAAGTAAAAGAAGTGAAATGAAATGGTGACTGAGCAAGGAGATGTAACTGGGTTAATGGAAGACTGGGTTCTCCCAACACCCTACTCCCTGAACTAACAAAGCATGGTAAAGCATGCCAGCAGTGTGAGTGGCAGCCAAGAAAGCCCATACAATCCTAAATTGCATTAATAGAGGGATACAATCTAGGACTAGGGAGGTACTAATATCACTCTATAAAGCCTTAGTTAGACCACACCTAGAGTACTGCATACAATTTTGGTCACCACACTACAAGAAAGACATTGAAACTCTAGAGAAAGTGTAGAGGAGAGCAACCAGGATGATTAGGGGGCTGGAAACTAAAACATACGAAGAGCGGTTGCAGGAACTGGGCATGGCCGGTCTGGCGAAGAGAAGGACCAGGGGTGACATGATAGCAGTGTTCCAATACTTGAGGGGATGCCACAGATCAGGTCAGGCTGTTTTCCAAAGCACCAGAAGGCCAGACAAGAAACAATGGATGAAAGCTGACCAAGGAGAGATTCAACCTAGAATTAAGGAGGAACTTTCTGACGGTGAGAGCGATCAACCAGTGGAACAGCTTGCCTGCGGAGGTTGTGAGAGCTCCAACACTTGGGACTTTCAAGGAGAGATTGGACTGCCATTTGTCCGAAATGGTGTAAGGACTCCTGCTTGAGCAGGGGGTTGGACTAGATGACCTACGAGGTCCCTTCCAACTCTAATAATCTGTAATCTGTAATCTGTGTTCATATTACATGCTTCACTACAAACTATCATATATTAACATGATCAGCTAGTAATTCACACTACATCTTAGGTCTAGAGCTGAATTCCTAGAATGTACTGCCCAATCCCACTTTAGCCTAGCTGGTTGTGTGAATCTAGCCAGGTATTAGGAAGAATAATCTGTAGTCTTTCCTCCTATAACAAGTTGGTCTACAGAGTTTTTTCCTTCCTATAATAGTTCTGGCTATTTTTATTTTGAAGGTCAGAGGCCGGCAAAGGACCCTGTCGATTTTAATCATTAGATGCAAATGTTAGTGAAACCAGTACAGACAACTTCCAAGAAAAGAAAATTAACTGTGGGCCAAAATAGAAATAGAACAATTTGGAGAAACACAATGACCGACAGGATAGAAAGCCATTTCTCTGCGCTACCCTGAAAGTATCACAAATGGAAGAGGAGCAAAACCTAGATATTCTCCAGATGCCCAATAAGGCCAGTCAGGCAGAGGTTTGGCCTCTACAACATTGGCACTGCCTGTCTGCAAAATCCCATTGGTTCCTTTTGGCAGCCGATAGAGATTTTTTCATTCTGCCAAGATCTTTAACAGCACTTTGATGTCATTTCTTCATGCCATTTATAATGTCAAATCAGGAAGCTGCTCATAAATTTCCTCTGTTCTATTGCGCTGTTCCCTATGTACATTGCAAGGCCTTTCCCTCCAGTTCTGCATTGCTTTTATATAGCTGTATTTGTTTACAATGTCTTCCTGACTCTACACTGACCCGGAAAGCTGCTGTTAATGCCAAGACTAAAAGCCCAGTAGGGGAAGCGAAAAAAATTGCCTTTGTTTCCTTGAAAATGCCTCCTGATGTTGCATCCCTGAACTCTTAAGACTGCTCAATCTGGAAGGGAGAAAATGAGACAGGAGGAGCCGGTCAGTGCAATTTCTGCAAATTTATTCCAAGCTACATTACATTTAATGGATAAAACACCCAGACACAAACTGGGCAATTTGATCTACGCAGTACAGTGCAGTGCAGTGAGATGTGAGCAATAGCAATAGCACTTAGACTTATATACCACTTTGCAGTGCTTTATAGCTCTCTCTAAGCGGTTTACAGAGTCAGCATATTTCCCCCAACAATTTGGGTCCTCATTTTACCCACCTCGGAAGGATGGAGTTAAAAGCTGCGGTGGTGAGACCCCTCCTGAAGAAGCCTTCCCTGGATCCAGCTGATTTGAAGAGCTACCTTTTTTAGGGAAAGTTGTGGAGAAGGTGGTGGTTACTCAGCTTCTACAACTTCTGGATGAAACAGACCATCTAGATCCTTATCAGTCGGGTTTCAGGCGCGGCTACAGTACTGAAACTGCCTTGGTCGCGCTGATGGATGATCTCTGGCGGGCCCGAGACGGGGGTAATTCCTCCGTCCTGGTGCTACTTGACCTCTCAGCGGCCTTCGATACCATCGACCATGGTATTCTTCTGCATCGTCTCGGCGAGTTGGGAGTGGGAGGCACCGTTTTGCGGTGGTTCTCCTCCTATCTCGCCGATAGGATGCAGTCGGTGTTGGCAGGAGGGCAGAGATCATCCCCTAGGCCCCTAGTATGTGGGGTGCCTCAGGGGTCGGTTCTCTCGCCCATCCTGTTTAACATTTACATGAAGCCGCTGGGGGAGATCATCCGCAGACATGGGGTGCGTTTCCACCAGTACGCTGATGACACCCAGCTGTACATCACCACCCCGTCTGACTTCAGTGAGGCAGTTGCTGTAATGTGCCGATGCCTGGATGACATTAGGATCTGGATGGGGAGGAACAGACTCAGACTTAATCCCGACAAGACTGAGTGGCTTTGGGTATTGCCCCCTAAGGACTACGACAACTGTCCCTCCTTGGTTTTCGAGGGAGTGAAATTGACCCCCTCGGATCAGGTCCACAACTTGGGGGTCCTCCTAGACCCACAGCTAAAATTGGAACATCATCTTTCTGCTGTGGCTAGGGGGGCCTTTGCACAGGTTCGCCTGGTGCACCAGTTGCGGCCATACTTGGAGAAGGAGGCTCTACTCACGGTCACTCATGCCCTTGTCACCTCTCGCTTGGACTACTGCAACGCGCTCTACATGGGGCTACCCTTGAAGAGTATCCGGAGACTTCAGTTGGTGCAAAATGCGGCTGCGCATGCTGTGGTGGGTGTGCCTAGGTACACCCACGTGACACCTATACTCCACCAGCTGCATTGGTTGCCCATCGGTCTCCGGGTCCAATTCAAGGTGTTGATCACCATCTTTAAAGCCCTTCATGGCTTAGGACCAGGCTACCTCCGGGACCGCATTCTGCCTCACACTTCCCTTCGACTGGTTAGGGCCCACAGAGTCGGCCTCCTCCAGGTCCCGTCGGCCAAGCAATGCCGGCTGGCGGGCCCTAGTGGGAGAGCCTTCTCTGTGGCCGGCCCCATGCTCTGGAACCAACTTCCCCCAGAGACCCGAACTATCCCCACCCTTCTGGCCTTCCGGAAAGTCGTTAAGACATGGCTCTTCTTGCAGGCTGGGGGTAGAGCTTAATCCACTCGAGCTCACCCCCAAGTATGTATGGTTGTTGAATGTCTGTTGGGTTGATTTTAAATATTGAGTCTTTTAACTTTTATATTGTTTTTAAATATTATTTATGAATTGGTTATTCTGTATTTTTCTCTGTTGTACGCCGCCCTGAGTCCTCCGGGAGTTGGGCGGCATATAAGAATACCAAATAAATAAAATAAATAAATAAATAAATGGAGTCAACCTTGAGCCTGGTGAGATTTGAACTGCCAAATTGCAGGCAGCCGGCAGTCAGCAGAAGTAGCTTGCAGTACTGCACTCTAACCACTGTGCCACCGTGGCTCATGCAGATCTATATATTGGAGAAGCGAAGCAACCATTTCACAAACACATGGCGCAACACAGGAGAACAAACCCATCAGGAGAAGATTCAGCGGTCCATCTGCATTTGAAAGACAAAAGTCACTCTTTTGAAGAGAGCAAAGTCCACATTTTGGATAGAGAGGATCATTGGTTTGACAGGGGGGTTAAAGAGGCCATTTATGTTAACACTGAGCAGCCCTCTCTCAACAGAGGGGGAGGGATAAGACACCACCTATCTCCTGTCTACAATGCAGTCCTCCAAGAAGATTCCACTCCCATTTGCACTCTGATTCAGGTGACCCTGAGGACACAGATAAATCTCCAAGTGGCCTCAACGGGCCCTCAGAGAGAGCTCTAACGACCAGATGACTGCAAAGAAATACAATCCTCCCATCCAGTGGTGGGTTCCTACCGGTGCGGTCTTGCCTGTTCGTCGCCGCAGAGCCAAAGAAGCTGTTGGCGTTCGCGGCGCGGGGCTTCCCCTGCCCGCTTTCCTCGGCCGCCGGGACACCGCCATTTGCGTTCTTTTGCCCTCTGCACAAGCAGAACGCTTTGCACATGTGCAGAGGGCAAAAGAATGCAAACGGCAGCATCCCGGCAGCCGGGGAAAACGGGCAGGGGAAGCCCCGCGCCGAAAATGACAACAGCTTCTTCGGCTCTGCGGCGATGAACAGGCAAGACCGCACCGGTAGGAACCCACCACTGCTCCCATCCCATCCTGTCAGAACCTATCTTTCCATTCCTCCACCATCCAATTAAGAACCGAGGTGGCGCAGCGGTTAGAGTGCAGTACTGCAGGCTACTTTAGCTGACTGTGATCAGCAGTTCAGCTGTTCAAATCTCACCGCTCAGGGTTGACTCAGCCTTCCATCCTTCCGAGGTAGGTAAAATGAGGACCCAGATTGTTGGGGGCAATATAAATATATACATTGCCTAATGGTGTAAACCGCTTAGAGAGTGCTTGCACTATGAGGCAGTATATAAATCTCACTAATAAATAAATAAATAAATTATAACTGATGAAACCTCTTGGATAAGAAGTGAAACAACTTCCCATACTTCCTCAAATAAAAAACAGTCCAGTTGCCTTTTGAAAGAAAAGGCGGAAAAAAGCACCTTTGAGATAACTATGACCTGGATAGTTGGTCATGCTTTCAAAATAATGATTTATGAATGCATAAATTTTATGGAGAGACGTTCAATGCATTCATAAATCATTATTTTGAAAGCATGACGAACATCGCAGCATGGCAGGTTTAAACTTGTTAGACGGCTAAAAGGCCAAAATCTAGGTAAATAAATCCCAACCTTTTAGCAACAATGTAAAATAAGCCAGAACGGGGCAACTTCGGAACCATCAATGTTTTCAACTTGCATCGGACACCTTTTGTTAAAAGAGTCCCGCCCTACCAACCTTGTATAACAGATGGCCTTTTTAGAGGCTTGGATTGGAAAGTCCTTGGTTCAAAAGTCAGCTTGGGCCTAGCCATGATATAATGGCTACTTCATCCTAGGATGGTGAACCTCATTCTACTCCTGGGGGACACATTTCAAATGGGAGAGGGGGAAGGACCTCAGTTAGGAGGGTCAATGATGCAAAACAGGTAAGGCCATATCATGAATGTAGACAGGGCTATGATTGTACGGCTTTATGAGAGTCCTGTATTCAAGGTTTATTTATTTACTTATTTTATTTTATTTATTTATTTATTTTATTTGTCAAAACGTGTACAAGATAACAGGTATGGGTATAAACATAAACAAAAGGAAAGTAGGTATAGGTAAATTTGGACAATAGGACAGTAGGACAGGGACGGTAGGCACAATGGTGCGCTTACAGACCTCTTAGGAATGGGGAGAGGTCGACTATAGACAGTCTAAGGTTAAAGTTTTTGGGGTTTGGGGAAGAAACCACAGAGTCAGGTAGAGCATTCCAGGCATTGACCACTCTGTTGCTGAAGTCGTATTTTCTGCAGTCGAGTTTCGAGCGGTTTACATTGAGTTTGAATCTATTGTGTGCGTGTGTGTTGTTGCGGTTTTTGTGTGCATTGTTCAGTCGCTAAGTCAAACTCTTCATGACATCATGGACCATAGCATGCTAGCCTCCCCTGTCCTCCAGTGTTTCCCAGAGTTTGCCCAAATTTTTGTTCATTGCATCGGCGACACTATCTACCAATCTCACCCTCTGTTGTCCCCTTCTTCTTCTGCCTTCCATCTTTCCCAACATCTGGGTCTCTTCCAATGAGCCCTCTCTTCTCATTAGGTGGTCAAATTATTTGAGCTTCAGCTTCGGGATCTGTGTTTCCAAAGGACAGTCAGGATTGATATTTTTTTCCAGGATTGACTGATTTGACCTCCTTGCAGTCCAAGGGAATTTCATGATCTTCTCCAACACCACAATTCGAAAGCATCAATTCTTTGGCGCTCAGCCTTCTTTGTGATCCAAACTCTCACAGCCATACACGACTACTGGGAAAACTATATGGACTTTTGTCAGCAAGGTGATGTCTCTGCTTTTTAATAGGCTTAGATTTGCCATAGGTTTCCTCCCCAAGAAGCAAGTGTCAAAGCATCGTTTGCCACATTATTACACAGAAGAATGCGGACTGTGGGAACAGGGGAGGGTGGATGTCACCAGGCAACTAGACAGCAACGTGATTGGACCATGTGACTGATTGTTTTGAGAAAGTGACAAACTTTTACTTTTAATTAGGTGAAAACCACGGGAACCTTCAGAGTCGGTTTTCACCAGATCTGTGCCAATATGATATATCCAATAAAGCTATTCTTTGAGGAATCTGCCTGCCTTGGAGTTTTGCTTGTTATGGGTCTATAACTTGGAAACCTAACATTTGGCCTTTGGGGCTCAGCCAAAGAGGTCTAGTCATGTTGAGCTTGGACAGGATCACTTGTGATATGGACATTCTTCTAGCACTCTCCTTTTGGTGGAATTGTTGCATCCCTTTCAAACTATTCCTAAGATACAAAAAGATCTTCTTCATTCAAAGGGTGTGTTCTGCCCCAGCTACGGACCACAAAGAACGCAGCACACACAAAGTCCGTTCAAACAGTAGTTTACTAATTAAGGACTACTAATGAGCTTTCTTAGTAGTCGTCACACACAAATACAGTTTAAAGCAGTCTTTTCTGAACAACGGCTGTTAATTCAACTTCATTAACAGCCAGCACGAGTCCACGAAATAATAACTCAATTCTGAGTAAACAGTCTTGTAGATAACAGCAATCTTATGGTGGTTGGCAAAATGCCCAGAAGCAATTTGCAGGAAAAAGCCAAGAGAGAGAACAAGAGCCGATCAGAGTCAAGGCACGAAGGAATATGAACGATCGTTGTTTCCTGCAAATTGCTTCCTTCGTCGTCATCCCTTAAATAGGCTAGGGGAGTGGCCAATTAGCCCCAAGCCTTACTCCCGAGGAGACCACCTCCTGAGGAACCACTCCTGCCTTTTGGCAGCTCTGCATGCCCATGCATTGAGAATAGGCTCCTCCTCTTCTTCCTCGTCACTGATGGGAGCTTCTGGAGGTTCTGAAGGCCCTGGCTGAATCTCCGCCTCTGGCACCGAGTCTTCTCCAGCCTCCTCCCTGTCCGACTCGGGTGCCAGCTGCACAGGCCGCTGGCGCATCACCCCATCAGCCTCTGCGCTGCCGGAATCAGCTACCAGAAGCACGGGCTGCTGGCAGGCCACAACAGGGTGTTGCCTACCTATCTGCGCATCATTCTCAGAAATAAACTGAGTCCAGAAGAAATATTTATGCAGATATGCAGAGAACATGGGAGGCATTGTACAATTAAACCTTTGGCTATATACATGGTGGATTTAAAGTTCATGTCCCCA
Organism: Diadophis punctatus similis; assembly: GCA_023053685.1. NCBI lineage: Eukaryota > Metazoa > Chordata > Lepidosauria > Squamata > Dipsadidae > Diadophis > Diadophis punctatus. The sequence continues at coordinate 12,101,162 of JALIGW010000015.1, read as the reverse complement.
GATAACAAAGATCTTCTTAGTTAAATCCTAGGGAGTTCCTGTGCAAGGAAGATGAAGCCATAAGTAGCACTTCAACTTTGCATAAGCTTTTAACTTGTGCAAAGCTCCCAGCGAACTGGTTGAAAAAGTGCTGAATTTATTAGGGAATAAAGAGGAAGATCAGAGCAATGGGAAGGATTTGAGGATCCAGTGTTAACCTTGCGACAGCCAGAAACAGTTTTTAAAAATCCATAATAGTGGAGCTGGATCTAATGTACAGGGAGGTAAGCATCGGAGCAGCCAACCTGAGATACAGAAAGAAGTTCATTCAAGATCAAAGTGATCGAATTGTCTACCTAGTCCAATATGGAATTTACTTAAGAATGGGGAAAAAATAGCAATAGCACTTTTCTTATATACCGCTTCATAGTGCTTCATAGTGCTTTACAGCCCTCTCTAAGCGGTTTACAGAGTTCAGCCTATTGCCCCCAACAATCTGGGTCCTCATTTTACCCACCTCGGAAGGATGGAAGGCTGAGTCAACCTTGAGCCGGTGAGATTTGAACAGCCGAACTGCTGAACTAGCAGTCAGCCTGCAATGGCTGCATTTAACCACTGCACCACTTCAGCTCCTAAAATGATGATTTAATATACGGGTAGTGCCCAAGACATCCAGATAACCAGAATACAAAAACCAAGTTGGAAGAGATCGTGGAGGTCTTCTAGTCCAACTCCTTGCTCAAGCAGGAGACCTATACCTGTGATGGCAAACCTATGGCACGCGTGCCACAGGTGGTACACAGAGCCCTCTCTGCGGACATGCCAGCCGTCGGCCCAGCCCAGCTCCACCGTGCACCCGGGTGCACCTCCCGCCAGCCAGCTGTCTTCGGGTCTCTGCCGTGCATGTGCAGGGGGTGGGGTGCATGCGCAGGGGTGCTCACATTGCATTTTGGAGCCTCACACGGCACCTCCGTGCCCAGTTTTGGCTTCCAGGTTGGTGCACGGGGGGGTCGCACATGCGGGGGTGTCGCATGCACATGTTCGGGGGGGTGACACGCGCATGTGGGGGAGGGCGCATGCAGGGGGTGTCGTGCACGCATGCACGGGGCGGGACATGTGGGGAGTCACACACATATTGCATTATGGGTGCGGGCGTGTGCGTGCACTATCGTGGGTGCACGCTGTCGCAGGCATGAGCGCGTGCTTTTGGCACACGATGACAAAAAGGTTAGCCATCACTGCCCTAAACCATTTCAGACAAATCATTGTCCAATATTTTCTTAAAAATCTCCAGCGACGGAGCACCCCCAACCATTCTACTGGTTAATTGTCAACTATCAGACTAGTTCTTGCTGGTAAATGCAAACATAAAAATACTCATCTGGGGGGATTGAGCTAAAAAAACATAGACAATCCATCACAGAAGCAGAATGGGTAGCAAAGAGATGTTTTCTTCTGGTTCTATAACCGAATCATAAAAATTGAGAAGCATCTATACAAAGAACTCACTTGCAAAATCAGAACTTGCCATTTCTCTGTGTAATTTGCTTATACGAATATACGTGTATTTTCCAGCAGAAAATCTCAGTTTTTCTTCTTCTTTTCCCTTTTGATCTTCATTAGGATGGGACAATGCAGAACTTATCTTCAGTGCTATGATTAGGTACAAGGCAACAATGATTTTACGTGAGCGGTCTTGATCGTCACAGAAGGCCAGCAAGTCAATAATTAGCTATGAGTTTAAAATAATGTGGAGTCTGACTCCCAAATCCTTGTGATTTTAGACCACATGTTCCAGTTGCTATTGAAAAGCTAAACCGTATTGCTTTGGTTCTTTGATCACAACTATTGCTTCAGTGCAAACAAAAGGTAAACTATATTTGCTAGGGCCAATAAAACAGACATGCAAATATTTCCAAACCCTGAGCTGTAAACATTTCATGTTTTGGTCAAAGTGACCTTGCTTTGCCCGGAGTTCATTGGAGAGCAAGGTAAAAACCACTAGCGTACTCTTATGAACCACCCTGTCAATTGTAAACAATCATATTTAGGTTAGACACACAAAATTTAAATAGAGGGCATGGAATTTGAAAGGAAATGATCAAGTAAATAATTATGTACATGGAAAACCAAATAAGAGTGCCATAATCAGCAGTTGCAGAAAATTCACAATATTTAGCCAAAATACCCTAGACCAGGGATGTCAAACTCAAGGCCTGCGGGCGATTTAGATCTTTTCTTGGAATTCAGACAGTTAGAAACAAAGCCAAGATTAAAAGTCTAATAGAAAATATTTATTTCAGTACAAAAAAAATAAATCCTGAATAATTACATCTTTGCTAAAAAACACGACCGTTCAGGTCAACAGCTAAGGCAAAAGACAGGGGTTGACAGGGGTTGCCCTGGAAACAGCGAAGGACCAGCCCGTGGTGCCTCTACCAGCAAAAATGAAGCTCTGGAGGGCTGCTCCGTTTTCACTGGCAGAGCGCTCGGGCCACCACAGGTGCCCCCAACACGAGTGACATTGAGCTGGCCACATACCCGGGCCCCCCGAGGTCAAACACAACCCTGATACGGACCTCAATGACACCCCTGACCTACCTCTGCCCTAGATCTTGCCATTTGAATAGAAGATGAGATACAAAGACCAGCTCATCCCATAGCTATAGGCTACTGCCCTCTTGAGTATTTCCATTGTGGATGGGTTTTATTTTATTTTATAAGGATGCAATTTTTCAAACTGCTGCTGTGATAAAAGCTTGGATCGTATCTCAGATCACATATTTCCAAGTTCTCCATGTACTTGGAGAGAGTAGAGGTTGCATCACTTTAATCACTTTGGGCAGCAAAGATCGTTTCTGGAAAAAAGGGGGAAGAAAACTCTTTGAGAGATGTTGAAGCAAAGAGCCAGGCCCAGGTTTTTCGAAGCGTTTTAATCTATGGCAAAGTTCGGAGATAAAGCAACGGAGAAAGCATCGTATGAATTTTCTGCCCCAGGCGGATCCTGAAGCTGTTTATAGTCCTCAACTGAGGCCATTCCAAGAAATTGGGTAAAACCTGTTCCACAGGCCTTCCCATCTCAGTGGCCTAGTTTCCATCCAGGCTTCAAACCGAAACCTTGGAATCTTCCTTAGAGAAAGGGAGCATTTGTTGAAATCAGTGCTGGAACTGATGCAAATGATCTCCTGCTACAGGGGTGGGTTCTACTTACCTTCCCTACCGGTTCGGGGTTGCGCCGGAAGTGCACGTTTTGCACGCCCCCATCGCTCCCAGGTTAAACTGGTCTGCGCATGCACAGGAGGCTTTGCGCATGCGCAGAGGGTTATTTTCACGTAAATTTGGCTCCGGTGGATGGATTTCAAGCCGAAGGACCAGTTCGGGGTGGTGGTGTCCAGCCAGCCTTTGCTGCCGGTTCGGCGAACGGGGGAGGGGGGGGAATTCCCGCTACCTGTTTTAGCAAACCGGTCCGAACCGGCAAGAACCCACCTCTGTCCTGCTAGTAAGAAATACCAAAGAAAAGGCAATTGATGTCAATAACAAGCTGACATTACCAAAATGAACCAACGGAATGAATGAAAACTCACCAGTCCTGAGGAGTAGTCTTCATTTATTTGGTTTCTTCTGAAAAAATGATTTAATTTTCATTCTTTCTGATGCAGCCTAAGGTTTTTACAAATAGAGTTATTTTTAAAAAATAATTTTAATTAGAGAGTTTTTAAAAGTTTTTAACAGTTTTCCTCTTTGCAACATTTCTGCATCGGTATGCATCCGTTATATATCCATTTTCCCCTTGACATCTCTATATCTATACATATGGTTCCATTATCCTTTATACATACTAATATATTAATATACTAATTTGTAAACATACGTTTTGTGTTGAATGTATTTATACAGATTTATTACTATTTTCCAACTTCTAAATCTTCTTTCCTTGATATTTTCTTAGCTTTTGCACCTATCTTCAAACCAGTTATACCATACATTCCATACCAAATAGTATTCCATTTCTCCTTTATCTTTTATCTCTTTTGTTAGTCTATCCATCTCCGCGCACTCTAACACTTTTCTTATCACACTTTCCTCTGATGGTATAGTATTATTTTTCCAGTTTTGCACATACACAATTCTGGCTGCAGTAATGACATGTAATATTAAATATTGCATTTTTTTAATCATAATTTCCTGTAAGTATGCCTAGTAAAAATAATTCCGGTTTCAGTTCTATTCGTTGTTTTGTTATCTCCTCAAGCCACTTTCTTATTCTTATCACAATATTTTTTTGCTACTGCACACCTCCACCACATATGATAATGGTTTAATTTTAATTCTTTCTGATCCAGCCTAAGGTTTTTTACAAATAGAGTTATTTTTACAAGTACAAAGTAAGGTGAATTTGAGAGAAAGTTGGGGGGTTTATGGACTACTCTAAGCCATAAATAGATCTGTTTTGCTCTTTCTTGGCAGAGTGTACATAACCAGCCCATTCTGGTCTTTAAACCATCATTTATGACTTGGGAATAAAGCTAGAACAGATGGGATGAAGACTAATATTGGGCAGCAAAGGTTTTGAAGGGCCCTTGGTGGTCTCTGGGCTTTGTTGTTTTCTTGCAGACATTTCATTACTCAAACTAGGTAATATCATCAGTGCTAGTAAGGAGGGTGGTTTGCTATCAGTTTATATTGTAGTGTAGCAGCCCCCAACCTTTTGGGCACCAGGGACCGGTTCCATAGAGAGAGCTATTTCCCTGGACCAGAGGGGGTGTGGTTTTGTGTGCTGGGGCTTCGCGTGTTTGCACAGCCCAGTTTCTGGTATGCCATGGACCGGTGCCAGTTCACGGACCTGGGGTTGGAGACCCCTGTTCTAGTGGCTTGCCCTGACAGTTGTTCTGCCCCAGCTACGGCCCACAAAGAACGCAGCACACACAAATTCTGTCCAAACCTTTGTTTACTAAATTAAGGGCTACTAATGAGCTTTCTTAGTAGTCGTCACACAAATACAGTTTAAAGCAGTCTTTGCTGAACACCCGCTGTTAATTCAACTTCATTAACAGCCAGCACGAATCCATGAAATAATAAATCAAGTCTGAGCAAACAGTCTTGGAGATAACACCAATTCTTACAATGGTTGGCAAAATGCCCAGAAGCAATTTGCAGGAAGAATGCCAAGAGAGAGAACAAGAGCCGAGCAGACGTTTCTGAATTCAAGATACAAAGGCATATGAATGAACGTTGTTTCCTGCAAATTGCTGCCATTGTCATCATCCCTTAAATAGGCTAGAGGAGTGGCCAATTAGCCCCAAGCCTTACTCCCGAGGAGACCTCCTCCTGAGGAACCACTCCTGCCTTTTGCTAGCTCTGTGTGCCCGTGCATTGAGAATAGGCTCCTCTTCTTCTTCCTCGTCACGGATGGGAGATTCTGGAGCTTCTGAAGGCCCTGGCTGAATCTCCGCCTCTGGCACCGAGTCCTCTCCAGCCTCCTCACTGTCTGACTCGGGTGCCAGCTGCACAGGCCGCTGGTGCATCACCACATCAGCCTCTTCTCTGTCGGGATCCGCTACCAGCTGCATGGGCTGCTGGCGGCCCACAACATCAGTGTTGGTGGGGGTGGTCTTAGAGATTCTTTGGTTGGGCTGTTTACTGTTGGCTTCTTTGGCAGTTTCTTCTTGATTGGGGTATTGTTTACTTGATTGTTGGTCTGGTGTTAATTTGGGAGTCTTTGTTTTTTCCACCTGAGGGGTCCTACAACTGTTAATCCACAACATGGCTCCAGATGTATATTCCAACATCTATAGAAAGCACAATCTTGCAAAACACAGCTGTAACTATAAGTGTCAACCTGCAAAACGACTTCAGCTGAAGCCATTTTGCTTCATTTCTTGGTTGCCATTGAGGAGGGGGTGCCTCAGCTGGCGAGCCATAACATCTACCAGCCGGTGTGAGAATCAAGATCATGTCAACGGATACCTGCTGAAGTTGAGTGTGAACCTACAGCTGGACTGATTGGTCCATGTAACCTGAGAGACAAAGGAGGATGGGCAGGTCTTATTCTTTTAACTATCCCTAAGCGCGGGAATAATTTAGAGCTAGTTTCACCTTTCTAAGTGCCGATATGATGAACTCAATAAAGGAGCTCTTGAACCCGAACATAGCATCAGAGTCCTGATTTCCCTGAGTTCATTACTCGGAACAATGACAATAGACTTTCTGCATGGAATATGGAGAGGAGAGGTTATTTCTATGTAATCCCCCACTGATTAATATTAAAACTAAGTAAACTCGACGTGTTGGGTGCCCATAATTACTAGACTAGTAACTAACCTGGCTGAAGATGCTCTGTGGATACAGCTGGATGAATTGGAAGAAAATAGAACAGAATTCTTCATCGGCCAAATAAACATTAGATTGGATTGGACACCCAAGGAATTTGTCTCCGGTGCGTAAGTTCTCAGTTTACATGCAAACATAACTTCCCAGTGTACATATAAACAGCAAAGTGATAAATCATAAGATATAAACAACAAAGTGATAAATCATAAGGTACCAATAGGAGATGAGAATAGGAAAGACGAGAAGGATAGTAACAAAATTGATAATAGCAAAATTGAAATGGTTTGACGGATAACTAAAATGGTTAAAAGAAACAAATGGAATAAAAAGAACTTTTCCTGAAAATTCAACAGTTGACACCTTCAGTCATATCCAAAGCCAGACCTAAATCTTAATCCCAGATGAACCAAGTCCAGACAGTCATATACTGTATACAGCCAAGTGTTTTGTCTCCAGTATTCAGTTGAGTGCCTTTGGCATAAACATAAAGACCAGAACAGAGATAGTAGTAAATAGCACTAGCATGTAAATGCTTAGGTCAGCCACTCACAAACAGGTGCCATTAACTGGTGTTGGATTTCCACACACAAACCTACTAACCCGCCATCTAGTGGGGAGAAAATTTCTATTATTTTCTAAAGGCATGCTACTCAACCCATCCCTAATGATCTCTCTCCATCTTGTGGTCATTGAAGGTATTCCAAGCTTTCTCAACTATCACCCCTGTAGTCCATATGCCCAACATATCCAGATTTCGCAACCTAGCAAAGCTCTTGAAGAATACTCAGACTAATAATCATATTGCGTGTAAAGTAGTGAGTCAAGAGCTAGTTTTCGTTGGGTTGTTCATCACCTGAGAATCAACAATAGAATATTTTTATTGGCCAAGTGTGATTGGACACACAAGGAAGTTTTCTCTGGTTGCATAAGCTCTCAGTGTACATACAAACAACAAAGTAATATAATCATAAGATACCAATAAGAGAAGGTAGTAGAGAAGATGAGAAGGATAATAGTAATACAGCCTACTACATGGGTAAATATCTTTAGACATAAGAAAATGCTGTGATCATTTGGTGTTCAGTGGAGTGATGACATGGGGGGAAAACTGTCTTTGTGTCTATGTGTTTTGACATGCAGGGGAGCAGTTGAAACAGTTTATGTTCAGGATGTGAGGAGTCTTCAGATACTTTCTCAGCCCTCTTTCTGATCCATGCAGTATACAGTTCCACAATGAACTTGTCTACTGCATGGGTCATAGCTGAGGATCTGTGTAATGCAGTAAATAGGTCTTCAAGTAAATGATGCGGGCTTCAGTATTGGATCAAGGACCATTGCAAGTACACACCACCACAGGAGAGGTCTATCTTCAAGCTGTTCCAGAAAGGAAGTACCTTTCCCCAGGAGCTTTACATAGCCAATCCAAGGCCCCTACTCCCTATCCACTATGCACAACTGAAGCTAAACCAGGGGTGAAATCCAGCAGGTTCTGACAGGTTCTGGAGAACCGGCAGCATAAATTTTGAGTAGTTCGGAGAACCGGTAGCGGAAATTTTGAGTAGTTCGAAGAACCGGCAAATACCACCTCTGGCTGGCCCCAGAGTGGGGTGGGAATGGAGATTTTGCAGTATCCTTCCCCCAGGAGTGGGGTGGGAATGGAGATTTTGCAGTATCCTTCCCCTGCCACTGTTCTGTCCCCAGTTACGAATGTAACAAAAACACACCGTTTGAACGAACTTAGTTTAATTAATGAACCACTGCTAATGAATGGCTTAGCAGTGGCAAAACACACAAATCAAAAGAAGCAATCCTTGTTTGCATAAAGTCAGCTGCTAATTAGTATTCATTAGCAGCTGGCGTAAGTTCAGTCAGTCTTAGTTCAAAACAAGACAATTAGTTCTGGTTATCTCATGTAATGTCCGAAGGCTTGGCAAAAGGCCCAGGAGTCTTTCTTGATAAGAAATCCAAAGCAAGAATTCACAAGTCAATGCACAACAGATACTCAAGTCTGAACTATTGTTTCCTGCAGCTTGTCAGCTGCCTCTGATGTCCTTAAGTAGACTAGGGGAGTGGCCAATTAGCCCCAAGTCTTACTCCAGGAGTAACCATTCCTGACTCTTGGCAGCCCTGCGTGCTCTTGCATTCAGAGGAGGAGAAGCCCCTCCTTCCTCATCACTGCCAAGAGGTGCTGGAGGTTCCGAAGGCCCTGGCTGCACTCCTGCCTCTGGCACCGAGTCCTTGCCAGCCTCCTCACTGTCCGACTCGGGTGACAGCTGCGCAGGCCATGCCCACCAAGCTACACCACGCCCACCACGCTATGCCCACAGAACCGGTAGTAAAATTTTTTGGATTTCACCGAGTTAAACAGCTTTTCTTTGCTAAGGTCAGATTCTGCAAAGCTTTACCTTGGTGTCAAGGACCTCTTCCTGCAAGGAAGTCTCCTTTGTCTCTAAAGCTTGGTTCTTCAGCATCTGAACTGAGGGGTGTACAAGCTTGGTCCTCTTCTGGACATGTCAGAAAGGGCCATAAGCAGGCTAGAATGTAGTTTTCCTGAAGCAGGGCAATAAGATGATGATAGAATCAGAGAAGAAGACCAGAATATTTGGTTGGAAACTGGCATGTCACCCAAAATATCATGGTCATCACCTTCGACATATGTGTCATAGGTTCACCATCACTGGACTAGATCTTACTGAAAGATTTTTACCAATCTTGAGATAATGCTTCTATTAAGAGCCGAGGTGGTGCAGCGGTTAGAGGCAGTACTGCAGGTCACTTTAGCTGACTGTGATCCGCAGGTCAGCGGTTCAAATCTCACCGGCTCAAGGTTGACTCAGCCTTCCATCCTTCCGAGGTAGGTAAAATGAGGACCCAGATTGTTGGGGGCAATATAAACATACATTGCTTACTGGTGTAAACCGCTTAGAGAGTGCTTGCACTGTGAGGCGCTATATAAATCTCACAAAATAAATAAATAAATAAATATTATTCAAAATGTCCATGTCTTTCATCCCAACAATTCTTAGACTGGTTAATGCATTTGCTGGTTGAAGAGATGCAAGGAAGTGACAAATGAAGGTTTTTTTCTTATTCCTCAACTCTCCAGAAATTTGATGTGTGCTGTTTCTTTCTATGGGTATACATCTAATTTCCACATATCTTCTTTGTTCACAGTTTTTAAAGGATTGCTGAAATTGTCACATATATCCCTCAGATGATACACATAATGTATGTCAACATGTCACTACGGATACTGAATTTTTGGCTGATTACAGTGATGAATCAAATGTTCAAGGTTTTTAAATTCTTGTTTTGGAATAAAATGCCCAACACCTAAAACAATATAATAGCCCCTTTGACTGCCTCTTTTATCTGTGGCTGCCATACAGCTAAGTGTGCACATTTATCAATGTAATCTTCTCGGCTCACATGGAAATTTGTCCATTAAAGCTTGATGTTTATTCTTCTTGATTTGTAACAGACATTTGCACAATGGCCTTTTTCAAATCCATTGGTACATCAATAGCACCAGGTCGTGTGTTTTTTAAAAATGATCATTCAAAGAAGCTTCTTCTTTTTTTTAAATTGGAAGCAAAAGGTTTAGTAGGCTGTCACAGGCAATAGGAGGAGAAGTAGAAAAGAGAAATCGGTTTACAAAACCAAGTCAGAAAGTGTAGAGAATTGATGATGGGCTGACTGTCTCTCTCTCTCTCTCTCTCTCTCTCTCTCAATGTAGGAGCTGCATCAACTGTTGATCCAGTCATGCATTTCCTTAGTATAATTTTTATACTCCTAGTTTCCTGGTCTACAGGGGAGGACTCATTCCTGGCAGAAGAGATCCCTTGTTCAAAGTATCAAGTGGCTTTCAATCACTCGTGCTACGAATTTGTGAGACTCCAACGCACGTTCACAAGTGCCCAGAGCTGGTGCGAGAGGGGAGGTGGCCATTTGGCCTTTATTGGGAATGAAGAGACTCAAACGTTCTTGGAGGAGCACATATCTAAGGACAAGGAGTGGTGGATCGGTATCACCTACACCTCTTCAAATGAAACTAATGAAGGTAAGCAAAACGGAGGACAGTTGTGTGTGCAGCAAGTTGTGGTTAGAATTCTAGATACAAATGTGAGAGGTAAATTGTAAAGGGAATGAGAAGCTCAGCTTCTGATGCATTTATGAACATATCTAGGTGATTTTCTTGACAATGCTACAGAAGTTTGTCACTCCTTCCTTCCTTCCTTCCTTCCTTCCTTCCTTCCTTCCTTCCTTCCTTCCTTCCTTCCTTCCTTCCTTCCTTCCCTTCCCTTCCCTTCCCTTCCCTTCCCTTCTTCTCCCTCTCTACTTCCTCCCTTCCATCTCTATCATTTCCTCCCTCCCTCCCTCCCTCCCTTCCTTCTTTCCCTTCTCCCTCCCTCTATTTCCTCCCTTCCATCTCTATCTTTTCCTTCCTCCCTTCCCTTCTCTTCCCTTCCCTTCTTCTCCCTCTCTACTTCCTCCCTTCCATCTCTATCATTTCCTCCCTCCCTCCCTTCTTTCCCTTCTCCCTCCCTCTATTTCCTCCCTTCCATCTCTATCTTTTCCTTCTTCCTTCCTTCCTTCCTTCCTTTCTTCCTTCCTTCTTCCTCCCTCCCTCTCTCCCTCCCTCCTTTCCATGTCTTCCATGTATATAGGATGCCAATTCTCAATAAATTGTATTCAAATGTGCCATATAAACAGCACCCTTAAATATCAGCTATAAGGCGTGGGGGAGAAAGAAGCCATCAGCCTCTGTCCATGCCTATGAACTTCTTAAATATTCTCAGATGGCCAATTAATGAGTGACCAGAATGCAGGTCAGGGCATGGCCCTTGAAGTAATTTACAGGGGATGTTCTGATCGACAGAATGCACCAAGAGCCACCTTTCTACTTACATAAGCACCTAAGATGACTCACAAGTTTGAAAGCAAAAATGCCAAGTTTAAAATATGACAATTGCATAATTAAATGACAATTACGGTCCATGAATGATTAAAAGATTGATGGAAGAGCATCTTGCTAAATTCTCTTCTTGGTGCTGTGGCATACGACAGCAACCCAATGAGTATACTTTGCCATGAAAGCCGGGGGATCAACACTAGCTTGTTTGCTATCTGATCACTCATTACTTATTGAGGAATAACCTGAGAGATCCTCTGGTTGAAGGGATATGTATCCAACTTCACTGTGCTACTGCTGGCCAGTGGCCAAGCAAGCAGATCTTGATGGACACTTCTCTTTGTAGCCATAAACTATTTTGTGGTGCATCCATATGCTATATACCTAAGTGCTAGAGCCCACTGTGACAACATTGCCAAAAAGGCACTAAGAGTTGTTAATCTAATCTTGCGTAGCTTCTTCTCTGGCAATATTATACTGCTAACCAGAGCATACAAAACATTTGTTAGACCAATTCTGGAATACAGCTCACCTGTCTGGAACCCGCACTGCATAACAGACATTAATACAATCGAGAGAGTCCAGAAATATTTCACAAGAAGAGTCCTCCACTCCTCTGCTCGCAATAAAATACCTTATTCCACCAGACTTGAAATACTGGGATTAGACAATTTAAAACTACGTCGCCTCCAATCTGATCTAAATTTAGTTCATAAAATCATATACCAAAATGTCCTTCCTGTTAATGACTACTTCAGCTTCTACCGCAGCAATACACGAGCACGTAATAGATTCAAACTAAATGTAAACCGCTCCAAACTCGACTGCAGAAAATACGACTTCAGCAACAGAGTGATCAATGCCTGGAATGCACTACCTGACTCTGTGGTTTCTTCCCCAAACCCCAAAAACTTTAACCTTAGACTGTCTACGGTAGACCTCTCCCCGTTTCTAAGAGGTCTGTAAGGGGCGTGCATAAGCACGCCACTGTGCCTACCGTCCCTCTCCTACTGTCCTATTGTCCTCTTTTATCGTTACTTTTTACTTATGTTATGTTTATACAAACAACTACTATCCTGTACATGTTTGACAAATAAAATAAAATAAATAAATAAATAAATAAATAAATAAATAAATAAATAAATAAATAAATAAATAAATAAATAAATAAATAAATATATCAATTTCTTCCCATGCAGGATCTATGATTTGGCTAGATACTTCAAACATCACCTACACCAAGTGGTTCCAAGATCCACCCTCAGTCTTTGCATCGTCCTGCGGCTATATCCTGAAGAACGCTGAGTACCAGTGGGGAGTAACTGAGAATTGCAGCCAGGAGTTTGACTTTATTTGTGAATTTGGTAAGAAATGAAACCCACACCCATGCCTTTAAAATACACTGATATAACCATCTAGACCAGTGTTTCTTAACCATGTCAACTTAAAGATGGGTGGACTTCAACTCCCAGAATCCCCCAGCTCTGCCGGCTGAGGAATTCTGAGAGCCGAAGTCCACGCATCTTCAGACTGACAAGGACAAGTTTACAAGGTTGAGAAACACTGAGGTAGATTATATTGGCCAAGAGCTGAGGTGGCGCAGTGGTTAAAATGCAGCACTGCAGTTCAGCAGTTCAGCTGTTCAAATCTCACCAGGCTCAAGGTTGACTCAGCCTTCCATCCTTCCGAGGTGGGTAAAATGAGGACCCAGATTGTTGGGGGAAATATGCTGAACTCTGTAAACCGCTTAGAGAGGGCTGTAAAGCACTATGAAGCGGTATATAAGTCTAAGTGCTATTGCTATTGCTATTGCAACTTCTGATTTCTAAGTTTTTGGTTAAAAAAACGAACAATAGGGCAAACAATGCAAATCTGTCACTAAATTTGCATTTGAATGCTTGTTATATTGTGTAGATTATTAGAGGGTTGTATTGTTCATATTTCATTTTACAGCAGCGGTCCCCAATCTTTTTAGCACTAGGGACCGGTTTTGCGGAAGATCATTTTTCTATGTACCGGTGTGGGATGGGGTGGGTGGAATGGTTTTGCTCACTCACCCACCACTCACCTGCAACTAACAGGCCATGGACCAGTACCAGTCTGTGGCTCGGGAGTTGAGGACCCCTGTTTTACCTGCCAGAACTTAGCCGTAAATTGCACCCTGTGCAGGTGGGTGTAGAGACATCTTGGCTATTCTCTGGGCTGATGGTAGGCTCGAACAGGTTACAAAGTAGGCTTGCTTGGAAAATAGATCAACCACAGTCCAAATCACAGTGTTTTCCCCACTCTCTGAGACTCTACTATAAAGTCCATGGCTATTTCCTCCCACGGCCAGGTTGGTTCTGCCACTTGTTGGAGTAGTCCCAGGGCTATTTTATTATTTCTATTTTGATTTCCTTGATGGACCTCTGGCTTGTAATAAAGTTATTCATTCATTCAACACTGCAACACCTTCAGCCTTTCCCATGTGGCTGAAAGACAATTCCCAGCCTTCTTTACCAACATCCATGCTTGTTAGGGCTATGCTGGGTTGCTGGGAATGGGCGTTCACAACATTTTTTGGCCCTGATCTTTTCTGATTATAGCCATGAGCTGTGGGAATCTGTGCCATCAAACAGCACAAAACTGCCACAGATTTGGTGTCTTCTAGCTTCTCAGTAGAACCTATCTATTGCTCCCTATTAGAGCACTTAAGGAAAGCTTTCCCAGATTGTCCCACAAAGAGATTTCTGGAATTCATAATTTCCAGGTAGTTTGTCTTTGGCTGTCTTTGGAAATTCACATATTCAAGTCCAACATATCAGGGGAGCACCTCATTAGAGAAGCTGCGTTAAGAAGATTGTGTGTCCAATCACACTTGGTCAATAAAGAATTCTATTCTATTCTATTCTATTCTATTCTATTCTATTCTATTCTATTCTATTCTATTCTATTCTATTCTATTCTATTCCCATTCCATTCCATTCCATTCCATTCCATTCTATTCTATTCTATTCCTATTCCATTCCATTCCTCTCTATTATTCTATTCTATTCTATTCTATTCTATTCTATTCTGTTCTGTTCTGTTCTGTTCTGTTCTGTTCTGTTCTGTTCTGTTCTGTTCTGTTCTGTTCTGTTCTGTTCTACTCTACTCTATTCTACTCTACTCTACTCTATTCTTACTCTACTCTACTCTACTCTACTCTATTCTTACTCTACTCTACTCTACTCTACTCTACTCTACTCTACTCTACTCTACTCTACTCTACTCTACTCTACTCTACTCTACTCTACTCTATTCTATTAAGACACTTTGAAGGAAGCTTTCATTATTCCTTACTGTCCAGAGTCAGGCCACAGCATTGCTTGTGACAACTCCAATGCCACTGTGCAGTGTGGATCGGGAGACGTCATCCAGATCGGAGAGAGCTTCTATGGGCGGAAAACTCCTCACTACTGTGTCCTTGAGACTCCCCTGCAGTTTGATGACGAAGAAGAGTGCAGCTGGATTAGCGTGAAAGATGAAGTTGCAGGTAAGCCTCAAAACTCATATTGCAAGTATTAGAAAGCCCACCCTACGTGGCCCTCACTTTGGAAGCCTCCAAAGGTAATAATAAAGGCTACCTTCAGTCAGGTGTGACTTACTGTGACCACATGAACATGTCCAGGTAGTTTTCTTGACAGCAATAGGCAAATTCCCTTATATTCAGCCTGGCAGCTGCCTGGTTTATCCTACAGCTCAAACGTTTCTTAATGGTTTCTCAACATATCCAGATGCTAACAAATCCAATTCTGCTTAGCTTCTTGGATAGAGCCTCAAGGGGCAAGCCAGACAGGAATCATAACAGATGGGCTAATTCTACGTTGTTGTAAAGCTACATGGACAGAGTCTTGCAAGTCTGTCCCCCCCCCACTTCCGTCCCCCCCCCACTTCCTTTACAGTCTAAGAAACTAGGGAGGGTCCCTTCTGAGTCCCTTGTCGCACCCACTATTCAGCTGCAGACTATGCTGATTCCCATCTGACTTTTCCCTTTGTAGTGTCTCTTGGGCCAGTCTCCCAAGGTATTTCACGTCTGCCTTTCTGTCTGTGTCTGTCTGCCTGCCTGCCTGCATTTCTGCAGGCATCCATATCATCTATCTATCTATCTATCTATCTATCTATCTATCTATCTATCTATCTATCTATCTATCTATCTATCTATCTATCTATCTATCTATCTACATACCTACCTACCTACCTACCTACCTACCTACTTATCTATCTATTGTCATGGTTTCAAATAGTACTCAAGCAGAAATCAGAGTCCAAGGCAATCAGTTCACCAAAGTTCCAATTTAATGCGGAGACCATGTTGGCAAGCACATGGAGAAACCCAAATCTAACTTTCCTCCCAAGTTCCCACCCGATAGGAAGTTGGCACCCCTTTTCCCCCACCCCCAACTGGGTCACGTTGGCCACTCATCTTCTGTCAGCGTGGCAATCTCTCCTCCTAGCTTCCGGCAGGTGTTGGACAAAGAATGACCTTGGAGAACTAACCAAGAATGTGTTATCTCTAATGTTTCTCCCTCATAGACTCCCCCCTCCCCTTCCGTAGTCTTCTGTGTAGAAACAAACGATGCTTTGTCATCTATCTATCTATCTATCTATCTATCTATCTATCTATCTATCTATCCATCCATCCATCCATCCATCCATCCATCCATCCAATCATTTATCTACCTATTCATCCATCCATCTACAAAAATGAGAAACTGAAATCAACTGAAGTCATAACTCAGGCGGCCATCTTAATCTTCGCAGGGCAATGTCATGGGCTCCAGGCATGCCAAGTCACAGCGGATGGAACCTTTTTCGGAGAACCTTGTCCAGGTTTGGGAAGCTACCTCTCCGTCCAATACCAGTGTATGGAAGGTAAGTAATACCGTTTCTACACACTGTCCAGGGAGGCAAAGATTGGTTAGTGATATCTGTGTAGAAACCCTGTTTTAAAATTGCCAACCAGCAGTCTGGGTTTTTTTTAAGCAACAAAAATGCGATGTTTGAGATTCAGAGACTTGTCAGCCTATATACCGTGTTTCCCCCCAAATAAGACCCTGTCTTATATTTTTCTGAACCCTGAAATAAGTGCTTGGCCTTATTGCCATGCACTCAAAAGTCGATTGGGCTTATTATCAGGGGATGCCTTATTTTGGGGGAAACAGGGTAGATGATAGATAGATAGATGATAGATAGATAGATAGATAGATGATAGATAGATAGATAGATAGATAGATAGATAGATAGATAGATAGATAGATAGATAGATAGATAGATAGATAGATAATAGATACCGTAATATTTTGCAGAATCATTTAGATTCTTGCAAATGCTGCACTCCTACCTGGGGATTATTTTTAATGGTGAAGAAGCTGGATTTTCATTTTTTTTTCCAGAATCACCTTAATTAGACTCCAAAGCTACAACCAAACAAATCACTTTACCAAAAATCTCTGTAGCCCTTTATGGCAAGATGGGCGGCAAACACATTTAATAAAACAAACAAACAAACAAACAAATCCATTTCTTCTCTGACCTTGAGCTCTATTGAGCTGGAAATAATTCCAGCTGAAAATGTTAATTGTGTACTTTGCAATGTAGGATTTATATTTTA
This sequence comes from Diadophis punctatus similis, assembly GCA_023053685.1. Taxonomy (NCBI): domain Eukaryota; kingdom Metazoa; phylum Chordata; class Lepidosauria; order Squamata; family Dipsadidae; genus Diadophis; species Diadophis punctatus. Next base: position 12,084,309 of record JALIGW010000015.1, on the reverse strand, counting down.
TTTCTACCTGATCTGTGATCATAAGTAAAAAAATTCTGAGTTGGGTGAGGACACTTTTATATAATACTCATATTATTGGAGTCTATCCAAAAAGCTTTAGTATTGCAATGCACTCATATTAAAATTAATCATTTGGCTCTTATGATTTTCCATTTCACATTCTATGATAGTTTTATTGTTTTGTTTACAACCTCGGTCTTAATACAGAGGACTCTTCTGTAAAGATCTTGGAGCTTCAATATGAGAGTATTGTTGTTGATAATATTAGCTTTTGTTTCCCAGTTTTCATAGCGATGATTTCAATCAGAGGTCTTCAAACTTGGCAACTTTAAGACTTGTGGACTTCAACTCCCAGAATTCTCCAGCCAGCTGGCTGGAGAATTCTGGGAGTTGAAGTCCACAAGTCTTAAAGTTGCCAAGTTTGGGGACCCCTGATTTAATTGGTTGTAATTTTTATGGAGGATATTTTGTCTGTTTGTGAAATAAAGATTTGAGAAAGCTCTGAGTTGTCTCTTGATGCAAAAGAGGATGGCGTTTTCTCTACTCTTTTACAGGCTTGAGCTTGGCGGTAACAGAAACCATGTTCGTATTGGAAAATGTCACCATCTCCTTGAAATGGCTGCTCTCACCATACACTGGCAACCTCTCCTGCATAATCAGCACTGGAGATGGAAACACGGTGGATCCCTACTACCCTCCAAGGTCAGAGGAAGATTGGGGAGAAAATGAGGCGGAGGCTTTCAAGAGACTGCAGTTGCATCTAAGAGTTAGCGAGATTGCCAGACTTACGACTTCTGGATATGTTTCGATAACCATCCCTATCTTCCCCATCAATGCAGCACCACGACCCATATAAAAAAGGATAGAGCTTTGATTACAGAGTCACAGTCACTGTCTTAACCTTTTTGACCCCTAAAGCTAAAGGTTCCCCTCGCACATACGTGCTAGTCGTTCCTGACTCTAGGGGGCAGTGCTCATCTCCGTTTCTAAGCCGAAGAGCCAGCGCTGTCCAAAGACATCTCCGTGGTCATGTGGCCGGCATGACTAAACGCTGAAAGCGCACGGAACGCTGTTACCTTCCCACCAAAGGTGGTCCCTATTTTTCTACTTGCATTTTTTAATGTGCTTTCGAACTGCTAGGTTGGCAGAAGCTGGGACAAGTAACGGGAGCTCACTCCGTTACGCGGCGCTAGGGATTCGAACCGCCAAACTGCCGACCTTTCTGATCGACAAGCTCAGTGTCTTAGCCACTGAGCCACCGCGTCCCCATTTTGACCCCTACCTCATCCCTAAATGTAATTTCCTCTAAGAAGGGATGCTTGGCCAATTTGGACCTACAGCCAATACCTTACACTTTTTCAATGCCTTGCTGTAGGTCTGGTGATCTTGGGATGGAATGTACGAAGGTGGTGGATTTCCAGGAGTGAGGGGTGCATTCAAGAGAATAACAGGCAACTCAGTCCGGATGTTACTTGTGACAGAAAGAGGGTGAAGACAGACTCACCTTCATAGTTCCTAGAATATATTGTAGATGCAGATAGGAGAATCTTCAGTTTGGCAAGAGTTTGTCTATAGCAGTGTTTCTCAACCTTGGCAGTTTGAAGATGTGTGGACTTCAACTCCCAGAATTCCACAGCCAGCAACGCTGGCTGGGGAATTCTGGGAGTTGAAGTCCACACATCTTCAAACTGCCAAGGTTGAGAAACACTGGTCTATAGGTTTCAAGCAATAAAGATCTCCGCTTGGAAGCATTACCAAATGTTATTCTTGGTTTGGGGCTTGACAGATCTGCCGATAATTTGTCCTAATTTTGTGTTTACAGCTTGCATAGCAACGTGACTCATTGCTACACCAAACCAGGCGAGTTCACAGTTTTTGTGGAGTGTACTACTAGTGAGTGGCACGTGACCGCTCAAAAACTCGTCACTGTTCGAGATAAAATGGATAAGCTCACCGTGACTGGGTGCTTCAGCAAATATGAAGTGGGGAACAGCTCTCATTGCAGGACCCTTTATGAGGAAACCTTGTGGATTCAAGTAGAACTTGATGGAGGTTAGTGTAGTCTCTCTACTCTCTTCCAGTAGCCATTCAAACAGGATATCTTCCCTGTCCGTAAGGTGGAGCTCTGCTAATCTGAACTATTCCTTAAAACATCCAAATCTTTTTCTATAGACAAAACCGTCCTGAAAGAAAAGTGTATAATTCTGAAATCAGGGCCAAATCTACCAAAAATTGAACAGATTGTCTCCAGCAGTACATTGTGAGAGCAGGAGAATAAATTGCTAACTAAGTTTATTCATAAATCGGAAGGAGGAACAGCCATTTTGGGAGTTTGGCCACTGGCAACAACTTTTCTTATTAAGATGTTTAAAAAGATCTGGTGACAAATATAAAGTGTGTGTGTGTGTGTGTGTGTGTATGTGTGTGTGTGTGTGTGTTTGTGTATGTATCAGCTTTCTGCAGGGAAGGGAGGAAGAAAAGAGAGAAAATTCTTACACAATAATGATTTAGAACGCTGAGCTTAGCTTTCATTAGCAAGGTGATTGGTGGGTGCCAGAAACACAGAAAAGATGTGATTGCTTTAAAGAACTGCAAACAGGGTGCTATATTTGCATCCTGCATATTTCAAAATGGAATCAGAACTTAATGACTACTTGATTGATTGTGTGCCATCAAATCGTTTTCAATTCTTAGCAACTACATAGATAGATTTTAACTATGATACTATCTCCCTAATGTGATCTTTCTGGTCTTGGGACTGTGCACTCATTGTCACTGGAACTGAATCCGTCTACCTTGAGACCCTATTGTCAGGTTTACAACTGAAACATACAGCATAACAAAAGGAGGAAAAAAAAAACGATGGGTGGGAGAAAATAAACCATACACTCATTGAAAAAGGTTGAATTTTCTAAGGCACGGGTGTCAAACTCAAGGCCCGGGGGCTGGATTTGGCCTGCGGGGTGCTTGGATCTGGCCTGTGGGCCCATCCTGGAAACATTGAAGGACCGGCCCACGGTGCCTCTGCCAGTGAAAAGGGAGCTCAGGAGGGCCGTGCGCAGCCATCCCGGGCTCCATTTTGGCCACAACGGCCTCCTGCAGTCCTCTGCCAGCGAAAATGGAGCTCAGGAAGGCCTCACGTGGCTGAACAGCCAGGTGGGCTGTGCATGGCCTCCCTGAGCTCCGTTTTCGCTGGCAGAGGGCTGCAGGAGGCCATCATGGCCGAAACGGAGCCCGGGAAATGAAGCCTCGATGAGTGCCATCCAGCCTCGATGAGTGCCATCCAGCTGGCCATGGCCCCAGCCCCCCCCAAGGTCAAACACAACCCTGATGCGGCCCTCAATGAAATTGAATTTGACACACCTGCTTAAGGGATGTTAGAATCCCTATCTTAGGTTGTAAAGCTGTTTTTCTAAAAGACTGGCCTCTAGGTGTGTTGCCATTTCCTTTATCTTCAGCCAGCATGGCTACTGTCTGTCCATCCATCCAAGTGCATTTGTTTATTTAATCTATATTGCATAGCATTTGTGTATGTGTATAGCAAACACTGGATAAATACATTCAATAAACAAATACATTCATTTATTATTATGAAGGCATATAGCATTTGTTATAACTCATACCACCTTTAGAGCCGAGGTGGTACAGCGGTTAGAGGCAGGTACTGCAGGCCACTTTAGCTGACACTGATCCGCAGGTCAGCGGTTCAAATCTCACCGGCTCAAGGTTGACTCAGCCTTCCATCCTTCCGAGGTAGGTAAAATGAGGACCCAGATTGTTGGGGGCAATATAAATATACATTGCTTACTGGTGTAAACCGCTTAGAGAGTGCTTGCACTGTGAGGTGGTATATAAATGTCACTAAATAAATAAATAAATAAATAAATAAATAAATAAATAAATAAATAAATAAATAAATAAATAAATAAATAAATAAATAAATAAATAAATAAATAAATACCATCTTTAAACCATTTTTTGTTTTTTGTTTTTGCAGGGACTGGAGTAACCTATACTATATTAAGTGATAACAAGACTGTGATGGAGACCAGGACAAAAATAGGAACTGTCCCTCATAATCTGACCTTGGATGGGGTCCCTCAACGGCTGATTGGGCCTGGGGTCCATTCCCTTGAAATAGTTGCTACCAGCAACACCACCGATTCGGAGCTTGTAGAAACCCTGACTGTTCATTTAGTAGAGCCGATTTCTGGACTCCAAGCCATGTTAACCTCCGACTCCTTGGAATTAGGAGAAGACCTGGAAATCAAAGTCTCTGTACGCTGTGGTACCCCTGAAAAAGTGAGGTTTGAAGTGTCTGGGATGAATGAAACATTTTCCCACCTGAAAGACTTTGTTGAAGGAAAGTCTGAAATTTATACAATCCCGATGAATTCTGAAGGTATTGTAGTGCAAAGATTCTAATTATCTACATCTAGCTCATTTATATGCTATATTTCCTCCAAGTATTAACCCAAGACACCAAACACAATACTCCCAATTTTTCTGTCTGAAAGCTGGATCTAGCACAGTGGTGGGTTCCTACCAGGGCGGTCTATTCTATAGCACTGGTAGCGGCCCGCTGGTGACGTCACAGTACCGGTGCGGTCGGTTGCTGGTGCCTGGGCGCCACCATTTTTAAAAAAAATTTTTTTTTAATTTTTTTTAAAAAATTCTTCTGTGCATGCCCAGAAGCCGAGCTTCCGGTACTGCGCATGCGCTGCCTTCCTACCCCACAGTGAGTCCAAGCAGGGGAGGATGGCTGAGGGAGTGCGTGAGACACTGAAAGAACGGGCGGCAGGAGCTATCTCCATTCCCCTCCCTTCAGCAGTCCGAGAAGCCACGAATGCGCGGTGATGATCCTAGGCATTTTTGCATGTTTGAGGCTTCTCGAGCTGCTGAGGGGAGGGGGAACGGGCAGCAGGAGCCTAGGATCATCGAATGGGGAGAAGCATTCAGGCCGGATGGAGCCTCCTAGAAGAACCACTGCCGCAGTCTTGCTGCTCCCACTCCAGGGGGCTGTGTTGCGGGTGGGCAATGCCCCCCTGCTTCTCCGGCCACTGCCAAGCTCTGGAGGCCCATGCCCACCCGGTCACATGGCTGGCAAGCCACACCCACAAAATAAGCCATGCCCACAGAGTGGTAGTAAAAAAATTAGGAACCCGCCTCTGATCTAGCAGTGAGGAGATTTCATGAATAAAGACTAACCTAGGTTTCTCCATTTCTAAACCCAACCCCGTAAATAATGTACACAAAGATGGAACAGATTAAGTGAAGGTTAGGATTAGAAAAGGAAGCAAACGCTGAAGTATCTAAATCAAAACACGAAAATCTCATTTCGTTTTCCATTGGGCATATCCAACTAATCAGCATTTTACCAGATTTTACAGTATTTTCAGGAAAAAATAGACTCCTGGCTTGGCATTGTTGGCTAACCGCCAAAGCTCACACTTGGCAAAGAGGACATTACCAAATATTAATGTTTTTGAGCTTTGTTAATGCTTCTCTTTTGTTTTGCTGATTGTTGAACCATGCGATGGAACTGAAAAGAAGAAGCAGAAAATATCAGGAATTCAGTAATGACAGGAGGAAAAGGGTGGTTTGCTGAGAGTAGAGGGTAAAGATTGCCCAAAATATGCAGTCTGCTTGGTTGTCAAATCATCAGTATTGGGGATGAAAAGTTCATTCATTCAAGTTCTTCCGAACCATACCATAATCTCAAACTTTTGCTGTCAGATTAAACTTTTTATTCATCAGGCTTTACATGCCTTGCCATAGTCTCTGCCGTCCATCCTCTCTAGTTCTCTGAAACACCAAGACCTTCTACCAGGGGTGGGTTCCACTTACCTTCGTCACCGGTTCGCAGTGATGTTTCGAGCGCGTACGTCCCCTCGTGCAATTTCATTTCTATGCATGGTAAGAAACAGGAATTAGCCCGAAACACAGCTGAGGAGCTCATCAGCTGTGCTTCGGGCGAAGAAATAAAGGTCGGCATTCACCCGCGGGCGGGCGGGCGGGCCCTTTTTCAAGCCGTGGAAGGGGAAAAAGATGGCGGCGCGCACAGAACGGCACCGACAGTGACAACACGAGCAGGTCGCTACCGGTTTGGGCGATCTGGCCCGAACCGGGAGGAACCCACCCCTGCCTTCTACCCAGCCAAGCTCACCTATGATCAAGATTCGTTTTTAATTGTGACTCTGTTTCAGTTATTCTATTTCATATTGGGTTTTGTTTTTTTTGCCATGTGCTCTTCTCAGGTACTTTTCTGGTCAAAGTGTTTGTGATGAACGCCTTCTCGAACATGAGTGTTGATGTTGGAACTGTCGCAGTGTCTAACAGTTCTCACAAAAAAGGTAATCATGGGACCTTGATTGTATGGTGCAGGAAATGGGTAGGTTAAAACTCACGAATGAAAGCAAATATACGTGTCCTAGGATTAGGTTGCAGGATCCAATCTGGGTCAGTCACTGCAACCAGAGGTTTAGTCTTCTGAGCTTTCGGACTTGTGCTGGAACCCATCCTCAGGGAAGTTCTCGCTTCACATTCTGGTAAGGGAGAAGTCCTCTGAGGATGAGCTCCGGCACGAGTCCAAAAGCTTGGAAGATTAAACCTGGCATTCTGGTGGAAGAGAAGTTCATCCTACCGCATACCTCCCTACGACCGGTTAGATCCCACAGAGTTGGTCTCTTCCAGGTCCCATCAACCAAGCAATGTTGGTTGGCGGGACCGCAGGGGAGAGCTTTCTCTGTGGGAGCTCCTTCTCTCTGGAACCAACTTCCCCCGGAGATCTGGACTATCCTCACCCTGCTGGCTTCTGTAAAGCCGTTAAAACATGGCTCTTCCTGCAGGCGGGGTGAAATAGAGATCAATCCCCCATGTACGAATGATGGTTTGTTTTAATTTTTGTATACTCATTTTATTATTGTTTTTTATAAGTTGTTCTTTCCTTGTGTTGTACGCCGCCCTGAGTCCCGCGGGAGTTGGGCGGCCTATAAGAACGCTTAAATAAATAAATAAATAAGTTCCCATCCAGATGGGCTCCAGCATGTGTCCAAAAGCTCAGAAGACTAAACGTCTGGTCTTGGTGACCGACTCAGATTGTATCGTAGGATAAAACTGTTTAACAAAGCAATGTGAACTTTCAGGATCAGCTTCAGTGGGTAGATTGCTGCAGGGGTGAAATCCGGCAGGTTCTGACAGGTTCTGGAGAACCAGTAGCAGAAATGTTGAGTAGGTCAGAGAACCAGCAAATACTGGCCCCAGAGTGGGGTGGGAATGGAGATTTTGCAGTATCCTTCCCCTGCCACGCCCACCAAGACATGCCCACCAAGACACGCCCACAGAACTGGTAGTAAAAAAAATTGGATTTCACCACAGGATTGCTGTTATATATACTGTTCTGTGATCCCAAGACCAGTGATGAAAAATGTTCAGGGCAGAAGAAATCAGTGGAACCAAAACTCTTCTAAACGAAACCTCTTTTCCTTTTTAACTTATCCCAAGCCAATCTTTCTGGAAACAATTTTTAGTCATCTTTCGAATAAAAAGAGCGGGTAGAGCAAAGGAGAAACATCCATGTTTTGCCGAGAGAAATTGAAGCCTATCTTGAATTTAAATGAAGTTTAAATCTTCTACTGTGTTCTTGGCCCTAACAGATCCTGAGGCGAATGAAGAACAATCCAGCACAGATAGGAAAAGAAGACTTGTGAGTACTGGAAAAATGTGGAAGAAAAGGAAGTGCATAAAATAGTGGATAGAGGGGATAGATAGCTGAGAAATTTATCTTAGCGATGTTTCAATGATGCTATTTGTGTGTCATAATAAGACAAACTAATCATGCAGTGAACAATATAATATTGCAAGTGTTGCCTCTAACCCAATGTTTCTCAACTTCGGCAACTTTAAAATGTGTGGACATTAACTCCCAGAATTCCCCAGCCAGCCGGCTGCCTGGGGAATTCTGGGAGTTGGTTCACATATTTTAAAGTTGCTAAGATCTAACAAGTCCACAAGTCTTAAAGTTGCCAAGTTTGGAGACCCCTGCAAAAATCCCATTGACCTATTGAAATAATATGTAGACATCCAATTTTTTTTTAATTGCGATGAATCCGAATCTTTCAAGTGATTTAAATCAGATATGCAGTCCTCTATCCTCTACTGGTTTATTTAGGAAAACGTAATCCAATTTATCCAAACTTATTCCTCTATGAGACATTGTGGGAATATAATGGAATATTAGACACATAATAGCCAACAGGTAGGAGAAGTACTTGTTAGTCAACAAGAGCTGAAGAAGCTTCTTGGATGAGAAGCGAAACGTCTTCAAAGAAAAACCAGAAAGTCCAGTTGCCTCTTGAAAAAGCACCTTTGGGACTACTTGTTAGTCATTTAATTTATAGAAGCAGTTCAATCCAGGCTGCAAAAGAAATTATATTATTTATAAAGCTATGCTATTTATGTTATTCGGTTATGCCTGTTAAGTAAGGAAGTTTGGGAACATCTGTCTGCTGCCACAGATAAAATACTTTGCGGAGATATATTTATGCCTAATTTGTCACATTTCTGTGGCTTTAGGATCACAAGGGGAAAAATAGGATATACATTTCACCCAGCCGCCATGCCGGTGTCTTTGCAACAGTTATCTTGGGTTGGCCTGAGAGTGATAGCAACAATTCACTCTACACTTGGTCTTGTGGTAAGTGTGTGTCTCTCAGTGTGCTTCCTTGCCTTATTTCTCAGGCAAGATTCTGTTAATGTAGTCTTACAATCAGGGATGGGTTCTAACTTACGTTGCTGCCGGTTCACTTCCTCCCACGCCTCGTGGGCGCGCCTCATGGGCGTGCGTGCATGCGCAGTGCCGAAAAATGTAAAAAAAATAATTAAAAAAAGCCAAAAACAAGATGGCGACCGCATTCACAGTGCCAGAAACTCGGCTTCTGTGCATGCTCAGAAGAAAAAAATTTAAAAAATTTTTTTTTAAAAAAAGATGGCGGTGCCCACGGACCGGCACCGACCGAACTGGGTCGGTGACATCATTGTGACATCATCAGTGGGTCGCTACCAGTTCGGGCGAACCAGTCTGAATGGGGAGGAACCCACCCCTGCTTACAATAAAGTAGAATGTGTTTCCTGCTGATCTACCTGTGAATGCTGACATCAATCTTGCGAGTTTCATAGTACAAATCTCACATCATCTCCTTTACTATCTGAGAAGTTAGGGAGGGTCCTTTCTGTCCCTCTTTTTCTGCCCATTATGTATGCTGTGGGCTGTACCCTCTCTTATCTAACCATGTCCTGGGCGGCATCTTTTTGCTGTGTTTCTCAAGGCCCTTCTCATAAACAATTACAGTTGTAACTATCTGAAGGAAAGAAGAGGTAGAAAAGTGGAGACCTGGAATGAGCTGAGCATGAAGCTCTGGGAAGTGGAATAGGAAGTGGAACTCTGGGAAGTATGATGCTTTACAGTTTTTGCAGGTAGAACGTTCTGAATCTTGAAAGGAGAAATCCATCTAATCCATCTTTGCTTACACCTAATGGACAGAATTGTGCCAGACTAAAGCTATAAGTTTCTAAGCTGCAAGATACATCCTGTGATATTCTAGGGCAGTGATGGCGAATCTTTTTTTTCTCGGGTGCCCACACCCATAATTCAATGCCCCCCACATGCCCCACCCCCTGCGATGCGCATGTGACCCCCCCCATTCTGCCCTACCCTCCGTGCATGCATTTCCCGACTTTTGGTGGGCCCGGTAGGCCCGTTTTTCACCCTCCCCAAGCTGCATTCTTGGAGCCTGGGGAGGGCGAAAACTCCTGCCCCGCCCTCCTGGAGGCCCTCTGGAGGCAGAAAATGCTCTCTTGGAGCCTCCGCACAAGCCAAAAATCAGCTGGCTGGCACGCACATGCATGATCGAGCTGAGCTAGGGCAACGGCTCACGTGCTGGCAGATATGGCTCCCCGTGCCACCTGTGGCACCCGTGCCATAGGTTCGCCATCACGGTTCTAGGGTATGATTACCCTGAACTTCTTCTTTCCTTCCATATCCAGCAGTCTCTTAATCCTAGTCTCCTTTTGGGATAGCATTTTGTTGTCAAAAAACTCTCCCTCTGCTTCTATAGGAGCACATTCCATCACAATTGTGTTGGGAAAATTCTATCTTTTTTAAATACACACAAAATAATGATTTCAACTCCGAGATAACTCAAGATGCTCAGCCAGGACCATAACATTTATCCTGGTTCTGGGGTAGATGAGAAAGTGCAAATAACCTGGCTGAAAAACTGCCTTTGCAGGGTCCTGCTGGCCTCAGTGGGATGAATGTGTGCAGCAACAATCTATCAACACTGTACAAAGAGAGATCCGGATACCCCCCAACTGCCTGCCTCCTCCCAGCTCCGCAGTGACAGTGAAGGTTGTGGTGAAAACCCCAGAGAAAGAGGAGAAGCAGGATGAACAATGTTTGTACATCACAGCAAAACAAGATTTGAGCCTGAGGATCAGGTGTGGAAACCTGGCATTATTGTTCTTTAAGATGGATGGGGAGAAACCTCTTTAGAAAGTTAATCAGTTTGATTGTAAAAAATAAAGACACCTTTCTAGTCCCACAATTATTGTGAATACAGGCCCTGATATTCATGAATTATGATGTCTCCCTTTCGCTTCACAAATCTCTCCAAGGCACGTTATTTGTTTGCTGTTCTGTTGAACAAGACCTAAGTGTTATATTGAAACACATGGCTGATGTGCCAATCTGGTATTGAGCATACCTTATTGTCCCATTATTTTATTATTTTATTTTATTTTATTTTATTTTATTTTATTTTATTTTATTTTATTTTATTTTATTTTATTTTATTATTTTATTTATTTTATTTATTTTATTTTATTATTTTATTATTTTATTATTTTATTATTTTATTATTATTTTATTTTATTTTATTTTATTTTATTATTTTATTTTATTATTATTATTATTTATTTATTTTTATTATTATTTTATTTTATTATTTTATTTTATTTTATTTTATTTTATTTTATTATTTTATTTTATTTTATTATTTTATTTTATTATTTTATTTTATTATTTTATTTTATTTTATTATTTTATTATTATTTTATTTTATTTTATTTCATTTTTTATTTTATTTTATTTATTTTATTTATTTTATTTATTTTATTTTATTATTTTATTATTTTATTATTATTTTATTTTATTTTATTTTATTTTATTATTTTATTTTATTATTTTATTTTATTTTATTTTATTTTATTTTATTTTATTTTATTTTATTATTTTATTATTTTATTTTATTTTATTTTATTATTTTATTATTATTTTATTATTTTATTTTATTTTATTTTATTTTATTTTATTTTATTTTATTATTTTATTTTATTATTTTAATCATTCAATCAATTAATTTCTATAGCCTCTCAATTCAAGCAAGTGACTGGATGGCTTATTATTCAACAAACCATGGTTATGAAAAATTATAGATGAACAAGGTGTCTAAATCAATGTTTGAATTGAGTATGATTTGTGACTGTCAAATAATTATTGTAGCAGTGAGTTAAAATGGCTTTGTATTGATGATGTGAATCTCTCTCTGAACTGACGTTACAATATTTATTGATTGATTTACTAAATTTATATGCTATCCATCTCATTATCGACCCAGCATATTGATTAGCATTCTCTGCTGCTGTGCGTCCAGTCCGACTATTAACACAGCAGCTCCAATATTTTTTTCTTGTATGTTTATTAAACCAAACCATATTTAGGTTGTGAACCACTAAAAGTTAGTTACCAGTATATTGAAAAATTGAATTTGTATGTTGCTAAGAGAGATCTGCTATATGCTACCTCTGAGGAAAACACTGCTCAGCAGAAAAAGAGCTTGAAAACCCAGTTGTCATCTTGAGATTAACCTTGTGCCATTTTGGTAGGATCAGTTAATTTTCTCAGCAGGCGCTTATTTTTAGTTTACTAAATGCCATTTTCTTTGGTTCCTCCTAGCTGTGAGAAGAATTGCAATCCTGTGAATATCAGTGAAGATGTTATGCTTAGAGTCTCAATGAGGGAGGATGCAAAGTCTGTACTTTACAAGTGGTATTTAGACCACACCTTTGAAAGAAAGGTAAGACTATTATGACCACCTCAGAAATTCCATATGTTGCTATACACTCTGAAAAAGAATATTTTGTAGAGAACAACGTTCCCTCTGAGAACAAACGATGTCCAAGAGATATGGAAATATCGAATGATCAAAGTAGGGTTATAAAGAATTACATTATATAATTTTTCGGGAGCAGATTCCAGATCTTCACTTCTAGCAAATTCACAATGGTGTGATCATGAGTAGGAAGATAGAACTAAGTTCTAACTAGAACTAAGGACAAATTTGATAACAGTGAAAATGTTAACCAATGGAACAGCTTGCCTCCAGAAGTTGTGGGTGCTCCATCACTGGAGGTTTTCAAGAAGAGTTTGGGCCATGGTAGAGGATCTCCTGTTGAACAGGACTAGAAGACCTCCAAGGTCCCTTCCAACTCTATTATTCTATTACTCTGAAATAGTGCATCTAGTTTTCACCCTTTCTAGCAAAGTATCAATCTAGTTTTGGAAAATATTCAGAATAGGGTGGGCTCTTAGTTTTCCACCCACTCTTCTCTCAACAAAAATGAACCATGTGTTCACGGATGTGTGGAAAGTTCCTTGAAGGTGGCTACTTCTTGGCAGCACTTCCTAGAATGGCCTGGAGGCATGTGATTTCCTTTTTCTTTTAACTCTGTGTTTTTCTTCCTCTTGGGGCTTCATTTTTGTTGGAGTGAACTAATTAAACATAAAGGGCCCTCTTTTAAAAACCTAAAGCCACGGGTGGGCTTCAAAATTTTTAGCAAGAGGTTTTCTGCCCAGTTGCTGGGTGGGCGTGGTCATGGTGGGTGTGGCCCAGTTGGCCTCCCTTGCACAACGGCGGCGGGGTGCATTTTTGTCCTCCCCGGGCTCCGGAGGCTTTCCTCAAGCCTCCGGGAGGGCGAAAACGGCCTCCCCAGGCCCCAGAGGCCCTCTGGAGCTTCCCGAAGGCCCTTCCGAGCCTCCGTGCGTGCCCTGCACTTACCTGCATCCAAAACAGGCTGCGTGGGGACTCCTGGGAGGGGAGGGGCATGGTGAGCGGGGCCAGCCAGGAATGGGATTTGGGGGTTCTCCGAACTGCACAGAATCTTAGCTAGAGGTTCTCCCGAACTCCTGTGAACCCCCAGCAGCCCACCCCTGCCTAAAGCTATGCTTGCTGTTAAAATATATCCCATGTAAATACAAAGACTTACTAGAAAGATACATGAGCCAAACAAATGCTGATTATATTCTTTCCAAAATAATATTTAAGAAGGAAGAGTTTAATTTCACCATTTGAGGACGAGATGAAGCAAATGGTCCTACCTAGTAGACATAACATGTTTGGAAGAGATGATGGCTACTAAAAAAAAATGGATATTGTTTAATTCCTGTTTTTCTTCGGCTTTTATTTGATTTCCTTCCTCAGTCTAAGCTGCTTCCTCCAGGATGCAACTTAAATGGTTTCCCACAAAGCTCACTCACTTTTCTTCAGAACGATACTGATGTCCTTATCCTGAACAGCTCTTTCTTGCAATCCCAGGGTGAAGCCTTTCAAATCAAAGCAGCAGGTATTGGCCACTAAAATTTGGATATTTTGTTTGAAGTAATTTATTGCCTGATTTAGTGGGTTTTTTTAAAAAAAAACTGGCAGTTTTTAGTGTTACGCTGATAATTGTTAATTGTTATGTTAATGGCTTGATTTGGACTTATGAACTCTCAAAGTACTTACAGGTGCTCCTCAGGGGCGGGTTGCTCTCTTACCTCACTACCGGAGCGCTGCACGTGCATCACCACATTTCGTGCGCGCGCCCCCTCGCGCGATTTTGCTTCCGCACATATGCAGGAAGCAAAAATCACCGAAATATTGCGAGGGGACGCGCGTGCACGTGATTTTTTGCTTACATGCATGCGCAGAAGCAAAAAATCACCGAAATCTCTCTCTCGCACGTGTCCCCTCGCAAGATTTTGCTTCCGTGTATGCGCAGAAAGCCAAAAAAGCCCAAAAATTCTGAAAAAAAGATGGCGGCGCGTGACGGCCTGGTGAAGATGGCACCAGAGCCGTTGCACGCAAATTGCGTAATCTGCCGGCCGCTACCGGTGCTGCAGAGTCGACCGCACCGGTAGGAACCCAACACTGGTGCTCCTCGACTTACAACCAGTAACCAGTTGCTTAGTGACTATTCAGAGTTAAGATGGACCCCTAAAAAAGTTACTCATAACCCAATTTTGATTTATTTTTTTGCCCATTGGATTTGCTTAACAACCATGCTGTTCACCTAACAACTGCCACAAAAAACTCATAAAATCGGACACAGTTACACTTAATGACTGAAAGAACTTATGACCATAATTCTGGGATCAATTATAGTCATAGCTCAAGAACTACTTGTATTGTCTTGCTCTTATTATTAATTCAATTTCAATCCAGTTTACTGTAGTCATAGACCAGTACAAGCAGAGAGCTCTGTGAATATATACCGTATATGTAAAAATCTATCTTGGGAGATGATAAATAAAGTTTAAGACAATGTTTAAATATGTTTACAAAATAACCCAACCAACATCTATAAGTGAGGTCCAGTCTATATTAAATTGTAAAGTAGACGCTAAAATTATATTAAACTTTTATTAAAACACCATATTTCAAACTCCTCCTTGGAATAGAGAATAGCCAACATTTGTTTTGTGTAAAAATCATATGTTCATCTGAAGGCAACTCCAACTGATGAAAGGAAATAAAAACTGAATTGTTGGATTTCTGACTTCCCCCTTTTTATACATCCCCCTTTTTATAGCAATATTTGTAGACATTTAGCCTCCCTTAGAAATGTGATTGTAAGTGATTATATTTACTCTGCTGTGTAACATGTAGTATGTATGGGAACCATCCTTGCTTAAATCTGATTAAACTTCTCTTGTGTACATATATTGTTAGTTTTGCCATTGTTGCACATTCTCCAAGTTTAAGTTACCAATCAGATACTGTCGGAATCGTATCGTTCTTCCAATTCTTAGCAAAAATTGATTTTTTCCTGCTAACTTGGAGAATATCTTTTAAAAGTACTTTCAAGTCTCAAATTCCTTTTTCAAAAAGTTGACACCAACATTTTAAATAGCTTTATGTTAACGCCATAAATGCTGCAATTCAGCTAAAAAAGTCATAACATACTAAATCAATAAAATTTATATTCTGTCTTAAGTAATAACACGTAAAAAAGATTGAGAAAGGAATTGCAGATGGAATAGTAACAGTAATAAAATAACCTGTTCTTTAGCAAAGAAACGTGCAGTATTTGATTTTAAAAGAGCCAGGGTACATTTTAGCGCATATTCCTCATGATGAACATCACAGTAAACCAATTTCTGACCGCTTCTTGTTTCCAAAATTTCCAGCTGTGAGTGAGAACAAGTATGGAGAAGAAACCTACATTGTCAGCTCAGTGCCTCCTCCAGTAGCTCCAGAATGTTCTGTGTCTCCTCCTCAAGGATCAGTGCTCACCAGCTACTCCATCTCCTGCCAGTCTTCTTGCCTGTTGGACCAATGCCCTCCAATTGAGAGGTCTTCATTCACCTATTGCTTCTACCTGGAACCAAGTGAGAATCAGTGATTGGGTTGATACCCTCAAGGTCCTTCTTTAACTAACGGACTGTGATGGAATGTAGACTGGATTCCCAGGAGTGGATTCCAGAGGAACAAGAGACAGCAAAGTTTAGATAATTTGTGTGGGAGGAAGAAAGTTAAGGCAGCTTTTCCCTAACACTTCTCAGAGTTTAGGTTTAATGATGCAAGTAGTCTGCTTCAGTTTAGGAAGATTTTGGTCTATAGGCGAGGAACAATAAAGGAAACTGCTTAGAACAGGGGTCCCCAAACTTGGCAACTTTAAGGCTTGTGGACTTCAACTCCCAGAATTCTCCAGCCAGCTGGAGAATTCTGGGAGTTGAAGTCCACAAGTCTTAAAGTTGCTAAGTTTGAAGACCTCTGGCTTAGAAGAACCTCAACATATTTTTCTTGGTCTCTGGATCTTGACAAAGGCAGCACTAAGAGGCCTTCTGCAACTTCTGAATTCTTTCTTTATCTCATATCCCCATGTTTTGGGGTTGGCAATTCCTGCTTTTGAAAGCCACAAGAACCCCGCAGCTCTCCTAGATATTGCCTGTGGAATTCAAACATTTTAAGCAGCCTAATATCTCATGAAGAACATTTGATCGTGCAAGATTTTATCACTCTCTCGGGAAATCTCATGTGATTTCAAATGAGAAGACATGAAACTTGAACACCCTCACAAAAGCTTGCACAAATGCTTGCAGTTGAGATTTCACACTCTCACAAGATTTCAGCCATATTTTCATGGTTGGGAATTTGGTGTCCCTTCCTGGCTTAATAGCATTTATGGTTTAGCGCAATTGTGCAAATCCCGCAAAAGGCTCTAACTGGGACGTGCTGTATGTTAACTGTTGTTTTCTTAGATGAATCAATGACGTGTGTTTCCATTCAATGATAAGGCATTGAGAATAGCCAGTAATTATAATTAAAGGTAATTTAAGGGCACATAGATTGGTTCATTAGCCCTTCCTTAACTGCTTAAGGAAACGTCCTTTTTCATTTGGTGAGTCCAGTCTTCCATCTGAGTCCACTTCCTTCTTTCTTGTTCTTTTCAGATTCACTCCTTCACTGTGGACAAGATCCAGCCCTACCCTTGGTCTACCTTCCTTTGGGAGAAGAAGACAATGACTTCATTCTACAGATTAAACTTTCAGTGACCAATAATTATGGCCATATTGTTTATTCAAATGCCACCGTCAGGGTGAGTGATGGCCTTGCTTACCTTCCCAGCTTTTTGGCTTTGTGTCTATAGACTTTATTTTTTTAGATTTATTATTATTAGAGTTGGAAGGGACC
Organism: Diadophis punctatus similis; assembly: GCA_023053685.1. Lineage (NCBI taxonomy): Eukaryota > Metazoa > Chordata > Lepidosauria > Squamata > Dipsadidae > Diadophis > Diadophis punctatus. Next base: position 12,067,297 of record JALIGW010000015.1, on the reverse strand, counting down.
TTGTAGGTCATCTAGTCCAACCCCCTGCTCAAGCAGGAGTTCCTACACCATTTGAGACAGATGGCAGTCCAGTCTCTCCTTGAAGGTCGCAAGAGTTGGGGCTCTCACAACCTCCGCAGGCAAGCTGTTCCACTGGTTGATCGCTCTCACTGTCAGAAAGTTTCTCCTCACTTCCAGGTTGAATCTCTCCTTGATCAGCTTCCATCCAATATTCCTTGTTTGGCTTTCTGGTGCCATAGAGAACTGACCCCCTCCTCTCTCTGGTATCCCCTCAACTATTGGAACACTGCTATCATGTCACCCCTGGTCCTTCTCTTCGCTAAAATTTCCGCTACCAGTTTTCCGAACTACTCAAAATTTCCGCTACCGGTTTATTTTTATTTATTTATTTTATTTAGTGTTCTTATATGCCGCCCTACTCCCTGGGGACTCAGGGCGGAGTACAACATGTAAAGAACAACTATAAAACAATATTAATAAATTAATAACAATTTAAAAAGATTTAAAAACATACAAACCATACATAGATGGGGGAGACCGAAGGTATTCAATGGTCTCTGAATCACACCGGTTCCCTGAACTACTCAAAATGTTCGCTACCAGTTCTCCAGAACTGGTGAGAGCCTGTTGAAACCCACCTCTGGTTCTCACCAGGTGCTGAGGAGGCATGGACAGAGGTCAACTGGAGTTGGGACAATGAACGGATTGGACCATGTGACGGACATGTGGATTAGGGGAAATAACTTTGACTTTAATCTGGGGCGTTCAGAATCGGGTTTTCCCCAGATGTGCCAATATGACATTCCTAATAAATCTATACCTTGAGGAATATGCCTGCCTCGGAGTTTTGATTCTGTTGGGGGTGTTACTTGGAACCTTGACAGAAAGACAGACAATTCTCTTTTTTTTCTAAACCATCTTGTTTTGCCAGGTTCAACCTGAAGATCTAAACAGTGGGAACCAAACTTTCCAGGCCATGATTTTGGAAAAATCAAACAGCATCCTAAAAGGAGAGAATAACAGCATGTCCCTCTTTCAGCTGTATAAGTCGGTTTCTTCTGTTCTGAACCAAGAAAGGAAAGAAGCCACCCTTAATTCATCTCTGCGCACAGCTACGCGGAAAGAGGTTGGTCTTTTGAGCTTCTCTCTCAAAACCATTTGCTCCAGTGTGGTTGAATTCAGAACCAATAGTTCAAGAAACAATATCTGTACAGTTCAGTTATGGGAAGCAATTTCGGGGTCATAATAATTTGTTATCATACTGGGAAGACCATGGAGTGAACTAGTTGTTGTTAGTTGCGAAGTCGTGTCCGACCCATCGCGACCCCATGGACAACGTTCCTCCAGGCCTTCCTGTCCTCTACCATCCCCTGGAGTCCATTTAAGCTCAATGCAATGAACTGAAATATCATATATACATCCAGCAGTTGTTGAAGAGTAGAAGGAAACAATACGATGATTATAAACAACTTTGTCACTACATATGATGGAACCCTTAACATATCTACGCTATCCTTTAGAAACCTGGTGACCACAATCACACAAAAATTCACACCAAGGATGTGTGTTTGTGTTTTATTTTTATAGTTATAATGTACACTGAAGATGGCACTTAATTTCATTGTACGGAGGTGCAATGACAATAAACTAAACTAAGATGCAATGGGATGTCAGGGACGTGGTGGCTTAGTGGCTAAGACGCTGAGCTTGCTGATCAGAAAGGTCGGCAGTTCAGCGGTTTGAATCCCTAGCGCTGCATAACAGAGTGAGCTCCCGTTACTTGTCCCAGCTTCTGACAACCTAGCAGTTCGAAAGCATGTAAAAATGCAAGTAGAAAAAATAGGGACCACCTTTGGTGGGAAGGTAACAGCGTTCTGTGCGCCTTCGGCATTTAGTTATGCCGGCCACATGACCACAGAGACGTCTTCGGACAGCGCTGGCTCTTCGGCTTTGAAACAGAGATGAGCACTGCCCCCTAGAGTCGGGAACAACTAGCACATATGTGCGAGAGGAATCTTTACCTTTAACATGCAATGACAATAAACTAAACTAAACTTTATTAAAATAACGCACAAAAACATGACTTTGCTAAGGATCATTTTACATTAAGTACATTAATGCAATGTACATTAAGAAGTACATTAAGAAAAATGTAAACAAAAATGTGTGATTTTAGAGAACCCTCGTGAGCATGTCTATATTGAGAAATCTATATTCAAAAAGATAATATTCAGGGGGATATATTGAACTATATGTATATAAACCAGTGGTGGGTTGCTCCCGGTTCGGACTGGTTCTTAGAATCGATAGTGCCAGCGACAGGAGGCTCCACCCACCTGCCCGGGACACTTGTGCGCAGACTGTTAGCAAAATCATTTAGAACCCACCACTGATATAAACCCTTTAGCATAGAGATTAAAAGCCAAAAAAACCCCATTACAATCTGATGCAAAAATGGCCCAGAGACCATTTGGGAAAAATAAGACAGAAATTAAATGAGATAAATTTAACTCTTTTAACTAGAATCAACAGGGAAAAGTGTCAGCAAAGAAATGTGAACAAGGCATTTGGAGAGGTGACTGATATAATAAAAATTGTTAGAGGAGTACTGATGACTTTGGTGGGAACAAAGTTCTCTTGTGGAGATATTAAAAGAAGAGTTTAAGTAGGCACCAGCCGTTGTAAAATCCTCGCAGTGAGTAAGTTATGCTTCTATTGTTCTGTGATGTTGAGATCTTGGAAAGAGTACAGAGAAGAACAACAAAGATGATGAGGGGTCTGGAGGCTAAATGGTTAGATGAAGAATTGAGGGAACTAGGAATGTCAAGTCTGGTGAAAAGAAGAACTAGGGATGACATGATAGCAGTGTTCCAGTACTTGAGGAGCTGTCACAGATAACAGAAGGTCCATCTATTCTACAAAACACCTGAGGGCAGGACAAGAAGTAATGGGTGAAAGATCATTAAAGAGAAATCCAACCTACAACTAAGGAGAAATTTCATGACAGTGAGAACAATTAATCTGTGGAATGTCTATGGAGATTCTCAATCATCCAGGTCATGGTTGTCCCAAAGGTGCTTTTTTCAAGAAACAACTGGATTTTCTGGTTTTTCTTTGAAAGCTGAAGAAGCTTCTTGAATGAGAAGTGAAACATCTTCAAAGAAAAATCAGAAAGTCCAGTTGCCTCTTGAAAACAGCACCTTTGGGACAATCAGTGGAATGTTATTCTATGTGTCCTTTCTTTTACGGTTTCTCCTTGTCTCTCAAGCTTAGAGAGCTAATGCTGACAACCCTTTCCGTGGTTAATGTCACATCAATGCAGACAGCCCTCAAAATGTCAGAAGTCCTCAAGGAAATCACGTACAGGAGCGAAGAACTCTCTGCTTCTGCACAGGTGAGCAGGCAGCCCAGTAGGCAGTGGTGAAATCCAATTTTTTTCACTATCAGTTCTGTAGGCGTGGCTTAGTGGGTGTGGCTTGGTGGGCGTGGCTTGGTGGCGTGGCAGGGGAAGGATACTGCAAAATCCCCATTCCCTCCCCACTCCTGGGAGAAGGATATTGCAAAATCCCCATTTCCTCCCCACTCCTGGGAGAAGGATATTGCAAAATCCCCATTCCCACCCAACTCTGGGGCCAGTTAGAGGTGGTATTTGCCGGTTGTCCGAACTACTCAAAATTTCTGCTACCAGTTCTCCAGAACCTGTCAGAACCTGCTGGATTTCACCCCTGCCAGTAGGTGCTTTCTGACCTCTGGATAAAGCAACCCAGAATGTAACAAGGATATCAGAAGCTGAATGTGGGTCATTTCAGAAAATATTCCACAGCCTGTAAAAGCGGGGAAATTTGTTTTTTTAAAAAGGTGGGGGAAACAAAGAGGGAATGGATCAGAACAATTTCATTTATTTTTCTTTTAGAAGTAGAGCAAAGCATTAACCTGCAACATGGCAAGATTGGACAATAATAGCCAGGCCCAAAATTTCTGTTGTTAAGCGAGATGTTTGTTAAGTGAGTTTGGCCGCATTTTATGATCTTTCTTGCCACAGTTGTTAAGTGAATCACTGCAGTTGATAAGTTAGCAACCTGGCTGTTAAGTGAATCTGGCTTCCCCCTTGACTTGGCTTGTGGGAAGGTTGCAAAAGAGGATCACGTGATCCCGGAACATTGCAGCCATCATTTTTTAAAATTTTTTTAATTTTTTTTATTTATTTACTCAACAAGTGCAAGGAAACAGGACACATGAAAAAATGGCACAAAGAAATGGATATAAAGAAGCATTTATATGAGTACATACAAATGGGGACAGTAGGACAGGGACAGTAGGCACGCTGGTGCGCTTATGCACGCCCCCTTAGGGAACTCTTAAGAAACGTGTAAGGTCCACAGTAGACAGTTTAAGGTAAAAGGTATGGGGGTTAGAGAAACGTAACAACAGGATCAGTTAAAGTGTTCCAGACATTTACTACTCTATTGCAGAAGTCGTATTTTCTGCAATCAAGATTAGAGCAGATTACATTTAGTTTGTATCTATTGATAGCCCTAGTGTTATTGTGGTTGTTATTGCGGTTGAAATTAAAGTAGTAGTTAACAGGTAGGACGTTAAGGTAGATGAATATGAGTTGGTTGCCAAGCATCAACATTTTGATGACATGATCATGGGGATGCTGTAAAGGTTGTAACTGTGAAAAACAATCATAAGTCACATTTTTCAGTGCTGTTGTAACTTTAAACAGTCATTAAATGAACTGCTGTAAGCCGAGGACTTTCTGTATTCTGTATAAGAATCTGAATTATTAATGATGGGTCCTTGATGCTCTCTGAGATTGGTTGTTTTGTTGCAGATGCAAAAACTAGGTAATATTATCAGTGCTTTGGAGACCCCTCATTTCAACCCTGAGCTACAAATATTCTCCTTTATTGGGAACTATTAGCAGTCAAAGCATATTGGCACTAGATAAGAGTCAATAGAATTCAAGGTGGGCGGGACTTAAGATCTCGTCTAGGAGCGAAGGGACTTGAGACTGATGACATACTTGACCCCTCCCTCAGGCTCAGCCTGGTCATCTACTACAGACCTCTTCTTCTTCTCTCTAGGTGGCAGCTAGTCATACTCTGAAGATTGTTAGTGAATCCTTACTAGTGGTGGACACAGAAGATAGAGAAGATCATCTAAAGAGCAAGGAAGCTGCCAGCTACCTTTTCACTGCAGTAAGCAATGTCCTGGAAGCTACTGTGCAGAATGGAACAGAAGAAGCCTCAGTCCCTGAGATGGCACAGGTGAGGGTGTGGTAAAGCAGGTGTGTTGCCTTGCATTTACATGCCTCTGCAAATCTTGTTGGTATCCTTGTTCACCATTTATGGTCCCAAGTGATGAAGGGCATGTTCTGGATACTCTCATAAAATAGGGGCTTGTCTTTTCCATAACCCTAACCCTAACCCTAACACAACTCTAACCTTAACCCTAACCCTAACTCTAACCCTGACATAAAGGACTCTTACAGAATCGAGTTTATTTCTTCCACCATAGAATTCAGTCTCGCAAGAACTCGTAACCACAGTTGAAAACCTTCAGAGTTCTCTCCTTTTTGGAAAATTGCCCAACAGTGAGCCTTTGGTGCTAACAGCTCCTTCTGCAGCTATGTATATCAACAGGTAATCCATCTCAATTGTTTTTCCATTTATGTTTATAAAATACATATTATACCATGGGTACCCTATCTGGGCTGCAAACTTTCTTATGACCACCAGGGGAAAAAAGGAAGGAAGGGAGGGAGGGAGGAAGGAAGGAAGGAAGGAAGGAAGAAGGAAGGATCCTAGTTTGTTTCATAAAGTGCATTTCTGAGTTTATGCATTGTATTAAACCCAAAATAAACTAATTTCACTTAGCATTTTTTATTTTCCTAGAAGTAGCTTCTCAGAATGAATTCCTAGAACCTAGATCTTCTGTTTAGGCTCCTTAAGCTGGAGATGGTAGGAACAAACCAAGATATATCTAATACTTGTCCTTTCTGCTCATCTCTGGTCTCACCTGGTAGCCCTCCCTTTCCCTCCCCTCCCCTTCCCTTTCCATCCCATCCCATCCCATCCCTTCCATCATAAACCATGGTTAATAACATTATCCAGATTCCTACAATGTACTAAGCAAAACCCAAAGTCAAACAGCCACATTCTATCTTACAGAGTGTTATGAACCCAGTTTCTCACTTGTTTGTTATTTCTCCTCTTAAGGGTGCATACAAGAAGATCAAGGGAGGAGCCATTCCTCATAAAATTAGCCCTGTCATCCAATGCAGCGACCTGCAACCTAGGATCCGTATGTTTGCTTTTCTGCCTTGTCTTCTCACCTGTCTTGTTTTCTGACCCTTCTGTGTAAAGGTTGCAGACCGAGAATGTCAACAGCACGGCCATTAAAATCTCCAACTCCAGTTCCGCTGCTTTCACGCTCCCTTCGGCTTCCTCTCTCAGCATCTCGGGAGACAGCGATGAGACGGTGGACATTAGGGCAAGCCTGCACTTTTATTGGGGTTTTCTTTGCTCTTGGGATGGGTTTCCTTCTGGCCTTGAAATCTCTCTTCGCTTTTAATCAGCATTTAAGTGTTGAAATAGCAGTGATGGTCCATATGACCGTCTCTCCTTGTTCTTTTTACTTTGGTGCGTTCAAATCAAGATTGACTTCTGGCGACTGTTCTGGAAAAGTCTCTGCAGGTTTCCCGCCAAGATTTCAGAAGTCATTTGCCATTGCATCCTTCCAAGGGCTGAGAGACAGGGACTGGCGCTTATCTGAAGAAATGTTGACCATTAAGTATCCCTTCTTGCAGATGGTGAGCTTCTCGATGAATCCCTTTTCCTCAAGTGACTCGTTTGATATCCATGGAACCATTGGAGGCCTGACTCTCACCAGTCTAGATGGGATGGTCATTCCAGTGTATAACCTGTCAGAAGATATTGAGGTAATTTTTCTTCTCTGCCTGCTTTCCACCCCTTAGGGCACTAGTGTCAAACTCAAGACCCACGGGCCGGATCCAGCCTGCAGGGTGCTTAGATCTGGCCCGCAGGCCCACCCTGGAAATAGCAAAGGACCACGGTGCCTCTGCCAATGAATACGGAGCACGAGAGGGTCATGTGCGGCCCACCCAGGCTCTGTTTTTGCTGGCAGAGGGCTGCAGGAGGCCGTCGCAGTTGAAAATGGAGCCTCGATGAGCTGGCCACGCCCACCCCGGCCATGCCCACCCCGGCCACGCCCACCCCAAGGTCAAACACAACCCTGATGCGGCCCTCAATGAAATCGAGTCTGACACCCCTGCCTTTGGGGGCTTGCTGAAGAGAAATTTGTCCTGTATCCTGATGGTTCTTTTCTTCTTCTTCTACATTCGTAGTTCCTCTATTAAACTGGTAGTAATACCAGAGTTGAGAAAGATCAGAGCAGAAAAGACTGAATATTCTACTAGCATTCTACCTCTCTCAATTTTCTCTTCAAGTTATTCACTCTCTCCTCCAACCTTCAATATTTAGGAGACAGAAACACGTTCTCTATTTATCCCACCGTCCTTAAGTTTATAAAAAGTTGGCATAAATTACAGAGTCAGGCTATAGTTAGTGCTATCCTTTCACATGTAACTGCTTGTGATCTATTTTTAAGGCTCTCAAGGTATGAATGGATTTATTTTATTTATTTATTATTTATTTATTTATTTTGTCAAACATGTAAAGGATAGTAGTTGTTTCTATAAACATAAGTAAAAAAAGTACCGATAAAAGAGGACAATAGGACAGGGACAGTAGGCACAGTGGTGCGCTTATGCACGCCCCTTACAGACCTCTTAGATTTGGATTTCCAGAGCTAATTGGTTAACTTTAACCATAGATAAGGTTACCCAGGAGTCCTGCAGCTCAAGAGGACAAGAATATATTGAATCTGGGAAATTTCACAGCTGTCCAAGTCAACGTAACTTCAGCGGACTCATCTCTAGTGATTTACCTGGAGGTGGATCAAAATATTCCACTTATCCTTTATTTGGGATATGATTACCTTCCCAACGAGACGGATCATGAACTGATGGCACATCTTCCTCGCAACAGAAATACCAGAGGTAAAATAAAATACTCTCAGAAGTTGCAATATTTTTAAAGCTTAGTTAATCATGCTTTGTTGAGTAAGCCATAATGATTACCCATAATGGCTCGGATCAGACCTAAAACTACATCTTTAACTACACTATGACATTGTTTTGTGGTCCTCAGCATGGGGTTTGACAATGTCATTGTGTCCTTTGAATCCCCTTGTCTCCCTAACCTGCCTAATTTTTTTTTAATGTTTCATTAAAAATAGAAAATTAGCATTCCGAAAATGAAATTGTTCACTTTCAGTGACATTTTATTTTTACGAATTCCTCCAGCCTAAAATCGCACCCTTAAGTTTCATTAGAAAATAAAGATGATGACTAGATGAGTGTTACAGTTCAAACTGTAACTCAAAATAATAAAAGATAATCGGGTAAAAAATGAACATTTTGGGGTGGAGGGGTCTAGAGAGGATGGCAGATCAGTGCTTTGCATTTCATTATCCCCTCCTAGCATCCATTTTGTCATTCACAAATTCCAAACATGTCTACCAGCCTGAAAAGGTTGGAAACTCCTTTTTTTTTTGGTACAATTTTTTTAAATTTTATTTCATATATTTACATCACAAATATACCGTTTCATTTTCTCAATAATAGTACAATACTCCTATACATATTTTATGTTTCATTAATACAATCATTATATTTTATACCATCGAGGTTGCTTTTGCCATCCCTTACTTCCCTTTTTTATTTCTCACAACCCTTCTCTCTCTTCTCCTCCCTCTCTTCTTCTTACTTTCCTTTCCCTCCCTTCTGTCTTTCTCTACATCCCTTGTCACAATGTGAATATTGTCAGTTTGTGCATCTCTATGTTTTCTACTGTTTCTTGTATTTATGGTCAAGCAGACGTATGATATATTCTATTACGCATGCCTGCATTCCTGAAGTCAACTCCTTTCCTTCTCTTCGCCATTTCTGCCGAAGGTAGAAGTGATTTTTTCTTTAGCCGATAAGATGTAGTTTACTAAGGATTCTTTTTATTATTTTCTACTGAAATAAATATTTTGTTAATTAGATTTGAATCTCGGTTTTATTTTCTAAGTAAGAATGACTTCAAAAGGGAAGCAAAGATCCATCGACCTCTACGGGGGATGATCCCCCCCTTCTCTTCCTAACATCCCTTTCCTCTCTCCTACCACTCTTCTCCTTCCTCCTCTTACCTTCTCTCTTCTCCTCTTCTCATCTCCCTCCCCTCCTCTCCTCTCCCTTTCTTCTTTCCTCTTCACCCTTCTCTTTCTCTCCTATTCTATTATTGTGCTCGGAAACTCCTTTTGAAGTGATGTAAAAACTTTTTTTTTTGCCCCATCCCTTTGGCAAGACACTTCAAAAACAATTCTGCATGTTCTAAGACTGGTTTTCTAATCAGATAACGCTCTTGTATTGCTGTGCTAAAATTGAACTGCATTTATAAACTGGTGATTATATTTATTCACTGATTAAATCCCAGATTTATTCAACTTTTTATCTGATCTCTACATGGCTTTATCTGATTTTGATGAAGTCTTCTCAAAGGGCATCAAATTTGATCCCTGTAGAATCCAAAAACTGGTAAATTATTTTGTAATGAGTGTCAATTATTTTGTAATTGTTGTGTGGCCATAATGATAGTTAATGTAGAATCTGAATTTGTGAAAAAACACACCTAACATATACGTTGTTGTTGTTGTTGTTCTTGTTGTTGTTGTTCTTGTTGTTTTGCAACTCAGATGAGGTATATTCCTGGGTACTTCACTCAGAAGATCTGATCTTTGGAGAAGGATTGTATTATTTTGTAGTGAGACCAGACACAGAACTGGACTTCCTTGCTTCCAATGAAATGAACATCTCCATCACTTGTTTTGTCTCCCAATGTGTATTCTGGGATGAGCACCAAAAGAGTTGGAATAGCTATGGATGCCGCGTAAGTAGAGAGAAGTAGAAATATTGGAATACCTATTGAAGATTTATTGCTAGGCAACATTTTCCCCTGATGTGAGACCTTTTAGATATACTGGGACTGCAAGTTTTGAATGCTGGGAGTTATATTGCTAACATTTCTGGAGAATGCAGGCTATGGACAACTGCTGTATTGTAAGACTTAGTTCCCTCTCAGTCAAAAGTAAACAACCTGGTTTTAAATGAAGATGTTATTGAAATGAGCACTAAATGGGAAGTGTTTCTCTTGCCTAAAAGAGAAACATCAGATCAGATCAGATCAGATTAACAGAGTTGGAAGGGACCTTGCAACATGTGTGGTCCTTTATTGTCAGACACAAAGGATCAGGACCATAAGTTGAACTGTAGCTCAGAAAGATTTATTGCTCTTGCCTAAATACAAGAATCCGAGGTGGCGCAGCGGTTAGAGGCAGTACTGCAGGCCACTTTAGCTGACTGTGATCCGCAGGTCAGCGGTTCAAATCTCACCGGCTCAAGGTTGACTCAGCCTTCCATCCTTCCGAGGTAGGTAAAATGGGGACCCAGATTGTTGGGGGCAATATAAATATACATTGCTTACTGGTGTAAACCGCTTAGAGAGTGCTTGCACTGTGAGGCGGTATATAAATCTCACAAATAAATAAATAAATAAATCTAGTCAACAAATGGTCAGCACTACATTGATGCTAGATAAGGACCAACTGAATTCAAGGAGGGCTGGACTTGAGTCTCTTGTGGCAATGCAAGGATTCTAAACTGATGATGTCTTTTATTCCACCCTCCAGGTCTGCCTGCTTTCTATAATAGAAAATAAAAGCAAGAAAAGAAACTAATGAAAAAAACTCCTGCCTTGGGCAGGGAGTTGGACTAGAACACCACCAAGGTCCCTTCTGGCCCTATGATTCTATGAAATCAAGTCTTAACCTAATTCATTTTTCTCCACCTAATGTCTCTTTCTCGGCATAATAAGCAATTTATTATGGCTTCATCTCCTGCTCCTTATCTCAATTAATATTACTGGAATGTCTCTCAGTTTTTTTCTCCAAGGTCTTCAACTCACAATGTTCCAAAATCTCCATTCACACAACACAGTCCACCATGCTGGTCTTTCCACACTTTCACAGGCCACTCCAGTCTTTTTCTCCTAATATTCCTTTACGTCCCAGCTTGGAATCTCTAGACGTGACAGGCTGGGACTTTTGTCCATTCTATTCCACATAAAACATATCCTGCAGCATCTGAAATACACCTCCTTCTCTGCTTTTCCTTTCTATTTTTATATTTTATATCTATGGCATGTAGGTGCCACTTTACAGAGGCATTCTAGCATCTTCTCCTTTTCTACTCGTGTGCTTTTTCTTCTGTGCTGAACTATTAGCCTTCCCTAAAAACAATCCATGACTTTGGCCCAGATCCAACCCCTTTCTTCCAGATGGGGACTTTTTTATTTTTATTTTATTTATTAATTTTTGTCAAAACATGTACAAGATAGCAGGTATGGTATAAACATAAACAAATGCAATGTAGGTACAGGTAAATTTGGACAATAGGACAGTAAGACAGGGACGGTAGGCACAATGGTGCGCTTATGCACGCCCCTTACAGACCTCTTAGAAACAGGGAGAGGTCGACTGTAGACAGTCTAAGGTTAAAGTTTTGGGGGTTTGGGGAAGAAACCACAGAGCCAGGTAGTGCATTCCAGGCATTGATCACTCTGTTGCTGAAGTCGTATTTTCTGCAGTCGAGTTTCGAGCAGTTTACATTGAGTTTGAATCTATTGTGTGCGCGCGTGAAATGTTGCGGTTGAAGCTGAAGTATTCATTGACAGGTAGGACATTGTGGCAGATGATTTTATGAACTACATTTAGATCAGATCGAAGGCGACGTAGCTCTAAGTTATCTAAGCCCAAAATTTCAAGTCTGATGGAATAAGGTATTTTCACTTACCACACTGACAGATGTAGAGACAAAGACCCCAAACATCTACGTGAAGTCTGTGACCGTACAGATGGGACAGAGATAGAAGATAAAATGACATCTCTTCTTTGGCTTCTAGGTTGGTCCCAAAACTACTCCTGAGGACACTCAGTGTCTCTGTAACCACCTGACCTTCTTTGGTAGCTCTTTCTTTGTCATGCCGAACACCATCGATGTCAGCAAAACCGTGGAGCTGTTTGCCACTTTTGTGGACAACCCCGTTGTGGTGACGACGGTAGGATGCATCTTCCTCATCTACCTTCTGGTTCTGATCTGGGCCAGAAGAAAAGATATCCAAGATGATGCCAAGGTAAGTTGTACATAGTGTCTGTCTGGCTTTTTTTTTCCTTTTGCAATACAAAGAGTTCTCTTTTGCTTGTAAAGAGAGGCTGAGCCATTACGGAACCTACAAGATGGTACCATGGTTTATTTACCATTCATGAAGTCTATGGAGATTCTCAGTCATCCAGGTTCACAGTTGTCCCAAAGGTGCTTTTTCAAGAGGCATCTTGGACTTTCTTGTTTTTTTTTTTAAGACGTTTCGCTTTTCATCCAAGAAGCCACCGTGGAAGATTGTCCCATTTTCAATTCTATAGATCTTGAACAGTGTACATTTTTTAAACCTGTCAACACTGATCTAGCAAGGAATCTTTCCTTGTTTATTTACATGTCCACAAATTAGAATTAACTGAGTTGGAAGAGACCTTGGAGGTCTTCTAGTCCAACCCGTTCTTAGGCAGGAAACCCTACACCACTTCAGACAAATGGTTATCCAATCTCTTCTTTAAAACCTCCAGTGTTGGAGCATTCATAACCTCTGGAGGAAAGTTGTTCCACTGATTACGGTAATTGTTCTAACTGTCATATTTCTATTCATCATCTCCTGGTTGTTCCTGAAGTTGCATTACTTCTCTCTAGGTGAAGATAACCCTCCTGGAAGACAATGATCCTTTTGCTCAATATCGTTATCTAGTGACAGTTTATACCGGACATCGCCGAGGTGCAGCTACGACCTCTAAGGTAGCAATGGAGTCCCAGATCTTGTGGCTTAAAAGAGCCACAACACAATAAGCGCCAAGAGAATGTTCTCTTAAATCACCAAGCCATAGACTGGTGGGAGACATCTTTCTGATGAGAATAGGTGACAAAACTAAACCTTCCTTTCCTCCTCATTGCATTCCCCACTTAGCATGGCATGCGCACGCCCCAATTTTTAATTAATAAAAATGAAAATGAAAAAACCTATCTGCGTAGTGTACTCCGGTCTGATCCTCAGACACACATGCAGAGGTGGGTTTCAGCAGGTTCTGACCCGTTCCGGTAGCGGGATTTTGAGTAGTTCAGAGAACCCGTAAATACCACCTGTGACTGGCCCTGCCCCCATCTATTCTCTGCCTCCTGAATCCCAGCTGATCGGGAGGGAATGGGGATTTTGCAGTATCCTTCCCCTGCCACGCCCACCAAGCAACGCCCACCAAGCAACGACACGCCCACCAAGCAACGACCACAGAACCGGCAGTAAAAAAATTTGAATCCCACCACTGCATGCATGCCTTGTTATTTGCTAGAAGAAAGATAGTGACAGACAAATAGGAACCCTGCATACAGTACAGGTAGTCTTTGACTTACAATGATTGGTTTAGTGACCGTTTGAAGTTAGAACAGGATAGAAAAAAGTTACTTATGAATGTTTTTCACACTTATGACCGTTGTAAATGACCCCCCATGATTTACAGGATCAAAATTTAGGTACTTGACAACTGGCATGTACGGATAATTCTCGACATAAAGCAGTTCATTTAGTGACCGTTCAAATTTACGTCGTCACTGAAAAAAAGAGACTTATGATCACTTTTCACACTTACGACCCTTGTAGTATCCCCACGGTCATGTGATCAAAATTCAGATGTTTGGCAACTGGTTCATACTTACGACCGTTGCTGGGTCCCAAGGTCACGTGATCCCCTTTTGCCACGTTGACAAGCAAAGTCAACGGAGAACCCAGATTCACTTAACCACCAAGTGACTAACATAGCAACTGCAGTGATTCACTTAGCAACTGTGGCAAGAAAGGTTGTAAAATGGGGCAAAACCCACTTAACAAATTTCTCACTTTGCAACACAAATTTGGGGTGCAATTGCGGTCCTAAATTGAGGACTACCCATACGCAAATGAAATACAGGAGGAAGTGAAGCAATTCTTATGCATTATCCTTTCTGTTCCAGGTGACTCTCACCTTGTACGGCCAGGAAGGAGAGAGTGAGCCGCATCATTTGATGGACCCCGACACCCCAGTTTTTGAGCGAGGGGGTGTGGATATCTTTCTCTTATGTACCCTCTTTCCTCTTGGGGAACTGCAGAGTGTCAGACTGTGGCATGACCATTCAGGAACAAGCCCCGCCTGGTACGTAAGAGAGGGAACAGAACTAGAGATGTCCTTTCATCCTTGATCCTTTTGCAAAGAGGACATCTTCTGAAATACTTCTTTATTGTTTGCATTTACGTTTCTGGTTAATTTTTTTGGGGGGGGGCATGGTTTTGCATTGAAGTAACTTGTAGTCATGGATGTGAGCTGGGCAGCCATACCCAGAGGTGGGTTTGAGCAGGTTCTGACCAGTTCTGGAGAACCGGTAGCGGAAATTTTGAGTAGTTCGGAGAACCAGTAGCGAAAATTTTGAGTAGTTTGGAGAACCGGTAGCGGAAATTTTGAGTAGTTCGGAAAACCGGTAGCGGAAATTTTGTGTAGTTTGGAGAACCGGTAGTGGAAATTTTGAGTAGTTCAGAGAACTGGCAAATACCACCTCTGACTGGCCACGCCCCCATCTGTTCTCGGCCTCCCGAGTCCCAGCTGATCGGTAGGAAATGGGGATTTTGCAGTATCCTTCCCCTGCCACGCCCACCAAGCCACGCCCACAGAACCGGTAGTAAAAAAAATTGAAACCTACCACTGGCCATACCAATCTAACAAATAAAGACATGAATAAAGAGATAAAATTGTTCTCTTTCCTGAAGGTTCAAGGAAGGGATCTTCTTTTTTAATTCACGATTCCTACCCACCCCAATTTAAAGGGGCCCTCAAATACATTAGGTTACAATTCTAGCCTTGTTAGAGTAACCTTTATAGATTGGATAACTCCGTGGGAGTGGTAGACCATGACTTCTGAAAGGTGCCCAGCTGAAAAATTAATTTGTGTCCTTAGTGTGAGACGTGAAATATTACTGCTTTCTACTAAGTGAGTCTAAAAATAGCTTGTGGCAGGAACATGTTGGCCAGTTGCCAATCTACTCCATCAAGAATAAGACTGCAAGACAGCTTCAAGTGATTTTATTGGGTAAGTAAAAATGACGCAAGTTTATAGGCTAGTTTCACATGTTCTATCAACCTAAGCTCAGTGTTGGCGAACCTTTTCAGCACTGAGTGCCGAACCGGGAGGGGGGGGGGGTCATGTGTGTGCCGGAAACTGGAAGAGTAGCTGCCCGGCACGTATGTGCGTGCCGGGAAGATGATCTTCCGGTTTCCAGCACACGAATGCGCAACGGCCACCTGGTCTTCCGGTTTCTGGCATGCATGCACGCATGAAGACCAGCTGGCCGGTGTGCATGCGCATGCTGGAAACCGGAAGACCATCTTCCCGGTGCGCACATGCGCGCCAGGAGGCTGCTCTTCCAGTTTCCGGTGCCCCCACGTGCGTGAAGACCAACTGGCCGGCGCAACGGAACCTGGAAGAGCAACAGCTGATGGCTTGCGTGCCTGGAGAGATGGCTCTGCGTGCCACTTCCAGCATGCATGCCATAGGTTCACCATCACGGACCTAACTATTCTATGATTAAGGTGGGACTAGAACTCACTGTCACCTGGTTTCTAGTCTGATGCCTTAACTACTAGACCAAACTGGCTCTCTGTATTGTATGGTGTGGGAATCAGATTACTTTGTTTTGCTAACCAACTGTTATTTAAGTATGCCATTGCTTAATATAACGTATTTTCATCCGCAGGTATGTGAATCGAGTTCTCGTCCATGATGTGGCCACTGATCAGAAGTGGTATTTTCTTTGTAACTCTTGGCTGGCCATTGACGTTGGAGATTGCGTCCTAGATAAAGTCTTCCCTGTGGCCACTGAACAAGACATGAAGCAGTTCAGGTGTGCATTTTTGTTTGTTTTGGAAAGTGGTGTGCCTAACATACCGTATATTTTTTCTTCCCAACAAAGGCTCAAAAAAATTAAAAAGGTTGGTCAAGTTTCCAGAATTCTACTCGTATTAAAAAAAAAAAATGGCACTAGAGCAGAGGTCTCCAACCATGGCAACTTTAAGAATTGTGGACTTCAACTCCCAGAATTCCTCAGCTGTTGGCTGAGGAATTCTGGGAGTTGAAGTCCACAATTCCTAAAGTTGCCAAGGTTGGAGACCCCTGCTCTAGAGGTAATTAATTGGTGAGCAAAAAGCAACAGTCTCTGCGTTGGTTCCTCATAGTCTCATCTGGCCTCTTTCTCTTCTCTTCAGCAATCTCTTTTTCATGAAGACCTCCAGGGGCTTTCGCGACAGCCATATCTGGTACTCCATTTTCAACCGTTGTCCACGCAGCTCTTTTACACGAGCCCAGAGGGTGTCCTGTTGCTTCTCGCTTCTTCTGTGCACTATGTTGACCAGCATCATGTTTTGGGGGATACCCAAGGATCCAGCAGACCAAAAAATGGATTTAGGTAATAGCATCACGGCTTTATTGCTTTAGAGTACAGTAGGAAGGACAACTAAGAGGAGTTAAGAGGACTATCTGAATATGAAATCTAGCCACGGGGAACAAAATTCGAGATCTGATGCTTCTTCTTGCTTTGAAGTTGGTGGCACTTTGAAAATGCTTTCTTGAGTCCTCCCCTTACCAAAAACCGTACTGACCTACAGTATACTGAATGACTGTTATGAAGATGTTGGAGAAAAACTTACAAAATGTTTAATCTTTATGAAACCTGCTGCATAAATGCTTTGCCAAGACAGATATTAGAGTAAGAGCTATGCAGCCTGTCATTGGTAGGTGAAATATGTTTCGAGTACTGAACCAGGGGTGAAATCCAGCAGGTTTATTTATTTATTTATTTATTTTGGTTTTCTTATATGCCGCCCAACTCCCGAGGGACTCAGGGCGGCGTACAGCAAAAAAAATACAAGAGCAACCAACAATAAACATTACTAAAATCAAATATAAAAATTAGAAATTCAGTATTAAAAACATCCAACAACCAGACATACCTGGGGGAGAGCTCAGATGGATTAGGCTCTGCCCCCTGCCTGCAGGAAAAGCCATGTCTTAACGGCTTTTCGGAAGGCCAGCAGGGTGGGGATAGTTCAGGTCTCTGGGGGTAGTTGGTTCCAGAGCGCGGGGCCCGCCACAGAGAAGGACCTCCCCCTAGGGCCCGCCAGCCGGTTCTGACAGGTTCTGGAGAACCGGTAGGGGAAATTTTGAATAGTTTGGAGAAGCGGCAAAAACCACCTCTGGCTGCCCCCAGAGTGGGGTGGGAATGGAGATTTTGCAATATTCTTCCCCCAGGAGTGTGGGGGGGGGGGAAATGGGGATTTTGCAGTATCCTTCCCCTGGAGTGGAGAGGAATGGAGATTTTGCAGTATCCTTCCCCCTGGAGTGGAGAGGAATGGAGATTTTGCAATATCCTTCCCCCAAGAGTGGGGAGGGAATGGGGATTTTGCAGTATCCTTCCCCTGCCACGTCCACAGAACCGGTAGTAAAAAAATTTGGATTTCACCACTGTTTAACTGAACCCTGTTTGAAGTTTGTATTTGGAGATGACCAAGAGGAGATATGGAGTCTGATATATGAAAAGAAAAAGAAGAAGAAGAAGAGAAGAGAACAGGGAATGACAGTTAGGGAACATGGTGAGATGGATGTTCCCAATGATTATTGAGAAAAAAAGCAGGGGGAGAGAAGAGTAGGGGGAGATGGGTTGGGATCATTCATCCCAAATCTTGTACCTTCCAGATAGATTGGACTACAATTCCCCAATTACCAAGCATTACAGTCAAAGGTTAAGGTAGCTGGAGTCCCAGCCTAGCTAAGTATCTCATTCATCTTCAAATGAACTTTTGTTAGCCTCAAACATTGGTCAGTAGAATCCTTGTTTAAAGACTCAAAGCCACACACTTCTGTTGGAACAATACTCTAGTTTTCTTCCAACCATCTACCTGTGTTGATTATAACTCATATGACTCCTGTGCAGCATAGCCAAATGCTCCATTAATGTCAATATTAGTCATAATCTGGTGCACTTGAATGGGATTAAGATGGTGTCTTATTGGCATTATTAAAGTAGGATTCAAACATTATGCTAAACCATGGCTTCCAAATCATTAAAACTGGCTTTACAAAAATAGATTAAGTCAAAACTGGACAAGCACATGACTCTTCTTTTAACTTGTTCTTCCCAGGCAAGATAGAGTTCACGTGGCAAGAAGTGATGATTGGCTTTGAAAGCTCCATCCTGATGTTCCCCATCAACTTGCTCATTGTCCAGATCTTCAGAAATATCCGTTCTCAGATTAAGAAAGAACAGAAACCAGGAAAAAGTGGGCGTGTATCCCCTGACTTGCCTTCTGTTCCCCAACAATCGCCCCCAAATGTGTCCCTCACCGCTGAGGCTGTGATCAAGGCAAGTGATTGGAATTATTTATGGAGAGTGAGACAGCTGGTTTGACTCATGCAAGAGACACTCTCAGATAGGAAGCTCAAGTACCAAATGATGCGCAAGAACAGCCTAAGACCATGATGGCAAACCGATGGCACGCGGGCCACAGCTGGCACGCAGAGCCCTCTCTGCAGGCACGCGAGCCATCGCACAGCTCAGCTCCACCACACATGTGTGCGCGCCTCCCGCCGGCCAGCTGATTTTTGGGATGCACGGGGTGTGTGTGCGGGAGATGTGTGCGCATGCGTGGGGGGTGGGGGGAGTGCAGGGGGAGTGCAAGGGTGTGTGGCTGCAGGGAGGCCTACTAGGCCCAAAATGGGGGTCATGGGGTCGTGCACGCATGCACGGGGGGCGTGGGGGCATGGGGAGGGGTCACATGCACATGCGTGGGGGGGCAGGGCGAGCATGGGGAGCCGTGCGCGCATGCACCCGGGGGGTGCATTGCATTATGGGTGTTGGCATGTGCATGCACTATCCCACGCTTTCGGCGCACAACGAGAAAAATGTTAGCCATCCCTGGCCTAAGACATATTGCTTTCTATGGCAAAACAGAAAATGATGCTCAGGTGCGTCTAAGTATCCCAAACCCCAGGAAAGCATCCATCCCAGAAGTATCTTTCCCTATTGTTAGCTGTTCAAATATGATAATAATTTAATCAAATAAAAACAAGGAGCTGAATGCCCATATGACTTGATTAGAACTTAGACAGCTGTCTTATAGTCTTCTCCAAAGTAGGGCAGTTGCTATTGAAGAGCAAGACTTCTGTCTGGAAACCTCTGACAGTGCTGAACTCAATGGGCACTCAACCCATAGAGAACTCAGAGATTCCATAACTCTAATAGTCTAATTGAGGGGCGCATCCTATGCTCCTGTTGCCTGTCTGGCCAAGTGGCACAATTTCTAAGTGGCAGAGTCTCAGGTAGCTCTTTCTCTGCATTTTTCAACTTGCATTTATTTCCGTTGGAGGAAAATGGAATTTGGTATTAGATGAGGACCTTTGAGGCCCAGGTTCAAATCCACCTTGTCTATAGACGTTCATTAGGTGACTTTGGGCTAGTGTCTTTCAGCCCAATTTGCCCTTTGGAATTTTTGGGAGAGAAACTGAAAGGAAGAGCGCTATATATGGTCTCTTGAGCTTCTGGGGGGAAAAAACCAGGCTATACATCTAATACATTAATTTTAAAAAAACACAGGGAAAGCCCCCCTAAATTATTTTCATGAGAATACGTTTTGCTTAGGTCAGATTAGACGATCTGGGATGGATCCTTATACCAACGGAGGAGCATATTTGTAGCTCAGGATTGAAATGAGGGGTCGTCCTTGGTGCTCTCTGAGCTTGGTTGATTTCCACCAGACTTCAAATATTGGGATTAGACAATTTACAACTACGTCGCCTCCGATCTGATCTAAATGTAGTTTATAAAATTATATATCAAAAAGTCCTTCCTGTCAATGATTATTTCAGCTTCAACCGCAACAATACACGAGCATGTAATAGATTCAAACTTAAGGTAAACCGCTCCAAACTCGACTGCAGAAAATACGACTTCAGCAACAGAGTGATCAATGCCTGGAATGCACTACCTGACTCTGTGGTTTCTTCCCCAAACCCCAAAAACTTTAACCTTAGACTGTCTACAGTAGACCTCTCCCCATTTCTAAGAGGTCTGTAAGGGGCGTGCATAAGTGCACCACTGTGCCTACCGTCCCTGTCCTACTGTCCTATTGTCCTCTTTTATCGGAACTTTTTACTTATGTTATGTTTATACAAACAACTACTATCCTGTACATGTTTGACAAATAAATAAAATAAATAAATAAATATTACCTAGTTGGGCAATGAAACATCTGCAAAAAAACAACCAAGTTCAGAAAGCCCCACGGAAGACCCCTCATTTCTCCTTGTCTTCTCCTGTCTTGTGTGACTCCTTGATCTTCCATTTCCATTCCCACCAAAATGTGATGGTCTCCTTTGGCCCTCAAAAGTTAGGAAAACTGTGGGGTTTTTTTAAAGAAAGATTGCCCTTTTGAAAGCTTGATTTTTCTTTAAAGCCCCTGAATAATTTTAGGAAAAAGTTGGATTTCTTTTTTTCCCTTAGGAATAGAATTTTGGAGAGCTTTGGAATTTTTCTCCTGTCTGCATTGTATTTCTGGAGGAAGTCTCCCAACACAACACTGAAGGATCAAAGCTCTCATCCAGAATACATGGTCTAATGTTGCTTTAGAACAGGGGTCCCCAAACTTGGCAACTTTAAGACTTGTGCACTTCAACTCCCAGAATTCTCCAGCCAGCATAGCTCCAGCCAGCATAGCATAGCTTGCTGGAGAATTCTGGGAGTTGAAGTCCACAAGTCTTAAAGTTGCCAAGTTTGGGTACCTCTGCTTTAGAAGAAAACAATAAAGTGTGGTTTGCTATCTGTGTGGAAGGAATGCAAGGGGAATCCCCATGATTCTGAACAAACTATTTTTATTTTTTTAACTACCATTCTTTTTAACAATTTTATCCAGGATATTAGGCGGATTGCCAATTCCCTGTTCAAAACGCTAAAGGCCCCTTTACCTTCCTCGGATCCAGATTTCAGTAAATCGACCGATATCAACAAGCTGCTGGCCTTGGTGGAGGACATTATCTGTCAGCAGAACAGAATGGGAGAGGAATTTTATGATGAGAGCAAAAAGAAAGACGACCCAATTATCATTAGCCTCGGGCTGGTGGATCTAGAAGGTAAGTCATACATGGCAGAATTCCCATCAGTGAAGGAGATGGTGACCTCAAAACTGAATCTTAATTAGCCAATTAAAATCTCCTTCAGTTGTGGTGATAATTACGCTGGTTATTCTTCCCACTTGTTTCACGGGCAGGTGAGTTGAAAATGATTTTTAGCACTATCTCCTCTCTCTCTCTCTCAATGAACTGAGACTTTCACACTTCTGGACCATATTACATGTGTTGTGTTGAATACAAAATTAAGTTTGTCCCTGAGCACACTTTTATATAGAATTTCAGAACAGTGATACATTTTTATAATACTCAAATAATTTCCTTCCTTCCTTCCTTCCTTCCTTCCTTCCTTCCTTCCTTCCTTCCTTCCTTCCTTCCTTCCTTCCTTCCTTCCTTCCTTCCTTCCTCTTCTCTTCTCCTCTCCTCTCCCCTCCATCCCTCATCTGACATATATATCTTCCTTCCTTCCTTCCTTCCTTCCTTCCTTCCTTCCTTCCTTCCTTCCTTCCTTCCTTCCTTCCTTCCTTCCTTCCTTCCTCTCTCCTCTCCTCTCCTCTCCCCTCCATCCCTTGTCTGACATATATATCTTCCTCCCTCCCTCCCTCCCTTCCTTCCTTCCTCCTCTCCTCTGCTCTCCTCTTCTCTTCCCTCCATCCCTCATCTGACATATATATCTTCCTTCCTTCCTTCCTTCCTTCCTTCCTTCCTTCCTTCCTTCCTTCCTTCCTTCCTTCCTTCCCTCCTTCCTTCCTTCCACCTCCTTCCACCTCCCTCCCTCCCTCCCTCATCTGACATATATATCTTCCTTCCTTCCTTCCTTCCTTCCTTCCTTCCTTCCTTCCTTCCTTCCTTCCTTCCTTCCTTCCTTCCTCTCTCCTCTCCTCTCCTCTCCCCTCCCTCCCTCATCTGACATATATATCTTCCTTCCTTCCTTCCTTCCTTCCTTCCTTCCTTCCTTCCTTCCTTCCTTCCTTCCTTCCTTCCTTCCTTCCTTCCTCTCTCTTCTCCTCTCCTCTCCCCTCCATCCCTCATCTGACATATATATCTTCCTTCCTTCCTTCCTTCCTTCCTTCCTTCCTTCCTTCCTTCCTCTCTCCTCTCCTCTCCCCTCCATCCCTTGTCTGACATATATATCTTCCTCCCTCCCTCCCTCCCTTCCTTCCTTCCTCCTCTCCTCTGCTCTCCTCTTCTCTTCCCTCCATCCCTCATCTGACATATATATCTTCCTTCCTTCCTTCCTTCCTTCCTTCCTTCCTTCCTTCCTTCCTTCCTTCCTTCCTTCCTTCCTTCCTTCCTTCCTTCCTTCCTTCCTTCCCTCCTTCCTTCCTTCCACCTCCTTCCACCTCCCTCCCTCCCTCAGAAAAGAAAAGGACCCCAACCCCAGAGAGAGGGATGGGGGAAAGGCTGAAGCATCGGGATTACAAGCGGTGCCTCCATGCCCAGCTGCAGCACGTGGAGCTTGAACTGGAGCTGCTGGGGCCTCATCGCTTCCAGGACCCGCAGAGCTACACCCAGGCAGTTCGACAGGTTCAGCACATGAAACGCTTTTTGGAAAGTCAGCTCTGCTCTGCAATGCCCGACAGCGAAAGGTAAAAACAGTGCACTTACATCCAGAACGTTAGCACTACTCCTGTTTCATAGGAAATTGTTTAAAAGAGCCAGTGTGGTTTAGCAGTGGAGATGCTGGTTGAAGAACAGGGAGACCCAGCTTCTAATTCCAACGACCTAAGTGCCAGAGCCCACTGTAACAACATTGCCAAAAAGGCTCTGAGAGTTGTTAATCTAATCTTGCGTAGCTTCTTCTCTGGCAATATTATACTGCTAACCAGAGCATACAAAACATTTGCTAGACCAATTCTGGAATACAGCTCACCTATCTGGAACCCGCACTGCATATCAGACATAAATACAATCGAGAGAGTCCAGAAATATTTCACAAGAAGAGTCCTCCACTCCTCTGCTCACAATAGAATACCTTAGATTTGAAATATTGGGATTAGACAATTTAGAACTACGTCGCCTCCGATCTGAGCTAAATGTAGTTCATAAAATCATATACAAAAATGTCCTTCCTTTTTAATGACTACTTCAGCTTCAACCGCAACAACTATTACGAGCACGTAATAGATTCAAACTAAAGGTAAACCACTCCAAACTCGACTGCAGAAAATACGACTTCAGTAACAGAGTGATCAATGCCTGGAATGCACGACCTGACTCTGTGGTTTCTTCCCCAAACCCCAAAAACTTTAACCTTAGACTGTCTACAGTCGACCTCACCCCATTCCTAAGAGGTCTGTAAGGGGCGTGCATAAGCGCACCACTGTGCCTACCGTCCCTGTCCTTCTGTCCTATTGTCCTCTTTATCGTTACTTTTTACTTATGTTATGTTTATACAAACAACTACTATCCTGTAGATGTTTTACAAACAAACAAACAAACAAACAAACAAACAAATAAATAATGCCCCCCAACAGCCATGGAAATCTCTTGGAGGACTTTGAGCCAGTTGCCTCTTCTTAGCTCAGTCTATTTCCAGAGTTGTTACTGGACACATTAAAAGAAACAACTTAACAACCTAAAGAAAATGTGGGGTGTACATCTAATAAATAAAACCAATATCTGGTCCTTTAAGTACCATAGAATGCTACTGTGAAGTTTCCGAAAGATGCCCTAATAAATTCAGGAGCCGTGAGCCGAAGTCCAAAAGAAATACAAACATTTATTAAAAGCGACATCTCGGCAATACTCCATTGCAGCCAGAACTGAGGTCACACAGGCTGCATGCCCTCTTGACCCTGTTTCCCCCCTTCTCATTGGCCATATCATAAATCACATTCTCCAATTAATCATGTTGGTGGGTTGTGACCCCCACACCCCTCCTTCTGACTCCGGTAGCCTAGGACACAATCAGTAAAAGAAACATTTGTGGAATGCGTTTTCAGTTAGGGAAACAGCCTTCCTCCAGCTTCCTCCCCCTCCTTTTCATGGCAACTTGAAATCTTTGCAAGTTGACAGCTACTTTACATCAGACTCATCCATTAGACCAATAGTGAGGGGTGACTGAACTTCTCATTGTACAATAGTCTTTCCCTTGGTCTTCCTTCCTTCCTTCCGGCTCAGCAATTTCTCTATTTTTTGTTCCTTCTCTAATTTTTTGATTAGAGATTTGATTGTTTGTAGATTTGATTGCTTGCAAATGGTGTCCAGCCCTGGTGCCATCCATGTTCTTTGTTACTCTAGGAACTCACCAACTCCAAGCTTTCTTGGAGATAACAAGAAACAATTGACACCTAAA
Source organism: Diadophis punctatus similis (assembly GCA_023053685.1). Lineage (NCBI taxonomy): Eukaryota > Metazoa > Chordata > Lepidosauria > Squamata > Dipsadidae > Diadophis > Diadophis punctatus. The sequence goes on along the minus strand of JALIGW010000015.1, from coordinate 12,042,572 downwards.
GGTTTACCTTGGTGGTTCGTGTTTGTCGGGTGGTTCTTGGTGGTCCTGACCAGTGGAGTCTCTGGTTTTTTCACCATGCTGTATGGACTGCATTATGGCAAGGATAACTCCATCAAGTGGCTGGTTTCCATGGCCATCTCTTTCTTTGAGAGCCTCTTCATCACCCAGCCATTAAAGGTATCTTCTTTTCTTATGGACAACTATGTCTCCTCTGTGAAGTATGACATGGCGCCCGCCAACCCTAGGTAGCACGATGCAGATTTGAAAGTTGCTATCAACCCTGACGCTGGCCTGACTGAGGCCGTTTTGAGACTTCACTGCTGACACACTGGAGAAGAGAGACAGGGAGGGGGGAATAGAGATAGTTGGGGTTTGTGGTCAGAACAAAATACTTTCTCTTGGGAACCAAGGACATTCCTGCAGGTGCTCGGAAGGAGGGGACTGGAGTCACCTAGCAACTGGACAGTATCCTGATTGGACCATGTGGATTGAACCCTAATTATACTTTTAATTAGGAGAAAACCGCGGGAATAATCAGAGCCGGTTTTCACCAGTCTGTGCCAATATGACATATCCAATAAACTGATTCTTTGAGGAATCTACCCGTTAATTCAGTAACTACAGTAGACTAACTTTCTGTCTTCACTTGGAAAACAAAACGGATGTTTGTTTGTTTTTATTATTAATTTTCAAAAGGGGCTGAAGGATATCAAAAGATAGTCTGTGGACATGGGCCCAAACATCTCAGTCAAAGTTATGTATGTACTCTTCTTTTCTAGGTTCTTGGGTTTGCTGCTTTCTTTGCTCTGGTTCTGAAAAAGGTGGAACAGGAAGATGAGGAGAACACATCTATTGATGGTCCTTTGTCTGTCACAGGTAATCTATTTAATTCACTGAGACCTGGAGCAGAGTATCTGTGTCTTTCCAGGTTGAGCTGAATATAGCAGGCCCTGGTGAGGGATGCTGGAAATTCTAGTTTAGTAAAGGTAATCCTTGACTTACAACCAAAATTTCTGTTGCTAAGTGAGACAGTTGTTAAGTGAAGTTTTGTCCCATTTTTTTTTCAGTAGTGGTAAGCAGCTGGATAGAAGGGATGATTCTGTCAGTTTTAGAATAGAATAGAATAGAATAGAATAGAATAGAATAGAATAGAATAGAATAGAATAGAATAGAATAGAATAGAATAGAATAGAATAGAATAACAGAGTTGGAAGGGACCTTGGAGGTCTTCTAGTCCAACCCCCTGCTTAGGCAGGAAACCCTACATCACTTCAGACAAATGGTTATTCAACATCTTCTTAAAAACTTCCAGTATTGGAGCATTCACAACTTCTGGAGGCAAGTTGGTTTACTGATTAATTGTTCCAACTGTCAGGAAATTTCTCCTTAGTTCTAGGTTGCTTCTCTCCTTGATTAGTTTCCACCCATTGCTTTTTGTCCTGCCCTCAGGTGCTTTGGAGAATAGTTTGACTCCCTCTTCTTTGTGGCAGCCCCTCAAATATTGGAACACTGCTATCATGTCTCCCCTGGTCCTTCTTTTCATTAAACCAGAACATACCCAGTTCCTGCAACCGTAGTTTTAGCTTTTATCATCTCTAAATTTTCTAAATTTGTCAATTTTGATTCCTTCATTTTTCATTATTTCATTTACTGATTTGGGCTGTCACACTGAGCAATAGAAACAGATCTTTAAAAAAAACAACGCACAGAAATGTTACAAATTCTTGTGCATGTTTCTCCAAATACTGCACACAACATTTTTGTTTGGATTTTTGTAGCTGTGCAGTTTTCAACCATTTCTTACCAGAATGAATAATCGCACATTAAATGCATGAATAAAGACATCTTTGTGCAGAGTTTCCCCATGCCCATATTTTGGGGTTAGCGCAAACTTCCACAGAGCGCACATGGAAAGGATAACTGAGTTTGAACAGTGGATCAAAAAGAGGTAATTAGATCAGTTCACAGCCAGATGAAAACGTAATAAAAATCTCTGCCAACCTTAATACCACAAGATTTATTTTAAGACTGAGGATAAGATTATTCCTTGGGTGAGCAGATCCTAAAAATATGATTCTGGAAAGTCTCTTTTTTAACACGAGAAGCTGGTTTTTTTTTTTTTAAAAGAAACAAACAAACTTTGGTTTCGTTAGAAAATGAGTGCAATTTACAGCCATCTCGGACATCTGCCAGTTCTCCTAGTGTCTTTGAAGAGCAAATACTGCATCATTTAGGGTTCGTTTCTTCCTGATTATCTATTTTTATCTCCTTTTAAGTTGAACATTTTCTCTCTTCTTATCCCTTTTGATAGCTTTGATGAGCGCAGGATCACTTGTTTTGCTTGGTATCTGTTTTTCTATCTAGCTATCTTTCCTCTCTCTTGTTTTTTTGGCCTGTAATCTGAGCATTAGGTAAGTCTCATTATTTTGCATATCTAAACATTGAGCTTTTCTGTTTGAGCTTTGAACTCTCTTATGAACGTGTTTTTTTAATACTGCTTTCCTTTTCAATAAGAGCATAAAACAAGTTGCATGCAAACTGAATTCAGCATCAAATAAGGGCATCAAAGGAAGGACGTGCCTCCAAATAATTAGGCAGTCAAGGAGGAGAAGAATTAAAATCGGTGGTTGATTAATATTGTTTCAAATATTAGATATCCAGGTCAATAACGTATTAGTTCAAAAGAATATCTTATACATTTTGAAGAGAAACCCTGCTGCGTTAAATATAAATTATTCCATTGTATGTACTGTGTATTTATGAATAATCTACATATTTACCTGGAAATAGTTCCATTCGGTTTAGTAACTGAAATGAATTTAGTCTGTATTTATCTATACATATACATCAAAAGTATAGTTTTGATATACTTTTTGATAAATTTTGATATGCCACAAAGAAGAGGGGGTCAACTTATTTTCCAAGGCATCAGAAGGCAGGACAAGAAACAATGGATGGAAACTAACCAAGGAGAGAAGCAACCTGGAATTAAGGAGAAATTTCCCAACAGTGAGAACAATTAACCAGTGGCACAAATTGCCTTCAGAAATTGTGGGCGTTTCATCACTGGAGGTTTTTAAGAAGAGACTGGACAGTCACTTGTCTGAAATAGTATAGGGTCTCCTGCTTGAGCAGGGGGCTAGACTAGAAGACCTCCAAGGTCCCTTCAAGCTCTATTCCAAAATTCCATTCTATTCAATACTATTAAGTGAAATTGCAAAGTTTCCCCCTAAAGAATCCTGTGACTGGATGTCTCTCAGTATCTACATATAGGGCTTTTTAAAATAAAGTTCATCGTTCCAACCAGAGGTGGGTTCCTCCCGGTTCGGACCGGTTTGCCCAAACCGGTAGCGACCCGCTGGTGATGTCACAATGACATCATGGAACTGGTTCGATCTGTGCCGGTCCGTGGGCGCCACCATCTTTTGAAAAAAATTTTTTTGAAAAAAAAAATTTTTAGAATTTTTTTTTTATTTTTTCCCCGGGTTTTTTTCTTCTGCGCATGCACAGAAGCTGAGTTTCCAGTACCATGCATGCGGTCGCCATCTTGTTTTCAGCTTTTTTGGGGGAGGGTATTTTTTTGATTTTTTTTTTTTAAAAATTCCGGGTTCTTTTTCTTTTGCACATGAGCAGAAGCCGAGTTCCCGGCACTATGCATGTGGTCGTCATCTTGTTTTCTGCTTTTTTTTGGGGGGGGGGGGTTTGCCACTGTGCACGAGGCACACCCACGCCGCACGGGAGGAAGCGAAGCGGCAGCGAGATAAGTTAGAACCCACCCCTGGTTCCAACTAGTACATTTTATAACAGTTAATAGTCTGTTTGGTCATTTTGTGGGGCAGGTGATCCAACTCCTATCTTTGGGGCGCGCAGAGATAGTGGAAATAACATCTACCAGCCTCCTCCCGCTACTGACATTGAGAAAATGAAGATGGACCACATCAAGGAGCAGAAAGCCTTTGCCCTGATTCGGGAAATATTGGGTATGTTTTATGCCTGTATTCTGAAAAACTGGTGGAGGAAAGGAAGCTTCAGATTAAAGCTTGACTCTGTAAGGCTAGCAAGCCTTTGGCCTCTTGTATGCCATCCCGCTAATTTCCCATTTATTTTGGAAATTCCCACCAGGAGCTGTGATTCTTTTTGCTGTCTATCTGTCGGGCACAAGAAATCAGGATAACCAAGGTTATTCAAATGAGTACAGGGTTAATCCATGCTAGCTCTCTACAAGAATCTGAACTACTGACAGTCAAGTCAAATTGGTGGTAGATAAGAGTCAAAGGAATTCAAGGAGGGCTGGGCTTAGATCTTTTGTGAGCGTGAAGGGACTCCAAACTGATGACATGCTTGACTCCTCCCTCAGGTTCAATCTGGCCATCTCCTGAACTATCTTTGACATCTGGTTGACCAAGTGGTTGGGGTGTGGGAGGGTGCATAAAAGATTAGGAAGTAAAATTGGTCAGAATCCCTGATTTGAATGCGTTAGCAAGCCTTAGGCAACAGAATCAACCTCAGAGGTGGGTTCCTCCTGGTTCGGATTGGTTCGCCCGAACTGGTAGCAAACCGCTGGTAACATCATGATGACATCACGGAACTGGTTCGGTCGGTGCCGGTCCGTGGCCGCCACCATCTTTTTTTTCTGGGTTTTTTTTCTTTTGTGCATGCACAGAAGCCGAGTTTCCGGCACTGCACATGCGTCGCCATTTTGTTTTCATCCTTTTTTTTATTTTTTTTTTATTTTTTCGGCACTGCTCATGCGGGCGTGCATGAAGCACGCGCGCCCACATGGCACGAGAGGAAGCGAACTGGCAGCAAGGTAAGTTAGAACCCACCCTTGATCAACCTGCACTGTGATAAAAATCATGCAATGGTTCTCCCAGCATCAGTCTGTGACTCGGGAATATAACTTATTTTCCATGTTTGGCATCTTTTCTTCAGCCTATTTGGGATTCTTATGGATGTTGCTCTTGGTTGCCTACGGACAGCGTGATCCAAACTCCTATTATCTTAACAAGCATATTGAGAACAGTTTCACAGAAGGATTTGAAGAGGTTTTAAGTTATCAGGACTTCTTCAAGTGGGCAAGAACCATCTTAATCAGCAACTTATACGGGCCGTATGAAGGTATGGTGATATAAGGGCCTATGGCAGCTATCTCAAACCAAACTGAATGTAGTATCATTCTCACAGAGAATGTTTGTTAAGAAGATATATTGAGATGAATGGGTTGGGGTTACAAAACTTATAATAACTGAATTATTTGTTCATTTGTTCATTTATATCCTACCTTTATTATTTTTACAAAAAACTCAAGGGAACAAACTCAAGGGAGCCAATGACCCTAAGATGTGGTCTTGTTAGATCGGCCCATGTATGCATGTTGGAGTGAAAGTTCTTTTAAATATTGCTTGTATTTTAATATGTTTTTTAAATTGTTTCTATACCCTGTTGTGAGCCGCCCAGAGTCCCCCTGGGAGTTGGGCGGCATAGAAATTTTAATAAATTCAAAATTCAAATTCAAATATCCACACCTTCCTCCTTCTATTTTCTCCACACCAATAACCCTGTGAAATGAATTGGGCTGAGAGTGATTGGGCCAAAGACACCCAGCTTTTATACCTAAGCTTTTATACCCAGCTTTTATACCGGAGGCATGACTAGAACTCACCATCACCCACTTTCTTAACCACTGCACCAACCGTTATCCTCATGTACCTTTAAATGGATTTTCTCTCTAACCATCATCATAATATACAGCAAGGAGGCAGGACTCTTTAGTAGTAAGGGTATCCTGAATTCTTTTGCAGATACTTTTTGTTGGTACGGTAACTCAGTGTTTATGCTACAGTGTTTAAGCTACAGATTACCAAACCTTTGGGTGCTGGGCATTATCATTCAATAATGGGGGAAGGAAGGAAGGAAGGGATGAAAGAAGGAAGGAAGGAAGGAAGGAAGGAAGGAAGGAAGGAAGGAAGGAAGGAAGGAAGGAAGGAAGGAAGGAAGGAAGGAGCCAAAATACACTTAAATGGCCAAAATGCAGTTCAAACTCTAATAATTGAGTTCAATTAATAGTTGTTTCTCTAAATTGCTTTGGCTGGACTGGAAATCAGCAGCCTTGTACCCATAAATCCTGGGATATCTAGAATAGTTTCTACAAGCAGCCATACAACCTAAGCCTTGTGAGCTCATCAGACAGATCTCAGAATATTTTGGGGATTTCATTCCCAAGGGCTTCAATTATCTTATGCAAGAACACCCACTTCTTCTGAAATTCGATGAGCTTGCAAGTTTTCAGAAAAACACACAGACGCATACACAGATACACAGACCATATATGCTCCTCATACAATTGGGGAGATAATGAACCATGTCCTTGGTTTTAAGCTAAAGCAACCCAGAAGACAGGAAATTACTTTGAAGCTCTGCAAATGCATATGGGCATACACTTAGGTAAGAAAAACCAAAAGTATACATATAAACTTAATAGTGTCTGCAAGAGGGATCTTGGGGTCTTAGTGGATAACCAGTTAAATATGAACCAGCAGTATGCAGCGGCAGCCAAAAAAGCCAGTGTAATCCTAAATTGCATTAACAGAGGGATACAATCAAGATCAAGTGATGTACTAATACCACTCTATAAAGCCTTAGTAACACCACACCTAGAGTACTACATCCAGTTTTGGTCATCACACTATAAAAAAGATGTTGAGACTCTAGAAAAAGTGCAGAGAAGAGCAACCAGAATGATTAGGGGACTGAAGGCTAAAACATACAATAAATGGTTGCAGAAACTGGGCCTGGCTAGTCTAGTGAAGAGGAGGACCAGGGGAGACATGATAGCAGTCTTCCAATATTTGAGGGGCTGCCACAGAGAGGAGGGGATCAAGCTATTTTCCAAAGCACCTGAAGGCCAGACAAGGAATAATGGATGGAAACTGATCAAGGAGAGATTTAACCTAGAAATAAGGAGGAACTTTCTGACAGTGAGAACAATCAACCAATGGGACAGCTCGCCTTCAGAAGTTGTGGGAGCTTCATCACTTGAGACTTTCAAGAAGAGATTGGACTGCCATTTGTCAGAAATGGTGTAAGGTCTCCTGCTTGGGGGGGGGGGTGTTGGACTAGATGACCTATAAGGTCCCTTCCAACTCTGTTATTCTGTAATCTGTAATTTGGAATTCCTTCTCAAATCCTCCCAAGGTTTCATCACAGATGGCAACTCCAAACTGGTGGGGAGTGCTCGGATTCGGCAAGTGAGGGTCAAGGGCAACTCCTGCCCCATTGATCCGAGCTTAGATATGACGGTCAGAGAGTGTCACGCCGCCTATTCCTTTGACACCGAGGACATGGGAGATTATGGCATCAACTGGAACGGCTCTTCCTTGGACAACTCTTCAGAGTTCTATTCGGCTTGGCAATATCAGAGCCAGGCAAGGCTGAGGGGACACCCCATCTGGGGCAAGCTGGCTGTTTACAGAGGTGGAGGCTACATTGTTCACCTGGGGATGGATTCCACCAATGCCTCCAGGTAACCTCTTGCTGTTACGTGAGTTTGGGTTGGCTGTGTAGTTCTTAGGGCAAAGCAGCGATCTGGATTTGAAGGGAAAAGGATGAATTGGCAGTGAATGTAAATTTATGGCTCTTTCCTGTTGTCTCTTTGTTAAGTGGAGCTGATCCACTTAACAAACCCAGGGAAAAAGAGAATTTGCCTCCAGAATTTTCTTCCCCAAACCCCCAAAACTTTAACCTTAGACTGTCTACAGTCAACCTCACCCCATTCCTAAGAGGTCTGTAAGGGGCGTGCATAAGTGCCTACCGTCCCTGTCTTACTGTCCTATTGTCCTCATTTATCTGTACTTCTATGCTTACATTATGTTCATACAAACACCTACTATCTTGCACATGTTTGACAGACAAATAAAATAAAATAAATAAATAAATAAATAAATAAATAAATAAATAAATAAATAAATAAATAAATAAATAAATAAATAAATAAATAAATAAATAAATAAATAAATAAATAAATAGAACCAGGCACAAGTGTGCACTAAATCATCTTTTCCTATTCAAATCTATATCTCTGCATCACCGTGGTGATAACTGCCTCTCTTTTGGGTTTGTCCTAAATGGCAAAGTTTAATCAACTAATCAGATTGATTGATTTAAACACTTTGACTAAAAGGACTCACTTGGCAGTTGCTTTTAAAATTAGCAGGTTAGTAATCTTGGAGTTTTGTTTTTTTTAATCATTTTGAGAGTTCTCAAATGTGGTAACTTTTTAAGAAGTGTGGACTTCAACTCCTAGAATTCCCCTGCCAGAGTAATCATTACTGAGTATTTGGGGAACTGAAGTTCCTTACTGTTATTTTTCTGAGTTTTTTATGCAGCTGTCCCAAACTGGGTACTGTAGATCTGTGTGCGAACGGGAAAATGTATACAATTGAATTTTTTAAAATCAAAATAAATAAATCATAAAAAATAAATTCCGCAGCCTTCACTGGGTAAAAGAACCATAAGTGGGTTGGATTGAATGTATTTATGGAATTACTGGGGTAAGAGTTTGGGTGCGCCTTAGATTGGCTGTTGCCCCAACCGGTCAAGTCTTAACATGAGTAAGGTCTCAATGTCGTAGGAGCAACTAATTGTTCGTTCATTGATTTATACCTTGCCAGAATTCTCCAATACTTGTTCGATAACACCTGGCTGGATAGCTTTACGAGAGCTGTGTTTGTTGAGTTCACCGTCTACAATGCAAACGTGAACCTGTTCTGCATCGTGAGCCTGATGTTTGAAACCAACGCCTTAGGTGAGAGCTGGAGGTCTTAGACCAGAATCTATGTAGCCCATGTGATAATTTAGGAGACCTCCTGGGTGCCTAATGCTGCCAGATTGCAACACATACAAACCAAATTGGAGGAGCTTCAAATCGTCTTGACTTTTTGGGACCGTCCCCTGAAGACACTCCTGATTATGCCACTGGAGAGGGGACTGGCAGAATCTGGTGCCTTCTTATCCTCTCCCTACTTGGGGGAAGGTTTAAGGAAAATAAGTGCATTAAGCATAGGCTATAGCTGGATAGTGGGAGGGACAAAAGGCTCAGAAAAGACCCTCCCTAGTTTCTCAGCGGGTAAAGGAGACAGGGGATGGTGTTGGGTGGAGAGAATTGTATTTTCAGACTTTCAAAATTGATGGCGGCCTTGTGGGATATACCAGGTAGAAATCACAACCAGATGAGCTAATTCTACTTTATTGTAAAGCTAGATAATGACAGAATCTTGCAAAATGGAAAGTACAATTTTCTCCCCGTCTCCTTTACAGCCCAAGAAATTAGGAGGGTCTCTTCTCTTGCCCTGCCCTCTCTCTAGCTTGGTGTCTTTTATCTGACCTTTCCCTTGGTAGCATCCCTTTGTCCAGTCTCCCAAGGTTTTCCCTTCTTCCATTACTGATGTCTTATTTCCTTCAAGGGTCTTCCTTGGATTTTGAGGCTAGATCCATGCAATGCTGTGGATTCTTTCTCCAAAGCATGCAGAGCAGGAGTGGGTTCCAACTTACCTCACTGCCCGTTTGCTTCCTCCTGCACCGCATGGGCGCACCACGTGGGCGCACACACAGTAACAAAAAATCTGAAAAAAAATTAAATAAAAAAAACAAAACTGAAAAAAAGATGGCAACCACATGCACAGTGCCGAAACTCGGCTTCTGCACATGCTCAAAAGGAAAAAATAAATTAAAAAATTTAGAAAAAAGATGGTGGCGCCCACGGACCGGCACCGACCGAACCGGGTCAGTGATATCATCATGATGTCACCAACGGGTCTCCTACTGGTTCAGGTGAATTGGTCCAAACCAGGAGGAACCCACCCCTGATGCAGAGTGCTAACGGAACATCAATCTATGCACTTTTTTCTTCTTGTGTGATGCACAGAGCTTCCTGACAGTGTCCGTGCTACCAATAAAAGGGAATATTTGTAGCTCAGGGTTGAAGGCTTTGGTGCTCTCTTGGTTGTTCTTGGAAAACAATGAAGCTCTGAGAGTACTGAGCACCAAGGAGCCCTCCCTGTCCATGCTTTTAGTCCAGCTAAATCTCAAGGTGAAACTACCCTGTTTCCCACCACATAAGACATCCCCTGATAATAAGCTCAATCGGGCTTTTGAGTGCATGGCAATAAGGCCAAGCGCTTATTTCAGGGTTCAAAAAAATATAAGACAGGGTCTTATTTTCCAGGAAACACGGTAGTGTCATGCAATATAAGTGTAATTATGCTTTGGTCTATGTAGGTTTATATGTCTTGTTGATTTAATTACACTTATAATCTGCATGACTTGAGCTGCCCTGTTCTAGAACTATTGTCTGCAGGTGGCACAGCACACACAGAAAAAACAAGACTGCAGTTGAGTATAATCTGGCGGTAGGAAAAGTGAGTGTTGCTGTTAACGAGGCCACTGATCTCAACTTTCACATGACAAGATGGTTTGCAGGTTCAATGAAATAGTTTTCAACTCTAGCAAAACTGTAGAATAAGCCTCTCAAGGCTAAAGGAATGATGTACATTCACCCCACCTGCATGCTTTGATACCCAGCATCCAAGCCAACCTTGTGCAGAAACCGAACGGCCTGGATACTACTTTTTATTTTCTATCACTTCAGCTCGGCGTGACTTCTCACATCTTTCCTTTTAATCCCACAAGGAATAGACAATTTTTTAAAAAATAGCTGCTAAGGGCAGCTGGGGAATTCCCTCTGAGTTGTCATCGCTGTGGCATGTCATCACACCAAAAAAAAAATACTGCAGTTTTGTGGGGTAGGGTGGGGAGCTAAAGAAAGAGTTGTCTTAAGGATATCTGAGAGTTAGGTTTGGTTTGTTTGTCTGGGCAGCTGCAAAGGCCATGAAAGGTAGCTGCAGCCAGAGGTGGGATTCAGCAGTTCTGACCAGTTCTGGAGAACCGGTAGCGGAAATTTTGAGCAGTTCGGAGAACCGGTAAATACCACCTCTGACTGGTCCAGCCCCCATCTATTATCTGCCTCCCGAGTCCCAGCTGATCAGGAGGAAGTGGGGATTTTGCAGTAACTTTCCCCTGAACGGGGGTGGGAATTGAAATTTTACAGTATCCTTCCCCTGCCACGCCCACCAAGCCACACCACGCCCACCAAGCCATGCCCACAGAACTGGTAGTAAACTTTTTTGAATCCCACCACTGGGCCTGCAGCCATGTAAATTCTCCCTCCTAAAGGACAGAATATGATGGAGCAGGCAAAGGAGGCCTCTTGGAATAATATTTTCAGTAACTACAAGTTCTTTTGATTAATGCTTCTAGTTCTTTGAAGAAACAAGCAAGAATGTGACATTTGGATAAGAAGTGGTTCAAACTGGCCGGAGACCAGAATTTTCCCCAAAGTTGAAAACCTTAAAACTCATTCTGATATGGGAACCACACCTATTGAATATGCAATTGGGTATTAACAAGATCAAGCTAAGAATATTATGGGATAATGTGAAATGTTACCTAGTACATATAGAGCTACTGAGCATGCTTACTAGATGACAGATGAGTCAATTGATGCTAACCAATGAAAGAACACATTTCAAACACAATACATTTTTTGAACTGTATATAAAGTGATTCCCAATAATTATAAGGAGCTTCTCACCTTGTATCTGTGGGATATGTTTATGTAAAAATGAAGAGATATTAATCCAGCTTTCCCGGTCTTGCCATTGTTTACAGATAACAAAAATTTCTGTACAACTAACTCCTGCTTTGATTTTTTTTAGGAGCTTTCTTTCCACGGGCAGAATTGCAAAGCATCCGCCTTTATCCATACACCGATGGTCTGCATATCTTTGTTGTTGCAGCAGAAATAATTTATTTCCTCTTTGTTATCTACTACATGGTGGAGCAGGTAAGAAAAACTCTGCTGAGTTGAATAGAAGGCCTGCAAATTGTTTTATTATCAAACTGACCAAGTCCTGGGTGTCTGGTGGCCTATAGAGAGGAAAGCCAATGGGCATAAACTAATTTCCAAAAAAGTTATTAAAAAATTCAAGTAGAGGCAATCAATTAATTCATGATACCTCGCAAGGAAAACAGGCTGTAGCCAGTCCTGATCTTGGCTGGTATTTGCCAATTATGGGCAGAAAACAAGCCAGATGTATTGGCTGGTCAGATTTTTGCCAGCAAGCAAGAGATAAGATCAGAGGTGGGATTCAGCAGGTTCTGACTAGTTCTGGAGAACCGGTAGCAGAAATTTGGAGTAGTTCGGAGAACCGGTAAATACCACCTGTGACTGGTCCCTCCCCATCTATTCTCTGCTTCCCGAGTCCCAGTTGATCGGGAGTAAATGGGGATTTTGCAGTAACCTTCCCCTGCCACGCCCACCAAGCCACGCCCACAGAACCGGCAGTAAAAACTTTTGAATCCCACCACTTATGTGCTTTTGCGACATCTGGTAATGTGCAGTGATGTCACTATGAAGGGCTTCCTCTACAATGGCATATAGCATACACATCTAAAGAAGATCTGTGCTAAGAATTTGAACTGATAAATAATCATGGGTTCAGCGTCAAAGCTATCTGGCAAAGGAAGAATGTGATTTCCTGGTTGCCAGTTGTCACAAGCAGCATTCCCCATCTATCTTCTCATCCAGTCCCAGCCCTTTAACTGTTTTGCAAAAACAGCATGATAATCGGTTCTGTTTGCAAAAAAATGAAGATGGATAATGATCTAGATGTACTATAAATGTTTCAAAACGTCACGGACACCACCTTTTGAATCAATGCACTTCGAATGGGCCAACTTACAGAATGTGCCCAAAATCTGGGATTCATGACTCCCATGGAATTGAAATTTGTGGTTGATTCAGTGCTGCTGAGGTCAGCTATGGTCACATGGTTGTAATTTCTGACATTCCCTGCCAGCTTCCTACAATGAAAGTCAGTGGGGAAGCCGGCAGGAAGTCAGAAGTTACTCCTTCTCTTCTGCTTTTTTTGCCTGCCTGTTTCTCTGTTTAGGTAATGAAATATCTCTGAAACAATGGTTCAATTGGCCATGGGCTGCCTAGCGTATAAATAAAATTGACCAAGACATCCACACTTGTCTGTAATCATCTAAATCAGGGGTCTCAAACTCGATTGCATTGAAGGCCATATCAGGGTTGTGTTTGACCTTGGGGGAGGGGGCGTGGCCAGGGTTTGCGTGGCCAGCTCGACATAATTCGTGTCAGCGCCTGTGGTGCAGTAGTGGGTTCTAAATCCCGTCGCTACCAGTTTGTGTGCGTGCTTGTGCGTGCGCGCGACACTTCTGCGCATGCGCAGGAGCGTCCCAGGCAGGTGGGCAGAGCCTCCCGCCGCTGCCACTACCGGTTCTCCGAAACGGGAGCAACCCACCGCTGCTGTGGTGGCCCCAGCGCTCTGCCAGAGAAAATGGCTCTGAAACTCCATTTTCGGCTGCGACGGCCTCTTGCAACCCTCTGCCAGCTAAAACCATTTTCACTGGCAGAGGCATCATGGGCCGGTCCTTTGCTGTTTCCAGGGCGGCCCCGTGGGCCAGATCTAAGCACCCCGCAGGCCGGATCCGGCCCCGGGCCTTGAGTTTGACACCCCTGGTCCAGGAGTGGGTTCCTCCCGGTTCGGACTGGATCGCCAGAACTGGTAGCGACCCGCTGGTGATGTCACAATGGCGTCATGGATCCGGTACAGTTGGTGCCGGTCCATGGGCGCTGCCAAACGTCGCGATGCGAACCGGTGGCGAAGGTAAGTGGAACCCATCTCTGCCCTGATCTAAATGAAACTGCATTGTACTCTAGCGAGTTATATAAATGCTGCCTTTTCTCCCCACTGCTCACAGATTGTACTCCTGAAAACTGAATATCTTGTTCCAACAGGGAAAAATCGTGCGGGCTCTGAAATGGAATTACTTCCACAGCAAATGGAACCTCCTGGAGTTGGCCATCATCTTGATCAGTTGGAGTGCCCTGTCCGTTTTTGTTCGGCGGATGATCTTGGGCTTAAGGGACATCTGTTACTACCAGGAGCATAAGGATGAGTATGTTTGATGCTCTGGCACTTTCTAAACACACGGCCCCACCAAAGATAGAAAGGCGGAGAATTTTTAAGAGTCAGGGTTGTTATGATTTACAAATACATTCAATAAGCATTTGTGTGCACGTGGTTTGTACATACAAGCTAAACAATTCATCCAGCTTCTTTCTTTTGCAAAAGTGGTGGCAGAGAAGATTTCTGTTGGTGATTTTTGTTTTGTTTTGATTGCTTGCTGGTGTCTTTCTACCATGTGCATCCTCCTTGGCTATTCTCACCTCCTGGCTGGGGGAAAAAACTCGGAGAAACTATTTCCAAATGTCTGCCATGATGATTATGATTGAAGTGTGAGAAACTGGGGAGGTTGCAGATTCTTGGAAAGAGAATTTAGTCATAGAAGACAGGATGTCCATACACGCCTACTTGCAATGCTGCAGCTTTGTCCTGTGTCAATCCTTATCCTGCCCTCATTAACACACACACAACACACACACACACAGAATATTTCCTCTTGTGAAATTAAAAAAATTAATTAACAGAAAAGTAATTTCTGTTCCAGTCAGACTGATTGAGAATGTCTTTAAGGTAAATGCAGGGAAATTTTTCTTTGTAGCACTTCTGCAGGTGACCCAAACATAAGTCAGTAATCAAGTGAGTTTTTCTTTTATTAGAAAGATGTAGGATAGTTTGAGATGCAGTGGCCGAGCGCTTAAGACACTAGGCTTGTTGACCAGAAGGTTGGTGGTTCAAGACCCAAGCACTACATGATAGGGTGAGCTCCAGGGGTGGGCTGCTGGGGGTTCGCAGGGGTTCGGGAGAATCTCTAGCTAAGATTCTGTGCAGTTCGGAGAACCCCCAAATCCTACTCCTGGCTGGCCCCGCCCACCCCACCCCTCCCAGGAGTCTGCACGCAGCCCGTTTTGGATGCAGGTAAGTGCAGGGCGCGTGCAGAGGCTTGGGGAGGGCAAAAAACGGGCCTACCGGAAGTTCGTGAAGAGTCGGCCTCCTGCACCACGGAGCCTGGGGAGGCCATTTTCACCCTCCCGGAGGCTCGAGAAAAGCCTCCGGAGCCCGGGGAGGGAAAAAACGCCCACCCCACCATGGTGCAGGAGGTCGACTAGGCCACTCCCACCATGGCCATGCTCACCCAGCAACCGGGAAGAGAAACCCTTGCTAAAATTTTTGAAGCCCACCCCTGGTGAGCTCGTTACTTCCCCCAGCTTTTGACAAACTAGCAGTTTGAAAGCATGCAAATGTGAGTAGATAAATAGATACCACTTTGGTAGGAAGGTAACAGTGTTCTGTGTGCCTTAGTGTATAGTCATGCTGGCCACATGACTACAGAAGCATCTTCGGACAACACTGGCTTCCTCTCCTAGGAAACAGAGACCATCTAATGTGGCTTGCGACTAACTGAGAAGCTGAATCTAGGTTCCTCCAATCGTGGCTCAATCCTCCAGTTTCCATGCTCTGACCGATGGATTGGGATGGCAGTTCCCACAAGCAAGGCACCAAGGTTGCCCTCCCCCACTGCTGCATGCCAGCTTATTGCAATTCCTGAATCTTCTTCTTAGGTTTGTGAGCTTCAATCAAACCGCTACGGTGGATGCAGTGCTGGGCTACCTGATTGCATTTCTGGTGCTCCTTTCCACCGTGAAACTTTGGCACCTGATGAGGCTCAACCCCAAGTTGAACATGATCACCTCCACCTTGCGGAGAGCCTGGGGGGACATATCAGGATTTGCCACCGTGATTATCATCATGTTCCTAGCTTACTCCATTGCTGTGAGTAATCCGGAAGGCTGCGCTCAACAAGACTGAGCCTTCTTCTATGTTTGATTATTCAGTTTATGTAGCATCTACTACATGGGTTGTTCATAAAGCAGAGAACACTTTTTCACCAAACTTCAAATCCTGAGCAGAACTGGATATTAGGATCCCAAATCCTGAGCCTTTGCAAAGAACCCTACTTTAGACTAGACCTTAGAAATAAACCAGCTTAGTTCTCCAACACCAGGACTCAGCTGATTTTAAACTGGTTCAGAATCAGTGGTGGGTTCCTACCAGTGCGGTCCACTCTATAGCACCGGTAGCAGCCCGCTGGTGATGTCACAGTACCGGTGTGGTCGGTTGCCGGAGCCGGGGCACCGCCATTTTTTTTAAAAAAAAATTAATTTTTTTTTAAAAATTTCTTCTGCGCATGCCCAGAAGCTGAGTTTCCAGCACTGCTCATGCACTGCCTTCCTACCCCACAGTGAGTCCAAGCAGTGGAGGATGGCCGAGGGAGCGCATGAGACGCTGAAAGAACGGGCGGCAGGAGCTATCTCCATTCCCCTCCCTTCAGCAGTCCGAGAAGCCACGAATGCGCGGTGATGATCCTAGGCATTTTTGCACGTTTGAGGCTTCTCGAATTGCTGTGGGGAGGGGGAACGGGCAGCAGGACCTATCTCAGTTCCCCTCCCTTCAGCAGTCCAAGAAGCCACACCCACCCGGTCACATGGCTGGCAAGCCACACCCACAAAATAAGCCACGCCCATGGAGTGGCAGTAAAAAAAATTAGGAACCCGCCCCTGTTCAGAATCCTTACGTGAAAATGTCCTAAAGATACATGTTATGCTAAATAATACTCATTTCCAGTCTACTTTTCTTCTGGGAACTCAAAGTTACTCCTGGGGCAACATTTCTATAAGTTAGTTTTGGGAGGTAGGACTGGTCCCAAATCATCTTGTGAGCTCCATTATAGCAACCTGTATGAGCTACAAAACAAGGTAATAAGAAGTTGGAGCATTATGGAAATTAAACTGTGACAATGTGTTGAGGATCCTGGTCATATTGAGAAGCTCCTGTTGAATATCAGGTTTGAGACAATGTTGAGCAGAATTAGTCCATGTTTTACAAAATAAAAGAATAACAGAAAAAGAGAGTTGGAAGGGACCTTGGAGGTCGTCTGCTCCACCCACCCTGCTCAAGCAAGAGGCCCTATACCCGTGATGGTGAACCTATGGCACGCGTGCCAGAGGTGGCATGCAGAGCCCTCTCTGTGGGTACGCCTGCTGTTGCCAGCTGCTCTTCTGATTTCCAGCGCACACATGCGCGTCGGCCGGCTGGTCTTCGCGAGCACTGGAGCACCAGAAAATGACCTGAAAAAGGTAAAAAAACAGACTGGTTTTGGGGCCATTTTCTGGGCCGTTTTCAGGGCTGAAAACTACTACTACCATGATGGGTTAGGAATTTATTCCTACCGAGCCGATATAGATCTTGTTCCCTTGAAGTCATCCTTACTTAGAAAATAAAACCGAGATTTAATTCTAATTAACAAAATATTTATTTCAGTATAAAAGTAACAAAACATAAACCTTAATAAGCTACATTGTCCCAGTTAAGAATTCACATCTGCCTCGGGCGGAGGCTTGCAGGAGAAGAAGGAAGGAGGAGACAAACTCCTGGAATGCACACATGCGTAGAAACACATATCACATGTCTGCTTGATTAGAAAATACAGTAGATCTAGAAATATAGTAGAAGACTAAGAAATATAGCACAGAGGCTCAACTGACAAATATATTCACATCGTGACAGTGCCGAAAAGGTTTGCCATCACTGCCCAGTGGTGGGTTCCTACCGGTGCGGTCTTGCCTGTTTGTTGCCGCAGAGCCGAAGAAGCTGTTGGCGTTCGCGGCACGGGGCTTCCCCCACCCGCTTTCCCCGGCCGCCGGGACACCGGCATTTGCGTTCTTTTGCCCTCTGTGCAAGCAGAACGCTTTGCGCATGCGCAGAGGGCAAAAGAACGCAAACGGCGGCATCCCGGTGGCCGGGGAAAGCGGGCGGGGGAAGCCCTGCGCCATGAACGCCAACAGCTTCTTCGGCTCTGCGGCGATGAACAGGCAAGACCGCACCGGTAGGAACCCACCACTGTCACTGCCCTATACTATTCCAGACGGCTGCCCAATCTCTTCTTGAAAAACCTCCAGCTATGGAGCATCCACAACTTCTGGAGACTGATTGTTCCATTTTCTCCATACCAGATGAAATTTGAGCAACAGGAGGGCCTGCGTAAGAGGCTTAATGGCAGCAGGTTATCTTACTTGACTTTCTTGTTCACCAGCCCACTCTTTTTTCATTATTCATTAATTTCACCCATTCATTACTTTTATGACCTTCCTCCAGGAACTCAAGATGTCAATACATAGCATTTTCCACCAAATTTTCTCTGCAACTATGAGGTTGCTTGTACTCTTAAGACAGGGCAGCTGGCTCAAAGTTCACTAAGGAGCTTCAATAGCTGAGGGAAGGCTAGTTAAACACTTCATCTACTATTTATTCTATGGGGTTATATTTGCTTTGACCATCAATTAATCAGAAGATTTTCCCATCAAAGTGATTCAAACATATTCCGTCTTTTCAGAATATCTTCCCATCAGAATAAAAAAAATGAGCAGTAGATATTATGGAGAAAATGAAATGCCTGGCATCTAAGATTACTATTTTTTTATTTGTTTGAAATGCAGACAAATCTAATATATGGCTGGAAACTGAATTCATACAAGACTCTGTTTGATTCTGCCGAGACTATGGTCAGCCTTCAATTAGGAATCTTCAACTATGAAGAGGTATGATGCTTTCTAAATAAGGTCAATCAAATGAAAAGATCAAACAGTGTTTATTTTATTTAGAGCATGGAGAAATTTGGACTTGTGAGGAGAAACATGATTTAGATCGAGAGAGAGAAAAATGTATCACAGGAAAAAAAATCAAAACTGAAATATAGACTAATTTGGGGTGCAAATCTATGCATTCTTACCATATACACCAAAGCTTATTTTTGCATATACATGCAAAGGATTGTACCTAGTGTAGCATTATGTCTCTCCAACTTGATATCCTTCAACTATCTGGAGTCAGAGTTATCCAGTCATCTTAGCCACTGTTGAGAATTTTGGGAGCTGAAATCCATAAATGGAAGATAATCTAGTTACAGAAAGCTGAGTTAGCTGCTTCTTGTTATTAGAATAGTGTGGCCTAGAGGTGGAGCTCTTGCCTCACAATCAGGAGGTTGTGAGTTCAATCCTAGGTAGAGGCAGATGTAGGGGTCTCCTGCTTGGGCAGGGGGTTGGACTAGATGACCTGCAAGGTCCCTTCCAACTCTGTTAAAGCTGAGTCACAAGGTTTTATGGATGGATGGATGGATTAGAGAACAAACAAAAGTATACGATATCATCAAGAGAGTAAAAGAATTGAAATGGAAATGGGCCGATCACATAGCAAGAACAACGGATGGCAGGTGGACGAAGGCAGTCATAGAGTGGATCCCACTTGATAAAAAGAATCCACGAAAGAGACCTGAAACAAAATGGATTGAAGATATCAGCAAACATTGCAGGGCCAATTGGCAAAAGAAAGCTTAGGACAGTATAGGTTGGAAATATGCGGAAGAGGCCTTCATCCTGCAGTAGATAAATAATGGCTAAAATGAAGACAATAGTGGTGATGATGTATGTATGTATACAGTATGTATGTATGTATGTATGTATGTATGTATGTATGTATGTATGTATGTATGTATGTATGTATGTATCTATCTATCTATCTATCTATCTATCTATCTATCTATCTATCTATCTATCTATCTATCTATCTATCTATCTATCTGTATTGGATTTTAAAAAAGCAGATTTTACTTATTATTATGCCAGATCAAAAATATTTGTTTTACAGCTTTATAAAAACATTTTCTTCTTCTATTTTTTTTTCATAGACTAATAATATCTCTCGAATTACAGGTCTTGGATTACAATCCTATCTTAGGGTCTTTCTTAATCGGTTCCTGTATAATCTTTATGACATTTGTGGTGTTGAACCTCTTCATTTCGGTCATCCTGGTGGCTTTTAGCGAGGAGCAGAAACATTATCAGGTTTGTTCATCGAATCTCAGTGTTTAAAGGGGGTCTGAGAAAGTCCCAAAGTGTATCCTGGGGGTCTCTGGAATCCTCTCCAACTCTAACACCAAGTGTGGTTGGTGGAACTGTCTCAGATTGGCAGAATGTTTTTCTGCCCTTTTGTTGGAGGAAATAATAATAATAAAAAAAGAGAGACAGAGAAACATGCATGGCTGAAAATGGATACAGTGCAGTTGTCCAATCAGAAATGTCAAAAACCCATTCTTTAAAAAGCCATAAAAATGGAAAATCCAACTCCTGATGCAGCTCAGTTCAATTGGCATTATTTGCAGTCCAATGCAGCCCACCTTTATCTGTTCTTAAGTGAGCATCCTGTTCAACAAAGGGTTGGTGGTCACTCTTGATTTCAAGACAGGGTCACCTAGACCAGGAGGGAATTTCAATATGGGTAGTCCTCGATTTATAATAATTCATTTAGTGATTGTTCGATGTTACAAAGCCACTGAAAAAAAGCAACTTATAACCGGTCCCCACACTTGCAATAGCAATAGCACTTAGGCTCATATAGCGCTTCACAGTGCTTTTACAGCCCCTCTCTAAGCGGTTTACAGAGTCAGCCTATTGCCCCCAACAATCTGGGTCCTCATTTTACCCACCTCAGAAGGATGGAAGGCTGAGTCAACCTGGAGCCAGTCAGGATTGAACTCCTGGCTGTGGCCAGAGTTAGCCTGCAATACTGCATTCTAACAGAAGGAAGGAAGGAAGGAAGGAAGGAAGGAAGGAAGGAAGGAAGGAAGGAAGGAAGGAAGGAAGGAAGGAAGGAAGGAAGGAAGGAAGGAGGGAGGGAGGGAGGGAGGGAGGGAGGGAAGGAAGGAAGGAAGGAAGGAAGGAAAATAGTAATAGCACTTAGGCTCATATACCGCTTCACAGTGCTTTACAGCCCTCTCTAAGCGGTTTACAAAGTTAGCCTATTGCCCCCAACAATCTGGGTCCTCATTTTACCCACCTCGGAAGGATGGAAGGCTGAGTCAACATTGAGCCAGTCAGGATCGAACTGCTGGCATTCGGCAGAGTTAGCCTGCAATGCTGCATTCTAACCATTGCACCACCACGGCAATTGTCACAGCATCCCCATAGTTACATGATCAAAATTTGGGCCTTTGGCAACCAGCATGATTTACGATGGTTGCAGCATCCTGAGGTGATGTGATCGCCATCTGCAGCCCTTCCAGCTGGCTTCCGACAAGCAGTCAGTGAGAGAAGCATTCACTTAAAACTTCGCTTTACAACTTGATTTGCTTAACGAACATGGCAAAACAGGTCATAAAATTGAGTCTGATTCCCTTAACAACTGCCTGGTTTAGCAACGAACATTCCAGTCTCAATTGTGCTCAAGGACTCAAATAGCCAAGGACTATTTGCATGCTATGGGGATGTGGTGGCTCAGTGGCTAAGATGCTGAGCTTGTCGATCAGAAAGGTTGGCAGTTCGAATCCCTAGCGCCGCGTAACGGAGTGAGCTCCTGTTACTTGTCCCAGCTTCTGCCAACCTAACAGTTCGAAAGCACGTAAAAATGCAAATAGAAAAATAGGGAACGTAACAGCATTCCGTGAGCCTTTGCCATTTAGTCATGCCAGCCACATGACCACGGAGACGTCTTCGGACAGCGCTGGCTCTTCGGCTTTGAAACGGAGATGAGCACTGCCCCCTAGAGTCGGGAATGACTAGTACATATGTGTGAGGGGAACCTTTACCTTTATTTGTATGCTGATTTTCCCCACAGTAAGTTCTTACATGCTGAACTGCAGCTTCCATTGGCCGGTCATTGGCTATATTGACTGGGGGTACTTGGAAATTTAACACACCTGGAGAATATCAGGGTAGGATGCTCTGCATTAAATAATAGGTTTTGATTTGCAAGATGAATTTCTTTCTCTTTTCTTGATTTTGTGGCATCAATTCCCTGTCAATTTAGCCGGTTGGCTGGGGAATTCTGGCAGTTCAAGTCTGTGCATCTTAAATTTTGCTAAGGTTGACAAACATTGTTTTCTATCTAGGAATCCAGCATTGTAACACTGATAACATTTCTTTTTTTTTTTAAGGCTTCAGAAGAAGAAGAGATAGTGGACCTCTTGCTGAAGAAAATGTGCAGTTTTCTTGGAATTAAATATAAAAATGACCGTACTCCAGTTTGTGGCAAGCAGCTGCAAGAAGCTGGGAATGACATCTAGATTTTGCTTCTCATGTAAATTTGTAGCTGTTGTGTTACTTGTAAATGTTGTGATTTCTGGGTTTGTGGTAGAAAACGGGAGCTCATTTTTAGGAATCAAAAGTTTCATTTGATTTGTAATAACTGAATGTGTATCTTGCATAGATATAGAAATACTTTAAGGTATATAGAACAGATTTCCCTTTTAGAATGTGCATGGCTGTTACCTGTCACTATTTCTCAGTGTGATGTAATAAATGTTAAGTGTTAAAGCATAATTGTGGCTCAGTTTATTTAAAATTAGAAATCTGCTATTGATTTGCAACTGACATGTCTCATATTCCTGAAAAAAAATTCCCCATGGAAATGTTTGGCTCTCATACAAAAGTCATCATGTGCAAGTTGGAAGGCCCTAGATCAGTGTTTCCCAACCTTGGCAACTTGAAGATATCTGGACTTCAACTCCCAGAATTCTCCCATTCACTGGCTGGGGAATTCTGGGAGTTGAAGTCCAGACATCTTCAAGTTGCCAAGGTTGGGAAACACTGCCCTAGATAGAAATTGAAATGATTTAGAAGAAAAGCTGAATCAGTCCTTTTGATATGACATTTTCCACTACAGGCCTAGTAAATATAATTACAAAATGTAAAAGGTTAAAGTCCAGGGGTCCTCAAACTTGGCAACTTTAAGACTTGTGGACTTCAACTCCCAGAATTCTCTATGCTGGCTGGAGAATTCTGGGAGTTGAAGTCCACAAGTTATAAAGTTGCCAAGTTTGAAGACCTCTAGGTTAAACAAAGCACCCCTTCTTGGGGGGAATGGATTTGCAACATTGCAAGCGAGCATAGGAAGGGCTTCACAAATCTCTCGCCCATTTTTCCTCCAGCCAAAATAATTCCTCAAAACAAAATGCCAACTTACTTTCCAGAGAACAAAAGAGGATGTTTATTCAGGTTTTCTAAGGAAAACAGACGTGTTGCAATCTACCAGGGACAAATGCTTTAAAAAACAAAAACTGGTAAAAGATACAATTTAAATAAATAAATAAATACAAGGTTTATCAACACTGAAGACTAACTAGCAAAGCATTCTCAGGTCCAGCTTCACTGCTGGCATTCTGTATCCATGCAGTTTTCCGAAGGGGCTTCGGACTTGGTCGGCCATAAACTTCCAGATGTTTGGCCAACTTCATATCCTGCTTACTGAGCTTTCCATCCCTGTCCATAAACTAGATCTGACTTGGCCTAGCTAGGGGGTTGCCATCCCCTAAAAATGGGGAGCTTTTGCAGTTTTGCAGCTGCCTCTCTCTCTCTCTCTTTGTTAAACTTCACAAGAAGAGTATTACATTCCTCTGTTCACAACAGAATACCTTATGAAACCAGACTTGAAATTTTAGGACTTCAAAATTTAGAACTACGCCGCCTTAGATCTGACCTAAGTGTAGCTCACAAAATTATCTGCCACAATATCCTACCTGTTAACGACTACTTCATCTTCAACGGCAATAATACACGAGCTCACAATAGATACAAACTTAATGTAAACCGCTCCAAACTTGATTGCAAAAAAATTGACTTCCAACAACAGAGTTGTCAACGCCTGGAACACTTTACCTGACTCAGTAGTTTCTTCCCCAGACCCCAAAAACTTCAACCTCTTATTATTTACCATCGACCTCACCCCATTCCTAAGAGGCCGGTAAGGGGCGTGCATAAGCGCACAATCGTGCCTACCGTTCCTGTCCTAATGTACCCATATATTCATACCTCTTCTACTCTTATTCATGCTATTACATATATATTCTATCATGTTTTACTGTTTATACTTTGCTTATAATCATAGATGCTTGACAAATAAATACAAATACAAAAGCTCTCCGGTCGGAGGTTCAATGCTGGTATTCCCCAACCTTCAAATACACCCCCCAGCTGCTCCCCGGATTCTTCCTTTATGCAGGCCGAGAAAGAGGGGAACTGTAGTCCCTCCACTCCAGAGCGCACCGCGCGGGACAAAGGAGGGGAAAAACAACAACCACCCTCTCCGCAGCGGCGCGCAGCGACTCCGCCCGGCGCGGCCCCTCTTCCCTTCCCCTCGGCCGGCCAAGGAGCCAGGCCAGGCCCCCTCGGGCCGGGAAGGCCCGCCTCCTCCCTCCCCTCCTCTTCCCCGGCTGCTTTTGCCCTCCGGCCCGGGCCGCCTCTTCACGGAGCGGCCCCGCGATGGCAGTGGCGGCGACGGCTTGGCGAGCGTTGCGGAAGGTCGGGCTTGGCGCAGCGGCCGGGCCGCGCGGATCTTTACTGGGTTGGCCCAGCAGCAGCAGCAGCAGCGTCCGCAGCAGCCCCGAGGCCCGGCGGCTCAGCACCAGCCCTGCGTTGCTGCTCGCCGGTGAGTGGCGGCCGGGGGCGCGGAAAGGGGCGGCCGGGGAAGCGGAGCTCTCTTTGCGCCGTTGCAAGGAGAGGCGTGCGCCAAAAAGCGTGGCGGGAGCCACCCAGCCCCTTTGCTCGCTCTGCTCCGGATCCAACCGCGCCGTGGGGTCGCAGCCAAAGCCCGAGCACGGATGCGCTTAGCCGGAGGCCTCTCCGCTTCCCGGGCTGCGCGCTTGCTGCCTGCCTGCCCTGCACGGCTCGATGCGCTCTGAAGGGCCCCGCAACCAGCGGGCAGGTCGCATAATATCCTTGCAGCTCAGCAGGGCGAGGGCTGAGTTTGCACGCTTCGGGGGGGGGGGGATGCCAAGAGTTGGGTTAGGCTTCCCGGGAATGCGAAGCGAAGCCCGTTTCCTGGAAGTCAAGGCCCTTTGCTTTCACGCGTGGGCAGCGAGCGCACCCAGGAAGTTGGCTTCCTGGACAGGCCCCTCGTGCAATGCAGGGTGGAAAAAACAGATAAATGTGCTCTCCAGGCAAGGCTGAGCTCCTGATGTTGAAGGAGGGTCATTTTTATTTGAGATGTTGAACGAAGGTCATGCAGAAAAAACAGTTGCTGCCAACCTGCCTTCCATTGAGGACCTGTATACTGCACGAGTCAAAAAGAGGGCCGTGAAAATATTTACTTGACCCTTCACATCCTGGACATAAATTGTTTCAACTTCTACCCTCAAAAGGACGCTATAGAACACTGCACACCAGAACAACTAGACACAAGAACAGTCCCCCCCCCCCGAACGCCATCACTCTGCTAAACAAATAATTCCCTCAACACTGTCACACTATTTACGAAGGCTGCATTACTATTACTATTAGTCTTCTCATCGTTCCTATCACCCATATCGTCCCAGTTATAACTTATTGCTTGTATCCTTACAATTTATATTAATATTGATTGTTTCCTGATTGCTTATTTGTACCCTATGCTATGACAATCATTAAGTGTTGTACCTCATGATTCTTGACAAATAACAACAACAACAACAACAACAACAACGAGTTGGAAGGGACTTTGGAGGTCTTTTAGTCCAACCCCCTGCCTAGGCAGGAAACCCTACACTGCTTCAGACAAATGGTTATCCAACATCCTTGCCGAGGAGCTAGCCCTTTGCACATTAATAAGATTATATTCATCATCATAATGTATAATTATGAAGCATGTATGGAGGTACATACTGTACATGCGGAAGGGGAATCAAAGTATGAGTATTGTAGAAAGCAAAAGCCAGGTCCAGCATGGGCTGAAAGTTTGACAAAGTTTGACTTGGATCAGACAGGGAAAGCATTGAAGTATAAGCTAAGCAGATATGAATACATAAAGAATAATTCTTAAATATCATTTACCACTTATGCCATACATAAAAAGGGGTTTCCTAGCTCGCGTTTAAGTTTCGGGGTTTATACTAGAAGAACATAAGTAGGATTGCAAAGGGATATGCAAATACAGAGTCTTAAACTTTTTTTTTGTTTTTTTTTTTAGCTCGTCAGTTTACAGACAAGCATGAATGGATCGCCGTCGAAAACGGAATTGGAACGATAGGAATTAGCAACTTTGCACAGGTACTGTTCCTGCCCTCCCTGGTGATCTTGGCATTGTTGGTTGGCCTTGCTCTTTGATCTCTTGATTGTCCTAACCGCCGTTTCTGCCTGCAAAGCCAATTTGTGGACTTGGACCTCAAGAGGGGCCTGCCTGGAAAACAGGATTAAAAAGCCACGGCTGTGCCTCACTGGCTTGGCCTCATCCCAAAAAAACATAGAACCTGAGAGGGAATCGTGCCTGAAAGTTTCTACTGGTTTCTGTTTGGTTCATTGGAGAAAATGCATTCATAATGTAAGAGAGGGCCAGGCAGCCTTTAGATCAGAGGTCTCCAACCTTGGCAAGTTTATGAGGTGTGGACTTCAAATCCCAGAATTCCTCAGCCATGCTGGCTGAGGAATTCTGGGAATTGAAGTCCACACCTCATAAACTTGCCAAGGTTGAAGACCTCTGCTTTAAGATCACTAGGAGCAATACAGGTAGTCCTTGGTTTGTTTAGTACCACAGTTCATTTAGGGACCGTTCAAAGTTGCAACAACACTGAAAAAAGTGACTTATGACTGTTTTTTATACTCACGACTGTTGCATCCCCATGGTCACATGATCAAAATTCAGATGCTTGGCAACTGGCATGTACTTATGACGGTTGCAGTGTCCTGGGGTCATGGGATCACCATTTGGGACCTTCTGACAAGCAAAGTCCATGGAGAAGTCACATTCCCTTAGCAATTGTGTCACCAACTTAACAACTGCAGGGATCCACTTAACAACTGTGTGAAGAAAGGTCGTAAAATGGGGCAAAATTCACTTAGCAAATGTCTCATTTAGCCACAGAAATTTGGGGGCCAATTGTGGCTGTAAGTCAAGGACTCCATGTTTTTAACATTTTAGTGGAGAGGATGAAGGCTTCAGTTGGCTGGACAGTGGTCCCAAATGGGTAAGGCTGTCCCAAATCCATGGATAAGGCCAAGATACCCTACTTATTTCCCCCAAATCTCATTTTAGGGTTTTCAGGGCAGATTGGCATGCTTTCATCTTAAACATAAGTGATGCGGTGGCTCTGTGGCTAAGAAGCTGAGCTTGTTGATTGAAAGATCAACAGTTCAGCGGTTCGAATCCCTAGCGCCGCGTAATGGAGTGAGCTCCCGTTACTTGCCCCAGCTTCTGCCAACCTAGCAGTTCGAAAGCATGTAAAAAATACAAGTAGAAAAATAGGGACCACCTTTGGTGGGAAGGTAACAGCGTTCTGTGGGCGTTCGGCGTTTATTCATGCAGGCCACATGACCACGGAGACGTCTTCGGACAGCGCTGGCTCTTCGGCTTTGTAACGGAGATGAGCACCGCCCCCTAGAGTCGGGAACGACTAGCACATATGTGCGAAGGGAACCTTTACCGTTACCGTCTTAAACTGGTGACAGTGACACTGATAATTTCTGACAATTGTGGTCAAAGGAGCGAGTATCTGGGAGGTGTGAAAAATATACTTGAGGGGTCAATGCAGCCGCTAAGAAGGAACCTAAGGCTGTTTTTATTATGTCAGCATTTCAAAGTCAACCTGACATTGTCCAAGCGGGTCAGTCAGCAGCACTTCCTTAATGTCCATGGCTCTTCTTTTGTTTGTGAAACACAACACAACAAGGCTCTGCTTGCTCTGAACAACGTCTTCTGGGGACCACTGGATTGGTGAGGAATTCTGCAAGTTGCAGTTCTTGAAGCTCTTTCACGACTTCATTTATGTTTGTTTATTTATTTGTATCCCGCCTTTATTATTTTTACAAATAAGGTGGCAACAATATCCAACACAGCTTCCTCCTCCTATTTCCCCCACAACAACAACAACAACCCTGTGAGGTGAGCTGGCCTGAGAGAGAGAGAGCAACTGGTCCATAATCATCCACCAGCTGGCTTTGAAAGCTAAGATAGAACTTGAACTCAGTGTCTTCTGGTGATTGGCCCAAAGTCACCCAACTGGCTTTTGTAGCTAAGACAGGACTTGAACTCACAGTCTCCTACTCTCTAGCTTAGAGCCTTAACTATTAAACTAAACTGGCTCTCCACTGACTGTCTTTCTTAAGGACAACATGAGAAGTATAAGGAACAGAGGTCTTCAAACTTGGCAACTTTAAGACTTCAACTCCCAGAATTCTCCAGAATTCTGGGAATTGAAGTCCATAAGTCTTAAAGTTGCTACGTTTGAGGACCTCTGGTAAGGAAGCTTCTCATATTTGGGGCTAGGTCTTGGGGCTTGCCTAGCCAGTTGGCACAAACTGACTGGGAAGGATGTAAGCTTGTTTTCTGCTGGTCCCAAAGGTGCTTTTTCAAGAGGCAACTGGACTCTCTGGTTTTTCTTTGAAGACGTTTCGCTTCTCATCCAAGAAGCTTCTTCAGCTCTTGACTGGATGGTGCGGAATGGAAGGATTTATATTCCCAAAAATGACCAGCTATCTGCAAGGAGTATAAATCCTTCTATTCCCCACCATCCAGTCAGAGCTGAAGGAGCTTCTTGGATGAGAAGCGAAACGTCTTCAAAGAAAAAACCAGAAAGTCCAGTTGCCTCTTGTAAAAGCACCTTTGGGACAACCATGACCTGGATGATTTGAGAATCTCCATAGACATTTTTTTGTGCTTAAATTCCACCACAAGATGCTCAACTTCCTTTCCACTTCTTTTAAATCATGGCTGATGCAGGAACTTCTCATTTCAGGAAGCATTAGGGGATGTTGTTTATTGCAGTCTTCCAGAAATTGGAACAAAACTGAACAAACAAGGTAAGCATTATTCATTAAAAAAAAATCTTGTCTCCCCCAAAATTAAATGTTACATTAGGCAACAATCTCAACCTTGGAGGAATAAAATTACTTTAAGCTTTTTTTTAAGGATACGTGTGTGCCCCAAATATTTCTTGTTCTTTATATTAAATAGCAGACATCTCCCTACGCCAGCCCCCAGCTCCTTGCCTTACAAGGTGCCAAGAGGAGAAACAAGTTATGAAAGACTTCTGTTTCCAAAATGATAGCTGCTTCAGGAAGACATATATAAAAAGGTCTTTGAAGGAAAGAAGTAAATGTGGACCTCTGTGCTCATGTAGCAAGGCTGTATGGACCTGTTGTGGTCTGCCAGCGGTCAGCAGAGCTGGCAGCAGATTCGGACAGTGAGGAGGTTGGGGAAGAACATGGGCCAGTCATGGAGGCTTGGGAAGGCTCGGACGAGGGCTCTGCTTCGGAGGCAGAGAGGAGGCCAAGGCCGTCTGGCAGTTATCAGCTGCCTCCGGAGCTAGACAGCAGTGAGGCAGAGGAACAGCTGGAGCCTGTTTCCAGTGTGCACATGCACAGAGCTGCCAGAAGAAAAGAATAGCTAAGAAATCAGGGTCGACTTGGGAGTAAAGCCACAGGTGGACGATGAATGGCCGACTTCCCATAGGAAATAAAAGAGCGAAAGGGGAGGGGTGTTTGCAGGAGACAATTAGTTCATTTGGGCAAAGATCTGTTCCTGCACTCTTGCCAGGTATTGTCTGTTATAGTGTGGAGTCTGAAAGTGATGGATTAAGAATTATTCCTATCAAGGCGACATAGGATCTTGCTTCCTTGAAGTCATCCTTACTTAGAAAATAAAACCGAGATTCAATTCTAATTAACAAAATATTTATTTCAGTACAAAAGTAACAAAAAATATGAACCTTATTAAGCTACATTGTCTCAGCTAAGAAATCACGTCTGCCACGGGCGAGGCTCACAGGAGAAGAAGAAAGGAGGAGACTCCTGGAATGCACACATGTGCAGTAAAACATATCACATGTCTGCTTGATTAGAAAATGCAATAAACCTAGAAATATTACAGAGGTGCTCAACTGGCAATATTCACATCGTGACAGAAAGATATTGGCTTGGCAGCTCTCCAAGCCTGATAAAGGTCTGCAATTGGGAAATATCTTGAAAAACTGTTGGCCGGGACTTTGCTGGAGAGGAATTCACTGTTAAACTAAATAAAAGGGGTTTTATCAGAACACGGAGTCGGCTTCGTGCTTTTGGGGAAGCCTAGGTCAGAACAGGACCCTCCCATCCTCCAAATGCATGCAGCTCTTAAACCTTCTCCAAAGAGAGAGAAAGTGCTAAGCTACTACCATCTTCTGTTGATAGGACAAGCACTAGGAGTAGTACAAGGACTAGATTGGTTCCATAGCTGCAGATTTACAGTTATTATTATTATTATGCTTCGTTGCACAATCAGCCAGATGTTCAAGACTGGATTTGGCATTTTTGACTGTCTGTTGAGTCCTTTCTAAGGAAAAATTGGATGGGCAGATGTGGACGTTTGATAGTGTTAAAGAGAATCATTGCAGGGTGGAAGCTGTTCTGAGTAAAGCTGCCTTGTGCCATTGACCGATTGTGAGTTTGTCAATGCCGATGGCGTTCAAGTGGTGCTCCAGTTGTTTTGGGACTGCACTCGAGGCGCCTATTATGGTTTGTCAAAAGAATCAACCAGATGTTCAGACTGGATTTGGCATTTTTGTCTACTTATTATTATTTATTTGTTAAATTTATTTGCCGCCTAGCTTGCTATGTGGGGCTACTCTGGGTGGGCTTACAAGGATAAAAAGGAAGAAATGAAAAGAGGGTGAACAGAAGATAATAGAACTAGAAATAAACAATGAAAGAGAAATGCAACTATATGATTACCAAAAAAAGAAAGATGGACAGGTGGAGAGCAGAGAACAAAGAGTGTGTGTGTGTGTGTGTGTGTGTGTGTGTGTGTGTGTGTGTGTGTGTGTGTGTGTGTGTGTGTGTGTGTGTGTAGTCTGCCATCAATCCAGCAGCCACTTGTAGCACGACACATCATACAAATGCAAATTCTCGTTTTGGAGTTTCTGTACCAAGGCCTTTTCCCGTTTAATGTTGCAGATGAATTTGGAGCTTTGGAAAGTGTGAAGGCTGCTAGTGAAATCTACTCTCCCGTCACAGGAGAAGTCACAGAAATTAACACCGCCCTCGCTGATAATCCTGGACTTGTCAACAAATCTTGTTACCAAGATGGTAAGAGAAGGAATCCCCCTTTCCCCAAGGATTCCAAACAGTAGTTTGCGGAATATCCGCAATGATAATACAGGTAGTCCTCAACTTAGGACCACAATTGAGCCCAAATTTTTTTGTTAAGTGAGACAGTTGTTAAGTGAGCTGGGTGTTTTGTTTTGTTTTTTGACCGGAATTGGAAGTAAATAATGGAACTGGCAAAAAAAAAATATGCCAAAATTTGCAGTCATGTGACTGTGGGATGCTACAAAGAGCCTTAAATCAGGGATGATAGGAAATGAGAAGACTAATAGTAATAGTAATGCAGCCTTAGTGAATAATTTGACAGTGGGGAGGGAATTATTTGTTTAGCAGAGTGATGGCGTTCGGGGGGAAACTGTTTTTGTGTCTAGTTGTTCTGGTGTGCAATGCTCTATAGCAGTGATGGCGAACCTATGGCACGGGTGACACAGGTGGCACGCGGAGCCATATCTGCCGGCACGCGAGCCGTTGCCCTAGCTCAGCTCCTGCGCGCATGCGCGTGCCCACCAGCTAATTTTTGGCTCGTGCGGAGGCTCTGGGAGGGCAATTTCGGCCTCTGGAGGACCTCCGGGGTGGCAGGGAGAATGTTTTCGCCCTCCCCAAGCTCCAAGAAAGCCTCTGGAGCCTGGGAAGGGCAAAAAACAGGCCTACCGGGCTCACTGGAAGTCAAAAAACGGGGGAGTGGGGGGGGCGCACGCATGCGCAGGGGGGTGGGGCAAGTGGGGAACTTTGAATTATGGGTGTGGGCACGCACGCATGTACGATAGCGTGCGTGTGCACTATTTTGGCACCCGAGGAAAAAAAGGTTCGCCATCACTGCTCTATAGCGTCTGAGTTAAGAGTTAAGACTACAAACCATTGGACCTAAGAGTAGCATTTACTAGAACTACAGGAGCCCTGGATACCTTGGTGCTTATTTAAAAAAAAACACACACACCCTAATTTGTTTTTTGTTTTTGGCTCTCAGGTTGGCTTATCAAAATGACAGTGGATAATCCTTCTGAACTGGACGGCCTCTTGACCGAAGATGCGTATGAAAAATACATCAAATCCATCGAGGAATAGCTAGAAGGTGCCAAGCTGAGCCAGTACCCACTACTTTCTTTGACGTAGATGGTCCCAAATTACTGGCCCAAAGAGAAAGTTGGCGCAGCAGCTGGTTGAGGAAATTTTGAAAGGAAAAAAGCACCGTCTTTCTTCCAGTCGCGTTAAAGGCAGTCCGCAAATGTCCGTAAATCAGAACGTTTGTGGCTTCTCTTACTAGGCAAGAATCAGGAATAGTTTCGATTTTTTTCTCCCCTCCGTTCTGATGAATATACTATAATTTCAAGGTTTGAAGTCCATAATTCCTTCTGGGCTAGAATGACCTTTGTTCCTGAAATGAACCCAGAAGGTTGATAAGGTAAATCTGGAAGATGATGCAACGGCCTTCATTCCAACTTCTACTTTTTATTGGTAGAGATTTTCTTGCTTTTCTTTCCCACCATCTTTCCCCGGGTGTTCTGTTTTTTGGTCATCTACCAAAAGCTGTCCTGCTGCCTTTGATATTAGTGAAAGTCCTCAGAGATTAGATGGTTCAAAAGTGCAAGTGTTGGGCTGGAGGCACGGAGACCGCCAGCTAACCCTTCCTGCCTCCAGCAGATAAGATAACAGAAGTTAATAAAAAATCCTGACTCTACCAAGTTTGTTTGTTGTTCCCGTTGTAGCTTAATAGTTAAGTGGTGGGTAAGACTGAGGTTGTGTATTTGACCTTGTAGTTTATTAGAAAGTTTGAAGGTCAATCTTGGGGCCTCCATACAGGTAGTCCTCGATTTACAACCACAATTTCTGTTGCTAAGTGAGACAATGGTTCAGTGAGTTTTTGCCCCCCCCAATTTTTTTAATGACCTGTCTTGCCACAGCCGTTAAGTGAATCACCGCAGTCATTAAGTTAGTAACGGTGGTTAAACGAATCTGGCTCCCCCACTGAATTTGCTTATTAGAAGGTTGCAAAAGGTGATTGCATGACCCAGGGATACAGCAACCGTCATAAATATGAGTCATAACTTGGAGTCAGCCAAAAAGCACACTACTACAAAAATATACAACATATAAATGTTAAATCTAATATAAATATTTCTATGCACACAGCAGGAAGAGAAAGCTGTGTTGGATATGTTCGCCTCCTTATTTGTAAAAATAAAGGTGGAATATAAATAAATAAAATATTGTATAGTACCATATTAGGAATAGCAGGGTTGGAAGGGATTTTGGAGGTCTTCTATTCCAGCCCCCTGCTCAAGCAGGAGTTCCTATACCATTTCAGACAAGTGGGTGTCCAGTCTCTTCTTAAAAACCTCCAGGGATGAGGCACCCACAACATCTGGAGACAATCTGTTCCACTGGTTAATTGTTCTCACTGTCTGGAAATGTTTCCTTATTTCTAGTTGGAACTCTTTGCTAAGCTTCCATCCATTACTTCTTATTCTGCCTTCAGGTATTTTGGAGAATAGGTTGACCCTCTGCTCACTATGGGAGCCCCTCAAATATTGGAAGA
The DNA here is from genome assembly GCA_023053685.1 of Diadophis punctatus similis. Classification (NCBI taxonomy): domain Eukaryota; kingdom Metazoa; phylum Chordata; class Lepidosauria; order Squamata; family Dipsadidae; genus Diadophis; species Diadophis punctatus. Next base: position 12,008,895 of record JALIGW010000015.1, on the reverse strand, counting down.
CTGCTATCATGTCACCCCCTGGTCTTTTTGTTCATTAGAATAAACATACCCTAGTTCCTGCAACCATTAATCGTACACTTTAGCCTCCAGTCCCCTAATCACCTTTGTTGCTCTCTGCATTCTTTCTAGAGTCTCAATATCTTTTTTATATCATGGTAAAAATACAAGTGGGGAAAGGCCCAAAATAAGGGATAAACACAGTCCCAGACACCTGCAAATTGGGAGAAGGTTGGAAGTGACATCATGCATGTCATGACATTGTGATTTCCATTAGATGCCCACCAGCATAGTAAACTACTTGCAACCTCTGGAAACAGAGTGAGTTCTGGGTCCCTCCAGTAGAGGGCACTGCTGGCTTGCTAAGCAACCACTGAGTATCTAGGACCTAGGTCAGTGATGGCGAACCGGATTTTCCTCAGGTGCTGAAATAGTGCGTATGCGCACTATTGCACGTGTGTGCCCACACCCATAATTCAAAGCCCCTCACTTGCTCCACCCACCTGCAAATACGTGCATAACCCCCCCTCCCACATTTCCCGATTTCTGGTGGGCCCGTTTTTCGCCCTCCCCAGGTTCCAGAGGCTTTCTTGGAGCTTGGGGAGGGTGAAAATGCTCCACCCCGCCACCCTGGAGACCCTCCGGAGGCCGAAATCGCCTTCCCAGAGCCTCCGCGCAAGCCAAAAATCAGCTGGCGGGCACGCACATGCGCTCTGGAGCTGAGCTAGGCTCGCATGCTGGCAGATATGGCTCCACGTACCACCTGTAGCACCCGTGCCATAGGTTCGCCATCGCTGACCTAGGTGGTATTCCCCAAAGTGCTACCTCTCAGTAGTGTTGGGACTACAACTCCCAGAATTCCCCAAGTAGCTCAGTGTGGCACCAGCATGGGGAAAGATGGGAGAACTACACAACGGGTGATTCAGACTCCAAGCAGTAACAAATTTGTGTTGCCATCCTAATGTCTGTTTAACCACACAGAGGCTGGAAGGCCTCAAAGCTGTGCAGCCGCTTAAGTTTATCCTATGTTGTGGCACAAGGATACATATTCAGAGTATCTCTGGAGAAATTTCAGGGCTATTTTGGTGCCACAATGCCCATTTTTTAAAATTTATTTTACATGTCTTACCTAAGTCTCAAATTTATTTCCTGGAGAAAGCAAAAATGGTTCTCTGTAAAATGCCCAGGTCCATATAACATACTAAGCTTATGCTGTTGTGGTTTACTAAATAAATTACCACTGTCCAGGCTTGGACATACGTCCAGAAGCTGGATCCACGTTATTGTTATTTTATGTAAACTTGCTACAAAATGTAATTCTGACTGAATTGCATGCCTGAACTAGGCTACAATGGCCTCTTCGACAAACCAGTTTTAAAAACCTTGGTGTTGTTTCATACATAATACCACAATTCTTTTTCTCCCACATGCAGACACAGAGGTACACATAGAGGGACAGAGATAGAAAGACTATATGCACCATGAGAAAAAAATTGCATTTTGATGAGAATCTACTGGACAGTGTCCTCAATAAATAACACAACAATTTTGGAATTCTTATATATATTTTTCCTAAAAGACTAAATGGGTTAAATATATATATTTGTATGTGTTTGTGTGCGTGCGTGTGTGCATGCATGTGTATATATGTATGTATGTATTTTGAAAAACACTAGGGATGTCTATCATCTCTCATCTCTTTGGCATCTCTTTATCATCTATCATCTACCTCCCTCCCTCCCTCCCTCCCTCCATATCTATCTATCTATCTATCTATCTATCTATCTATCTATCTATCTATCTATCTATCTATCTATCTATCTATCTATCTATCTATATCGATCTCTATCGATCTCTATTATCTCTCTCTCTCTCTCTCTCTCTCTCTCTCTCTCTCGCTCTCGCTCTCGCTCTCGCTCTCGCTCTCGCTCTCGCTCTCTCTCTATTTCAGAAAAAAGAAGCATTATTCTACCAAACAGAATTATTTCTCCAAAAACTTTCTTTAGAGATAAAATAGAACACAAAACCCTGATGACTCATAAGTACACCATTTTTATTGATCTGCAGTCTCAGTAGGAGTCAAGTACATTTTGAGAGAAAATTGTCCCTTTATGAGTCTGCAGGGAGACTCAAATAAACCATCTAGCCTTTTTTTTTTTTGGTAATTAAAAACATTTCCTTCTGGTTCTATGACAAGTGCAGTTCTCGAGCTGTGCATGCTAAAAAGGAAAGGTTTTTCAAATGCAAAGATGGAAAACCACAAATGTTCTGCTAAGAATATTATGGATCTGTACAGATAGCCCTTGACTTACAAACCACAATTGAGGCCAAAATTTCTGTTGCTAAGCGAGACAGTGATTTAAGTGAGTTTAGCCCCATTTACGACCTTTCTTGCCCCGGTTGTTAAGTGAATCACTGCAGTTGTTAAGTTAGTCACTCGGTGGTTAAGTGAATCTGGCTTCCCCGTTGACTTTGCTTGTCAGAAGGTCGCAAAAGGGGATGGCATGACTCCAGGCCACTGTGACCGTCATAAATATGAGTCAATTGCCAAGCATCTGAATTTTGCTCACCTGACGATGCTGCAAGAGTTGTAAGTGTGAAAAACGGTCGTAAGTCCATTTTTTCAGTGCCTTTGTGATTTTGAACGGTCACTAAACGAATGGTTGTTAAGCCAAGGACTGCTTCTAATTTCTTTTTAAGCTGTGGGTTAACTCTTTGAGCATTTGAGTGTTGTATGGAATCTCTTCTTCCAGAAAGAAGGATGGAGTGGGGTGGGGAGAAACCAAAAACTTAATTGATCTGATTTAATATCTTTACAAAGAACTACAAATCATTTTGATAGTAAAATGCATAGTGATTCACACACAGCCCCAGATATTTAATGGGATGGGTCATATCAGGGGTGAAATCCAGCAGGTTCTGGCAGGTTCTGGAGAACTGGTAGCAGAAATTTTGAGTAGTTTGGAGAACCGGCAAATACCAGCTCTGGCTGGCCCCAGAGTGGGGAGGGAATGGAGATTTTGCAATATCCTTCCCCCAGGAGTGGGGAAGGAATGGGAATTTTGCAGTATCCTTCCCTTGCCACACCCACCAAGCCACACCACACCCACCAAGCCACGCCCACAGAACCGGTAGTAAAAAATTTTGGATTTCACCACTGGTCATACTTTAAAAATTACATCTGGTAGCAGGTTTTGAAAGCTGGGTATTTCAGGCTTTGGAGGACTTCAGGTTACGCATCCTGGTATAAAATGCTAACCAAAGGATATGTCAAATGGAATGAAGACTGGTCCTTGGAGGCCCTATATATCTATATTTAAAAGGATGTGTGTGTGTGTGTGTGTGTGTGTGTGTGTGTGTGTGTGTGTACCAGCATAAGCGTGCATAAGCGCAACAGCATGCCTACCATCCCTGTCCTAATGTTCCCTCTTATCAGTACCCATCTTATGTATATAAACAATGTTATATCTATGTATATTACCAATACGTACTTGACAAAAACAAATAAATAACTCTGGAACGCCTGGAGCAATTTCAACCAAACTTGGTACACAGATGATTTACTATCTGGAAAAAAATACTGTGGGGGGTAAGACACCCCTAACACCCCTAAGGGTGTGTGTGTGTGTGTGTGTGTGTGTGTGTGTGTGTGTGTGTGTGTATTCCAGCATAACGAATGCCTCGAGCAATTGCAACCAAACACCCACACACCCCTAGGGGTATCTTACCCCCACAGTATTTGTTTCCAGATAGTAAGTCATCTGTGTACCAGATAGTAAGTAATCTGTGAGGCTGCAGGGAGCCTCACCTCCGGACCTGCGGGGAGCCTTGCAGCCGCCAACGGTGCCGTTTCAGGAGCTGTGCGATGAGCCATTCTCGGGCCAGCAGAGCAGCAACACGAGCAGCCGGGGCTCCTCCATTGCAGCAAGCTCCGTCTGGCCGTCCATGAGCAACGCTCAGCTCCCTCCACGCTGTCCGTCCATCCTGACGGGGTCGCCACAGCGCAGCACCGGGTGAGACCCGCCGCCACCGCCTGCTCGGCTTCCTCTGGCTGCTATGGGAGCCTCAGCACTGCAGCGGTTTCTGAGCAGTGCCATCCATGAGTCCCGGCAGAGAGCCCTCTGACAGCAGCCGGGGGCTCCACCACGCCCGAGAGGGCCCCCCGACAGCGACGGCGCTCGCTGGCCCTGCTGTGGGGGACAGGCAGCTGAGCTGAGTGGCGGAGGCGGTTGAAATTGCTCAAGGTGTTCTAGAGTAAGGTGACCAGACGTCCCGCTGTTTCTTTTCAAAATGGCATTCTTTCCAAAAAAGCTTTTTGGAAACAATGCGGGAGGTGGGACACATGCTTGAAAAGCGTGTCTGTCCCGCCAAAAGCGGGACGTCTGGTCACCTTATTCTAGAGTTATGCTGGAATACACATACACACACACCCCTAGCAGTTCTAGGGGTGTCTTACCCCCACGGTATTTTGTCTAATACAGGATTGGGATAAATAAATACCTGGGCAACGCAGGGTTATCAGCTAGTAATAATAATAAAAAAAGCCAGATCTTTCAGAACTGGTCTGCTCAGAGAAGTTTGAAGACTCGTCCATCTGCTGGAATTTATGGGCCTCCTATGAAACCTGTCTAAAGGAAACCTCTCTCCTTTGATAATCTTAATTTTCAATCGCTCGGCTGCAAAACACTTGCTGGGAAAATAACAGCCGCAGCTGACACAACTATCATTTCCAAGCCGCTTCCCACAGAGTGTGCTGGAAAACAGCTCTACTCTCCCTCTGGCCCTAAAACCAAAAGAAAAACAACATCCATTTGACCATGAAACAGGAGGTGTCTCGCCCCCCCCTCCGCTAATAAATTTTTATTAAAAGGCAAAGCTTTCAGGAGCTGCAGCTTGCATGTCAACTGCATCTACATAACCAACCTGTTATGTCTTCTCCTGCTCCTCATGTCATATCTCAGTTTCAACCCTCCATCAGTTTTGACCACGTCATTCATTGCCTCTGAGGAAGCTGCAACCTTTTAGTAAAATTGGTTGGACAGAAACGGTGACACAGTCCTCCTGATGCTTTGTACCCAAGACTTACACGGCTCATTCATCACTGGAGGTTTTTAAGAAGAGATTGGATAGGCATTTGTTTTCGCAGGGGTGAAATCCAGCAGGTTCTGACAGGTTCTGGAGAACCGGTAGCGGAAATTTTGAGTAGTTTGGAGAACCGGCAAATACCACCTCTGGCTGGCCCCAGAGTGGGCTGGGAATGGAGATTTTGCAATATCCTTCCCCCAGGAGTGGGGAGGGAATGGGGATTTTGCAGTATCCTTTTCCCAGGAGTGGGGAGGGAATGGAGATTTTGCAATATCCTTCCCCCATGAGTGGGGAGGGAATGGAGATTTTGCAATATCCTTCCCCCAGGAGTGGGGAGGGAATGTGGATTTTGCAGTATCCTTCCCCTGGAGTGGGGAAGGAATGGGGATTTCGCAGTATCCTTCCCCTGGAGTGGGGTGGGAATGGAGATTTTGCAGTATCCTTTCCCCAGGACTGGGGAGGGAATGGAGATTTTGCAATATCCTTCCCCCAGGAGTGGGGTGGGAATGGGGATTTTGCAGTATCCTTCCCCTGGAGTGGGGTGGGAATGGAGATTTTGCAGTATCCTTTCCCCAGGAGTGGGGAGGGAATGGAGATTTTGCAATATCCTTCCCCCAGGAGTGGGGTGGGAATGGGGATTTTGCAGTATCCTTCCCCTGGAGTGGGGAGGGAATGGAGATTTTGCAGTATCCTTCCCCTGCCACGGCCACCAAGCCACACCACGCCCACCAAGCCACGCCCACAGAACTGGTAGTAAAAAAAATTGGATTTCACCACTGGTATAGAGACCCCTGCCTTATCAGGGGGTTGAACTAGAAGACCCCCCCCAAAGTCCCTTCCAACTCTTTATTCTGTATGACATTTGGGGTTGCATGGCGGTATAAAATACCCTAGCAAGAATACTTCTGTCTAACTTAGCTGGTGGTTTAGCTTGCTAAAAGGTGAAGTTATTTTTAACTTGCTGCGTTTGTTCTCTTCGGTTTTAAGTTGCTTTTTAGGCCTCTCTCTCTCTCTCTCTCTCTCTCTCTCTCTCTCTCTCTCTCTCTCTCTCTCTCTCTCTCTGTGCTGATTGTTTTTTTCTGGCTGGAAACAGAGTCTGAGCTTGGGTGATCGAAGGACAGTCTTCTGCTGTCTGCCTGCATCTGCTAGCCCAGATCTCATGCCCAGGATGATAGATGGCTGGCCAAGACCGCAGACAACTCACTGATGTCATGGCAGAGACTGTAATGCTTTTTCATTGTCACTGGCTGTGTCTTATGCTCCGTGTCCCCAGTGTGATGCTTGCAAACACAAATCCTTCTTGCAAACACAAATCTTTCTTGCAGACATAAAGCTTTCTTGCAAATCCAAATCTTTCTATGGAGAAGCTGATATGCCCCCCCTCCCCCCCAGTACCTTGTCTTTCCTGATTTTTCTTTTTATAGTCCACTGCTTTGTTTAAAATAAATACCAAACACAAAGCCTCAACCGGATACCTCAGTTTTATTTCTAAGAATGCTTTCGGGTCTGCCTAACCTCCCAAACATTCTCAAGAAATATCAAGAGGTTATAGTCTTGGCATTTTCCTGGGAAATGTGATTCTCCCTCCAGAAAGACACGTAGGCACACAGATGCCTAACACACACACAAAGTGGCTATTCTGGGAAGCAAAAGGGGGCGAGATATGGGTTTCATTTTCTGTGACTGGCAATACCTACCTTGGCAGCCATTTTGTGAAAGTACTCCTATCACGCACTTAAAATGTTAAACATGGCTCTGTCTTTCTTGTAAGGTAATCTTACAAGACATCTTAGCAGAATCTTGCAGAACTGGAAGCCTTTCTCTTCTCCTTCCTTTTAATCTTTGGAAAACTAGGAACGGTCCTGTAGGAAGTTAGCACCCACCCTTCTCCTAGGAAAATGAGATATTTTAAGAAATATTAAAAGAGCAGAATATTATATTTCCCTGGATGAGAAATGGAGGGACATGTTTTAGGCAGGAAGCAGACTCACTCTTAATAGCCCCCACCAGAGGTGGGTTCCTCCCGGTTCAGACCGGTTCGCCCGAACGGGTAGCGACCTGCTGGTGACATCACGATGATGTCACGGAACTGGTTCGGTCGGTGCCGGTCTGTGGGCACCACCATCTTTTAAAAAAAATTTAAAAAAATGTTTTTAATTTTTTAAAAAAACATTTCTTATGAGCATGCGCAGAAGCAGCATTTCTGGCACTGTGCATGCAGTCGCCATCTTGTTTTGGGGGGCTTTTTTCAGATTTTTTGGCACTGCGCATGCGCGTGCGTGTGGCCATGCAGCGCGGCCACGTGGCGTGGGAGGAAGCGAACCAGCAGCGAGGTAAGTTAGAACCCACCCCTGGCCCCCATCCTCCTCAATTGCCCACAGCAGATGTCCGCACTTAAGAGATAAAGAGTTGGCTAGGTCTATTCATAGGCAAATGCTCTCACCCAAGAGCCAACAAAGGTAGGATTACCCCTCTACCAGTGGTGGTATTCAAAATTTGTTACTACCGGTTCTGTGGGCGTGGCTTGGTGGGCGTGGCATGGCTTGGTGGGCATGGCTTGGCAGGGGAAGGATACTGTAAAATCTCCATTCCCACCCCACTCCAGGGGAAGGATACTGTAAAATCTCCATTTCCTCCCGATCAGCTGGGACTCGGGAGGCAGAGAATAGATGGGGGTGCCACGGGGTGATTTTCTGATTGTCAGCTGTGCTCATATGTATTCATATGTTGGGCACTATGACCCAGAGGTTCTTAGCAAAGTGAAGCAGTCACATGGGATGTGATCTGCGCAGATGTGAAATTCCTTTGTGCCCCTCCCTTACTTCTACTGTAGTCCTTCATTAAGAAGGATGCATATTTTAGCTGCCAAGATGTAATCTTTAAGTATTAGGTTTTTATATTTCTTTTGTACCGAAATAAATATTTTATTATTAGACTTTATACTCTGGTTTATTTTATCATAAATTGGTTTTCGAAGCAAAAGATCCAATCACCTCTACAATTTATCTTTCCAAAGCTAACAGGGGGCGGGGCCAGTCAGAGATGGTGTTTACCGGTTCTCCGAACTACTCAAAATTTTCGCTACCGGTTCTCCAGAACTGGTCAGAACCTGCTGAATCCCACCTCTGCCCTCTACCCATCTAGCAACAGAACTCACCACAAGGCTCAACCAAGCCTGGGACTCAACCAAGCCTGGGACAAGGCTCAACCAAGCAAGGCTCAACCAAGGCTCAACCAAGCCTGGGACTCAGGACAGCCTACAGAGTTGCTCCTGCATGACCCCATGGGAGTCTGACAGCCAATCAGAACACAAGCTCAAATTCAAAACCCAAGAGAGGGCATAAAACCCAGGCACTCCCGGCATCACTTCCATTTTTTTCCTGCCCATGGCTCAAGCCATGTGATCGTGTTCATCAATAAACCATCTTTCCAAGCAGCCTCCATGTTTCCAGTGTCTTTCTCCCCACTTGGAACTGAACCCAGATGGACATTTCTCCCAATAGTCCCTTCGAAAATGCTTCCTACACCCTCCCTCCTTCTGTGGACTGAGATAGTTTTCACACTGGCTCTCCCTCTTTCCCCCAAGATCATTTCCATGAACCATACAGGTAGCCCTTGAATTACAACCATTAGTTTAGTGACCACTTGAAGTTACAACAGCACTGAAAAAAGTGAGTTATGGTGGTTTTTCATACTTAGCGACCATTACAGCATCCCCATGTTCACATGATCAAATTAGGATGTTTGGCAAGTGGCTCATGTTTATAGTAGTTGCTGCGTCCCGGTGTCATGTGATTACTTTTTGGGATCTTCTGACCAGCAAAGTCAATGGGGAAACCAGATTCACTTAACCACCATTTTACTCACTTAACAACTGCAGCGATTCGCTTAACAACTGTGACAAGAACGGCCAGGAAATGGGGCAGAACTCACTTAACAACTGTCTTGCTTAGCAAGAGGCTCAACTGTGGTCGTAAGTCGAGGACTACCTGTACAGTCGATGTTCAAAGGAGACAGAACGTGCAGGGGTTGGTGCAGAATAGTTGGTCTTCTTCTTTTGCTGTCAGGGTCATTATTATTTATTAGTTGCATTTGTATGCCGCCCACTCCACGGAAACTCTTATTTATTATTATTAGTCGAAGAGCTTCCTTCGGATTCCTCTAGGATTCTATTAAAGATAAGCCTTTGAAAGCAGCCGCATCCTGATGCCTTCCCCCCCACACTGGGTGGGACAATCCTGCTCCTGTCAACAGTGGTGTCCCTCAAGGCAGTGTTCTAGGACCAACACTCTTCATACTCTACATAAACGATCTTTGTGATCATATTATAAGCAACTGCGTTCTCTTTGCTGATGATGTTAAACTATTTAACATCACCGACAACGTTGCTACCCTTCAAAAAGACCTCGAACATGTAGCAGAATGGTCAAACAACTGGCAACTTCAAATCTCAACCAACAAATGCTCTGTCTTACACATTGGCAAAAAAAATCAGAATACAAAATACAAACTTGGAGGAAACGAACTTGTAGATGACCCTCACTCTGTCAAAGTCCTTGGAGTACTCATATCCAACAACCTAAGTGCTAGAGCCCACTGTAACAACATTGCCAAAAAGGCACTAAGAGTTGTTAATCTAATCTTGCGTAGCTTCTTCTCTGGCAACATTACATTACTAACCAGAGCATATAAAACATTTGTTAGACCAATTCTGGAATACAGCTCACCTGTCTGGAACCCGCACTGCATATCAGACATAAATACAATTGAGAGAGTCCAGAAATATTTCACAAGAAGAGTCCTTCACTCCTCCGCTCACAACAAAATACCTTATTCCACCAGACTTGAAATACTGGGATTAGACAATTTACAACTATGTCGCCTCCAATCTGATCTAAATGTAGTTCATAAAATCATATACCAAAATGTCCTTCCTGTTAATGACTACTTCAGCTTCAACCGCAACAATACACGAGCATGTAATAGATTCAAACTAAATGTAAAGCGCTCCAAACTCGACTGCAGAAAATACGACTTCAGCAACAGAGTGATCAATGCCTGGAATGCACTACCTTGGGTTTCTTCCCCAAAACCCAAAAACTTTAACCTTAGACTGTCTACAGTCGACCTCTCCCCGTTTCTAAGAGGTCTGTAAGGGGCGTGCATAAGCGCACCACTGTGCCTACCGTCCCTGTCCTACTGTCCTATTGTCCTCTTTTATCGGTACTTTTTACTTATGTTTATACAAATTACTACTATCCTATACATGTTTGACAAATAAATAAATAAATAAAATAAAAATAAATAAATTCCAGACCCATCTTATTTTGGTGACTGTGACACAGCTCAAAGAAGATAAAGGCTCGCTGGTTTATCCTTTGAGCGCCATGAGATTTATGATCCACTCAGCGTCTGATCTGTGCCCGGTGCACACAATCGCAGCAGAGTAATTGAAACAGACATTTAAAGAACTGGAGACAAGCCATGCATCACCGGGATGGGCTGAGAAAGGTCGGTTGCAGCCCTGGCAACGTTTTCCAGTGGAAATATAAAGCCTTCCATGTTTTATCCCTGGCAGAGGTCCAAGGATAGAAAACAGAGACTGAGATGGGGGAAACAGAGACAGGGTAGTGAATATTGACATCAGTGGAAAGGATGTGTGGGGACATGGCTCCCATAAATATTTACCACAGGCCCTGCATTGGATGGGAGCTGAAGTCTAAACTATCAGGAGGGGACCTGATCCCACAAACGGGTGAAGTAAGTAGTCTCCTTCCATCTCTTGAAAGTCCTTAGCTTGAGGGCAATGTCTCCTTCAGTTAAAATAAACCTTTCTTGTTCGTGTGGTTTAGTGTGGCATCTCTGTGGCTCCCGAACTGCAAATATCAGAAAGGACGTCGCTTGCAAACTCCGGTTGTGATGTTAGTTTTTAAGACGTTGCTTAGGGGTATTAAATTTGGCTTGCAAAGACCCAGAAGACCACTAGATGGCAGCAAAGAGATGGTAGTTAGGATTTTTGTAGTCCAAAATGACTACAAGGGAAACAAGTTTCACTGGTTTCCTTTTATTCCTTGTAGGCAGAGGTGGGTTCCTCCCGGTTCGGACCGGTTCACCTGAACTGGTAGCAAACCGCTGGTGACATCACAATGATGTCACGGAACCGGTTTTGTCAGTGCCGGCCCGTGGGCGCACCCATCTTTTTTTTAAAAAATTTTTTTTTAATTTTTTTTAGAATATTTTTTTGAACTTTTTAAAAGAATTTTTTTCTAGGGTTTTTTCTTCTGCGCATGCGCAGAAGCCGAGTTTCCGGCACTGCACATGCGTCGCCATCTTGTTTTTGGCTTTTTGAAGAAGTGTATTTTGGGGGGACTTATTAGATCTGAGCCCCATTAGTATTAACTTGAGAAGGGACCCGACCCCGGGAGAGAGTATCGGTGAGCATGTGTATGTATGGATAATATGAATAAATGCTTTGTGGTCTGACTGTAAGAATACATGAGTGAGCTGGGTGGCTGGACATGGCCCCCCTCTGCTGAGTGTGGAAACAGAAGCGGAGGGGGGTTTTGGCCCACCCCCAGGCTCAGTATGAATGGTGTGTATGGCCTGCCGGGAGAGTGGGGGACCAGCGGGGTGGGGGAGGGGATCTCTGGGGGGGCGGGGAGTAAGAGCATTACGGTCGTAACGGGGAGAGGCAGGTATGGCGGGAGGAGAGGGGTAGGCCGCTCTTGGGGAACAAGAATTCGCTGTTTGCAAGCGATTCCTTGTTCTGGCCCCTCTGGTCTGGTTCCATCTAGCTCAACCCGAGTGCCTGGTAACCAGGGATGTCAGGGCCCCGGGCTCAAGCTGCTGCTGTTAAATGCCAGGTCGATCACCAACAAGGCCCCCCTTATTTGGGATTTAATCCTGGAAGAGGGGGTGGACCTGGCGTGTATCACCGAGACCCGGCTGGGCCAGGAAGGGGGAGTGCCCCTTTTGGAAATATGCCCGGACGGGTTCTCGGTTCAGCATCAGCCGCGACCCCAGGGAAGGGGTGGAGGAGTGGCTATTATAGCTCACCAGAATCTGTGTCCTCGAAGGAGCCCTGCCCCAGAGATTGTTGGGTGTGAGACGCTCCTTCTGAAGTTGGACTTAGGGGTCCAGGTGGGCCTTTTGCTAACGTACCTGCCTCCTAGCTGCGTTGCAAAGGCCCTGCCTGTTCTGCTCGAGGCGGTTGCAGGGCTGGCGGTTGAGTTCCCCAGGTTGATGGTGCTGGGGGACTTTAATCTGCCATCGCCCGGCGAAGCCTCAGGGGCAGTCCAGGAGTTCATGGCTTCCATGACAACCATGGACCTGACCCAAGTAGTTCAGGGTCCGACTCATGAGGGTGGTCACACACTTGACCTCGTGTTTCTCTCGGGGCAGTGGAGAGATGATCTGAGGCTGAGGGGTTTAGTCACAGTACCCTTGTCGTGGTCAGATCATTTCCTTCTGAGGTTGGATTTCATGGCACCACTCCTCCACCGCAAGGAGGCGGGACCGACTAAATGGTTCCGCCCCAGGCGCCTAATGGAACCGGACGGATTCCAGAGGGAACTTGGGGAAATACCTGAATCCCTGGTACACAGTTCATCCGAGTCTCTGGTCGCAGCCTGGAATCAGGCAGCAACGGGGGCTCTGGATCGGATTGCGCCTTTGCGACCTCTCCGTGGAAGTGGATCCAGGAGGGCTCCTTGGTTTACCGAGGAACTCTGGGAGATGAAATGCCACAAGAGACGTCTAGAGCGACGATGGAGATCTAGTAAAGCTGAATCTGACCGGACACTTTTAAGAACTTTCATTAAGTCTTACTTAGTGGCGATACGGGCGGCAAAATGTTCGCATTTTTCTGCTCTTATTGCGTCCGCTGACTCCCGCCCAGCCGCCCTGTTTAGGGTGACCCGCACCCTTCTGGCTAAGGAGGAAGGCGGAGATCCCTTGCAGGGTAGAGCTGAGGAATTTTCTCGGTTTCTGGCGGATAAAGTCATTCAGATTCGGACAGACCTGGACTCCGATTGGGCAGTACAGGCCGAGATGACCGGGGCAGGTCTTAGTCCGGTTATCTGGGACATGTTTGAACCGGTGACTCCTGAGGATGTAGACAAGGCCATAGGAACGATGAGCTCCGCCACCTGTTTATTGGACCCGTGCCCCTCCTGGCTGGTTTCGGCCACCAGGGAGGTGTCACGCGGCTGGCTCCAGGCGTTGGTCAACGCTTCCTTGAGAGAGGGGTCCGTCCCGCAGCCCTTAAAAGCTGCGGTGGTGAGACCCCTCCTCAAGAAGCCTTCCCTGGACCCAGTGGATTTAAAGAACTTCCGTCCAGTCTCCAACCTTCCCTTCGCGGGGAAGGTTGTTGAGAAAGTGGTGGCGCTCCAGCTCCTATGGCTGTTGGATGACACGGATTTTCTGGATCCCTTTCAATCAGGTTTCAGGCGCGGCTACAGTACGGAAACGGCTTTGGTCACCCTGATGGATGATCTCTGGCGAGCCCGGGATGGAGGTCATTCCTCTATCCTGGTGCTACTTGACCTCTCAGCGGCCTTCGATACCATTGACCATGGTATCCTTCTGCGTCGTCTCGGAGAGGTGGGGGTGGGCGGCACTGTTTTGCAGTGGTTCTCCTCCTTCCTCTCTGACAGGACGCAGTCGGTGCTGACAGGGGGGCAGAGGTCGAGCCCTAGGCCCCTACTATGTGGGGTGCCTCAGGGCTCGGTCCTCTCGCCCATCCTGTTTAACATCTACATGAAGCCACTGGGTGAGATCATCCGACGACACGGGGTGAGGTATCAGCAATATGCTGATGATACCCAGTTGTACATCTCCACCCCGTCTCAATTCGGGGAAGCCATAGACGTAATGGGCCGCTGCCTGGATGATGTTAGGGTCTGGATGGGGAAGAACCGGCTAAAACTTAACCCTGACAAGACTGAGTGGTTATGGATACTGCCTCCTAAGGACGTGACCAACTGTCCCTCCTTGGTTCTTGGGGGAGAGAAATTAGCTCCCTCAGAACGGGTCCGCAATTTGGGTGTCCTCCTAGATCCACAGCTTAAATTGGAACAACATCTTTCAGCTGTGGCTAGGGGGACCTTTGCACAAGTACGTCTTGTGCACCAATTGCGACCCTACTTGGAGAGGGAGGCACTTCTCACAGTCACTCATGCCCTCATCACCTCATGGCTGGATTACTGCAATGCGCTCTACATGGGGCTACCCTTGAAGAGTGTCCGGCGACTGCAACTGGTGCAAAATGCAGCTGCGCGAGCTGTGGTGGGTGCTTCTAGATGCACCCACGTAACACCAATTCTCCGCCAGCTGCATTGGTTGCCCATTAGTCTCGGGATCCAATTCAAGGTGTTGGTCGTTACCTTTAAAGCCCTACATGGCTCAGGGCCAGGTTACCTTCGGGACCGCATCCTGCCGCATACCTCCCTACGACCGGTCAGGGCCCACAGAGTCGGCCTCCTCCAGGTCCCGTCGACCAAACAATGTCGGTTGGCGGGGCCAAGGGGGAGGGCCTTCTCTGTGGGAGCTCCCTCCCTGTGGAACCAGCTCCCCCTGGAGATCAGGACTATCCCCACCCTGCTGGCCTTCCGGAAAGCAATAAAAACTTGGCTCTTCCGGCAGGCGGGGTGAAAGCGTGACGATACTCTTTTAATTTTTATATGTTATATGTTTTTTAACTATTGTATTTTATTGCACTGTATTGTCGAAATGGATCCGAATATGTTGTGAGCCGCCCAGAGTCCCTAGGGAGTTGGGCGGCATACAAATCCATTAAATTAAATTAAATTAAATTAAATTTTTTGGGGGGGATTTTTAATTATTTTTTGGCACTGTGCATGCGCGCAAGCGCAAAGCGCACGGACGCCCACGAGGCATGGCCATGCGGCACAGGAGGAAGTGAACTGGCAGCGAGGTAAGTTAGAACCCACCCCTGCTTGTAGGTGAATATAAGTGGTACCCTGTTGCTTTAAAAGAATCAGAGCACAGCCTACATTTCTTGAAAGCGTTTGTGATAGCAAAAGTTTATCTAGTAGAGTATTCTTGTGGCCAGAGACACTTCAGGGAAGATTGTGAAGCAGGATGGAAAAGTGAGAACTCCCTGCTGCTAAAGCTGATTTCCCCTGTACTTCTTGGCATATAGTTGAGCCCATTTTCCTTTTATATATAGCATTTCTCCTGCAGAATTCATTTGAACCTCAGTCCTCTCAAAAGCCACCTGAGCAGATGGCCTTGTCTATATTTGTGATTTTATTGCCAGCATATTTTTACCCTGCTCGTCGGTCAAAAATAACTATAGCCCAAGAAATGTGATATTGTCCTGCTTTCAGATGTATAATCTTGATGATACAATGCAAATAGGAAAGGAATACCAAGGGAAGGGCCAACGCCATGCTCAGGCCCCCATCCTTCATGGAACAGTTCTCAGGTTAGCAAGATCAGTTGGGATGAAGACACTTAGCAGAATGACAGAGTTGGGAAGGGACCATGGAGGTCTTCTACTCCAACCCCCTGCGCAAGGAGGAAACTCTACACCATTCCAGACAAGTGGCTGTCTGGTCTCTTCTTAGAAACTTCCAGATGTTCCATCCTCCAGTGATGGAACATCCACAATTTCTGGAGGCAAGTTGTTCCACTGATTCAATTGTTCTAACCATCAGGAAATTTCTCCTTAATTCTAGGTTGGTTCTCTCCTTGATTAGGAGACTTCAAGCAGAGTTATGGAAGGGCTGCTAGATAAGTGATAGTTAAGGATACAAAGTCTCTGTATCAGGGGTGAAATTCAGCAGGTTCTGACAGGTTCTGGAGAACCGGTAGCAGAAATTTTGAGTAGTTCGGAGAACCGGTAGCGGAAATTTTGAGTAGTTCGGAGAACTGGCAAATACCACCTCTGGCTGGCCCCAGAGTGGGGTAGGAATGGAGATTTTGCAATATCCTTCCCCTGCCACGCCCACCAAGCCACACCCACCAAGCCACGGCCACAGAACCGGTAGTAAAAAAATTTGGATTTCACCCCTGCTCTGTATAGCAATAGGACCTAATGGAATGGCTGGCAGGTAGATGACAACTGAGCAAAAGTCTAATATTAAAGTTGCTCTACCTGAGATCTGAATAGTTGTAGCCAATATTCCATCAATGTAGCGTTATAATAAAGTAGAATTCGCTCATTTGATTTATCTCATGAGAGCAACATCAATCTTGCAAGCCTGACATTACAATACTCCCTGGGGAAAGTGTCTCCTGAGCCTTTTGTTCCACCCACTATTTAGCTGAGGGCTATGCTGTCTCTTATCTTATGTGGTCTTTCCCACATTCCATTACAATAATAGAACCTTAAAAGTTTGTCAAAGCAATTATCCAGCTCAGCTTATACCTAGTGTGATTGAAGTGGTCTATGACAACTCACCCTGGCTGACTCCAATCGGACAATTCCCTGTGCGAGAGAACTTGTTGTGGGCAATTCAACGCAGCATAACTCAAGAGAGGGACAATGAATTGCAGTGGGCCTTGTCTTGCTTTAGGGATGAACCTTCTCGAGTTAGAAGTCCTCAAGGCTGGGGTGAACTGCAATTCTACTTGTCCCTCTCTTGAGTAATTCCGTGTTGAATTGAATTGGCAGAGTCAGCTCAAAGAGCCGAGGTGGCACTGCGGTTAGAGCGGGGTACTGCAGGCCACTTTAGCTGACTGTGATCCGCAGGTCAGCAGTTCAAATCTCACTGGCTCAAGGTCGACTCAGCCTTCCATCCTTCCGAGGTAGGTAAAATGAAGACCCAGATTGTTGGGGGCAATATAAACATACATTGCTTACTGGTGTAAACCGCTTAGAGAGTGCTTGCACTGTGAGGCGGTATATAAATGTCACTAATAAATAAATAAATAAATAATAAAAATGAGGCGGTTGGGGCGAATTGGCTGCGGTGAGTTATCCCATTCTGAATTTAAGTGGAGTTCCCAAGTCTTTCACGTTCCTTCCCTCCCTTGGACTAAGGAATTGTTTTCTGTTACTGTCTTGCTTCTTCTTCATGTTCCCAGGTTTGTTAGGTTCGGTTAGGGAAGAGTTGGGAAAGTCTGCTGCCATCTAACAGTTGTTCCCATTTCTGCAACTGAGATTTTGTAGCTCAGTCAACAATTTAGAGAAGGGATTCAGGATGGAGATACATGTGAAGCAGGAATAAACATATCAAGAAGCATATGTTATATTGATTTTAAAAAAACCAATTAACATAGTTCCTCTGGTCTAACTTCAGAATTTGCTAAGTGAATTAGACTGCACTTTGAGATTATGCCAGTATTAATTCGAGAATGAAACGGCTTTTGCAAACCTGCCCTGATCTGGTACATGACGTACTCCAGATTTTATGTGAGGGTTACTGTCAGATCCCTAACGTGATACTGCCATTCAAATGGAGGGAGGGGGGAGCATGGGGATAAGTTGTATTTTATAACCTTGATCCTGGTACCTAAGCACTCCGGAGGATTCTCACCTTTTGTGGAATGTAATGAGGGAGGGCCATGTGGATTGTTTCAGTTTGCTAGAAGCGGAAGAAGATCCTGGGAACGGCTCCTTATCTGTTTCTCAGGGAGGCCGTTACAATAACATCTTCACACCTGCGGTTTGGCTGGATCTGCATCGGACTGGAGGGAGGGATTCTAAAGACCTATTTCTAACTGTATAGTTTGGGAGGGAATTTAGAATCTGCTTTGCCTTTGTCCTGCTATCACTTCCTCTCAATAAAAGATTCCTTTTAAAATACCAAGTTTCAAGAGTCTACACTTTCTTGGGAAAGGAGGAGAGGCAGGACCTTACAGTTACCCTGAATTGCAAGCTAAGCCTAAGACTTCCCCCCTCACACACACACACACATTTGTCTGCTTCTGCTAGCCATGCTCCTATTTAAAGATGTACTTCAAAAGCAGAAGGCCTCCACTACAGCATTAACACACCACCCAAGTAATTATTTTAGCAGCCTGAAATAATTGCATCAGTTCCTCCAAGGAGCTGGAAGGCAAGGTTTCTCCTTCTGCATCTGCACCTTCATTAAAAACACGGATAGCCCGATTCATAAATCAAAAGTTCTGCTTAATTACCATATTCTCTTACCGATCTGCTTTGAGACTCTTCTTTCCCGGAAGTTTCTTTTGAACAAGCAATAAATCAGACCCTTCAATTTTAACTCACTTAGATCATATAACAGAAGGAGAAAAGAAAATCTAAGTGAGTTAAAACTGATGGAGAATATATATATATATATATATATATATATATATATATATATATATATATATATATATATATATATATATATATATATATATATATATATATATATATATATATATATATATATATATATATATATATAATCTAAGTGAGTTAAAATTGATGGCTCTGGTTTATTGCTTGTTCAAAAGAGGCTTCCAAGAAGAGACCCAAAGCAAATCAGTAAGAGAATAAAATAATTAAGCAGAACTTTTGATTTATGAATCGAGCAGGAAGAAGATTTCTTTTTTTAAAAAACAGGAAAAGGTGCGTGGAATAAGTCAGGCAGGACAGAAGACATCCCTTCCCTAGCTATTTATATTTGTCAAATTTATATGGTCACCCATCTCACAAGAAGTGACTTTGGATGGTGTACAATTTTGGACTCAGTGTATTTTTAAATCCCTCCTCTCTTGTCTATAGTTCTGATCCATCATCTTGATTGGGCTGTCCTTGTCATTAGACAAAGAAGATGGCTTTCTCCCGTAGCTTAGAAAAGAGCAACTAATTGTTAGCCTCAATCTTGCATTATTTTATTGTTTAAAAAGGGAAACAGTATTTTGTGGGATTTCACCTAAAGCCAAATAGCTTGGTTACTCTTCAGTATGATGTATTTAGATTTGTGAAGAGAGTTGACTATCCTATCTTTTCACCCAGTGAGGAAGGTGTAACGCACAACTAATTTTCTGCTCATACCAAAGTACCTGAGGACAAGACAAGATAAGAAGCCATGCAGTGGTGGGCTGCTCCCGGTTTGGCCCCGTTCTACGAACCGGTAGCAACGGCATTTAGAACCCACTACTGAAGCCCTGGATGGAAACTCGTCAGTGGGAGATCCAATCTAGAACCAAGGAGGAATTTCCTGACAGTGAGAACAATTCATCAGAGAAATTTATTAGTGACATTTATATACCGCCTCACAGTGCAAGCAAGAAATGGCTTAGAAGTTGTGGGTGCTCCATTGCTGGAGGTTTTCAAGAAGAGACTGGACTATCATCTGTCTGGAATGGTATGGGGTCTCCTGCCCTGAACAGGGGGTTAGACTAGAAGACCTCCAAGATCCCTTCCAGTCCAAGATTCCTCTAAGCCAGTGATGGCGAACCTTTTTTGGTTCGCGTGCCAAAAGGGGGGGGGAATGTGGGGGATCACGTGTGTGCATGCCCACACTCATAATTCCATGCACCCCCGCGCATGCACGCATGACCCCCCTGCTCCCAGCATGCAATGGCACGCCCATTTTTCGCTCTCCCCAGGCTCCAGAGCCTTTCTAGGAGCCTGGGGAGGGCGAAAACGGCCTTCCCCACCCCCTCTGGAGACTGGAAACAGCCTGTTTCCTGACTCCCAGTGGGCCCAGAAGGCCCGAAAATCAGCCGGCTGGTGCACACATGCACGCCGGACCTGAGCTCGCGTGCCCACCGATATGGCTCCGCGTGCCACTTGCGGCACCCGTGCCATAGGTTCGCCATTACGGCTCTAAGCTATTGGACTGAGGGGAGGGACTGGCCCAAAGTCCCCCCAGGATCTTCTGTGGCTGAAGAGGGATTTTAACTTGTTGCTTCAGGTCCTCATTTAATGACCACTTATTTCATGACCGTTGTAACTTGCAACAGTGCTGAATGAGCAGTACATATGTCCGATCCTCAAAGTTCCGGTCATCCCAGCGCCCCTGGGTTGAGGTGATTGTAGTACATTTATTGAATAGCCCGAAGGCCTTTTCAAAAAAAAAAAAGAAAAACAGAACAAACAGGTACAGAAACAACCGTACAAATATATATATGGCACATGACATCAAAATTCAACGATATCAAAATCCAATAACTAAATTTCTAAAACTAGATAACCCAAATAAAATATCTCGTCTCTAACTCAGCTCATCTTTCTTATAATCAATGAAATTCTTTTCAATGTAGCCGGCTCGTATTGCTGTCATCCTATTAAGATAGGGAGTGATAGCCCTTACCAGGGGAGGAGAGTCTGCCTTCAATAGAAATGTTAATTTATGCCTTACATTCCAGTGGGAAAATTTAGGATGAGGTGATTGTGATCTGGGAACTTGAACCATCTGGGCCAGATTTCTGACTGTTGCAGCATCCAACAGCCCTGTAACTGTGATTTGCAATCTCGTCCCTGCTGGTTTCCAACAAGCAAAGTCCAGGGAAAAACTGGTGAGAAGTCAGAAGTCACAATCACATTAGGTTGTCACTTAATGACCCGCAATGACTCACTTAAACAATGGCAACTGGCACTGTGAGAACAGCTGCCGCTAAATGGCATGGCAATGTTTTGTCATGTTTTACAACCACAGGACTTAGTTATGGAACTTCTGGTCACAATTACTGTTATTAAGCAAGGATTATATGCAGCTTCACCAACTTCCCATGGGTACCTATAGTGAGAAATGCTAGCTAAACTTCTTTCTATGAAGTTGCTGGGTTTAATACTCCAACTCATTGATCCTTAATGGGAAAATAATACTTTGAGTATATAGGTAGTTCTTGACTTGCAACAATTTGTTTAGTGACCGTTTGAAGTTACAATGGCACTGAAAAAAGTGACTTATGACCGTTTTTTACACTTATAACCATTGCAGTGTGCCCATGGTCAGGCAGCATCCCCATAATTCAAAAGTTTGGCAACTGTCTCATATTTATGACGGTTGCCGTGTCCCCGGGTCATGTGATCACTTTTTGGCGACTTTCTGACAACCAAAGCCAGCAGTGTGCAGCAGCTGCCAAAAAAGCCAACACAGTTCTAGGCTGCATTAACAGAGGGATAGAATCAAGATCACGTGAAGTGTTAATACCACTTTATAATGCCTAGGTAAAGCCACACTTGGAATACTGCATTCAGTTTTGGTCGCCACGATGCAAAAAGGATGTTGAGACTCTAGAAAGAGTGCAGAGAAGAGCAACAAAGATGATTAGGGGACTGAAGGCTAAAACATATGAAGAACGGTTGCAGGAACTGGGTATGTCTAGTTTAATGAAAAGAAGGACCAGGGGAGACATGATAGCAGTGTTCCAATATCTCAGGGGCTTCCACAAATAAGAGGGAGTGAAGCTATTCTCCAAAGCACCTGAGGGTAGGACAAAAAGCAATGGGTGGAAAGGAATCAAGGAGAGAAGCAACTTAGAACTAAGGAGAAATTTCCTGACAGTTAGAACAATTAATCACGGGAACAGCTTGCCTCCAGAAGTTGTGAATGCTCCAACACTGGAAGTTTTTAAGAAGATGTTGGATAACCATTTGTCTGAGGTGGTGTAGGGTTTCCTGCCTAAGCAGGGGGTTGGACTAGAAGACCTCCAAGGTCCCTTCCAACTCTGTTATTCTATTCTATTCTAAAGTCAATGGGGAAGCCAGATTCACTTAACAACTGTGTTACTAACAACAATCACAGTTATTCACTTAACAACTGTGGCAAGATGTAAAATGGGGCAAAACTCACTCAACAAATGTCTCGCTTAGCAAAGAAATGTTGGGCTCGATTGTGGTCGTAAGTCAAGGACTGCCTAATTTCTTGCTAGAAAACCAAGCAGAAAGCTGATTGCTGGAGGATCACCTGACGTTCTCCAAGGTGGGCTACCATCCTAGATGGTAGCGACTGAAGGAGACAGAACAAAATACTCCCTTCATGCTTAGCTTTACTGCTCGGAGAAGGAGTCACACCCTCTGCAACTCATCCAATGTTGGCATTGATGCGCTTTAGTGCTTTCAGTGTTTTAATTTATCCATTAACATTGTAGGCTGTTTTAGTCTCTTAGCTTTTTTTATTGATTCTTAAATACCCTGAAATAGAAAAGGCTGAACAAAAGCTTTGGAACCAAAGCTCAGAGGCAGCAGCTGAGGTCACTCGTAACATTGAACTAAGACCCAACATGGCTTGGATTTGGCCAAGGAAAGGGATCCTAACTCTGTTGGTTCATAAACAATCATTTGTCTCGCAGCACAATAGGTGAATCGAATACATTGTGGGTTATTTGGCCAGCCGGTTAACAAAACTATCATACTTCAATGCAATGAATAAATTTAGACCGTAACTGTCCAAGGATCATGGTTTTGTAGAAAGTAAGCACCCACCCAACTAAAAGAGAAATAAAAAAAAAATCTTAAGGGAGACAGAAACTCAGAGCCCCAGCTGCCTGCCCCTAGCAGATGTTTTGTGCCCATTGAGAAAGACTGTGCAGACTATCTACAAAACAAAAGACATTCATCTCCAGGGTGATGGGATTTAGACATGACCCCTCAGGACATAATAGGATTAACCCAGCGGTGAAATCTACTTACCTTTCCTACTGATTTAGAAGTGCACACTTTGTGCGCACGCGCTTCACTTGTGCATGAACACACTTTTCACCCCCCCTCCGCTCGCACACGCACTTTTTCACCTTCTGCACATACACAGAAGGCTTTGCGACCCCCGAACAAAAGAGCTGAGGTGGTGCAGTGGTTAAAGAGCAGCACTGCAGTTCAGCAGTTCAGCTGTTCAAATCTCACCTGCTCAAGGTTGACTCAGCCTTCCATCCTTCCGAGGTGGGTAAAATGAGGACCCAGATTGTTGGGGGCAAGATGCTGAACTCTGTAAACCGCTTAGAGAGGGCTATAAAGCACTATGAAGCGGTATATAAGTCTAAGTGCTATTGCTATTGCTATTAAAAAAAGAAAATGGCAGCATCCGGGCGTGTAGGCGGAGCCTCGTGCTGCTGCTGCTACCAGTTCTCTGAACCACCGGCGGCCGCCGCTACCGGTACGCCCGAACCGGTAACATTTCACCCCTGGATTAACACACTACCATCTAGCAGCAGAGCTCACCACATTGCATAGTCTCCTAAGGACATTGCATCACCCTCCAAACTTCAACCAAATTTAGCTCAGACAACCAACAGACCCTATGACCCCTACAACAGCCAATAGAATACATGTTCTTGCATAGGGACAGGAAGCTCATGTTCAAAGCCCAAGAGAAGGTATAATTATCCCTCACTCTCAACCCCATGTGGTCACCTACACCAGAACTCATGTGCTTGATGGTTCTGCTTCATCATTAAACCATCTTTCCAATCAGCCTCCATGTTTCCAGTGTCTTTCTCCTGGCTTGGAACTGAACCAGAGGGATATTTCTTCCAACAGTTTATACATGAACTTAGTTCAATACTTGGGATTTAAACCCCAGATCTGTCGGGGGTAAATGCAATAGTTTAATCTCCACGTTATAGCATGGGAGATAATTATTTATTTGGAGGAATTGGGCATGAATGACAAAACAGTAGTTGTTTTTCCTGAGTAAATACCGGTACATTTGTTATTTTTGCTTATGAGTCAGGCAATGGACCGTAGCAGACACTTTAAAATATTGTTAGTCATTTGGGTAATCTGATTATTACTATTAATTTTTGTCTAAGGCGTCCTTTAATGGGAATCAGTGCCTTTAGGAAAAGAACTTTAATGTTCTTTTAATGGCAATGGATGTTTTCCAGCATAGGAAATCTGCCTGCAGGGAATGCAATCTGAGGACAGCCTCTACAGGGGGTTTATGAAAGACAAAAACAAGAAAAACAGCTTTTTGAAGGGGCTTGCTATTTCAAAATTAAAGCCGTAAAGATTGGCTGAAAACAAACTAAGTGCAAGGCATCTCCTCCTATATACAGTATTTTTTGGAGTATAAGACGCACCTTTTTCCTCCCTAAAAGTGGCTGAAAATTTGGGTGCATCTTATACTTCGAATGCAGCTTTTTTTCCAGCCCTAACTAGGTGCTAACAGATCTTCCCAGCTCTTACCTTGCAGGCTTTTTCATTGTTACTCTCTCCGAAGAAGGTTTTTCCAGCCCTAAGTCTTTGCAGGTTTTTTTTTCATTGCTCTACTTACTCCAAGTAAGTTTTTTTCTAGCCCTAACCAGGTGCTAACTATCTTCCCAGCTCTTACTGGCTTGCAGGCTCTTTCATTGTTACTCTCTCCGAAAAAGGTTTTTTTAAGTCCTAACCAGGGGATAAAATAATGTGCTGAAGCTGACCAGACTAAGGATGCTAGCCAGATGAATACCTGGTAGGCAGATTGTTTTCCCCTATTTTCCTCCCCCAAAACTGAGGTGCGTCTTATACTCCGAAAAATACGGTATGTAGTCCTCAACTTAGGACCAGAATTGTCACCAGAATTTCCAGTACTAAACAAGGTGGCTGTTAAGTAACTCGTGCCCACTTTTTTTTGCTACAGTTGTTAAGTGAATCATGCGGTTGTTAAGTGAATCCGCCTTCCCCCATTGACTAGGCTTGTTAGAAGCAGGTGGGGGAGGGGTCGGGGGGGGTCATAAGTAGCAATTCTATAACCCCAGGATGCTGCAATGGTCATAAATACGTGCCAGTTGACAAGTAGCTGAATTTTGATCACAAGATTGTGAGGATGTTGCGACAGTCATGCATGTGAGGACCAGTCTTTCTTTAGCGCTCCTATAATTTCGAACCGTTGCTAAAGTAATGGTTGTAAGTCACAGACTATTATACTCAAGGGCATCCACACGGCAATAAAATTCAAAATGGCTGCCACGACTCCACAGTCAAAGCCTTGTCTTGTTTTAGGTGGGCCTGATGCAAATAACGAGGGGTGTTGTTGTGGCTGCCATCTTGAATTTTTTAACCTCTCCTCTCCTTTATATACTTTTTCTTCCCCCTTGCAGGGTCTTCGTTTGATTTAGCCTGATATGTGTATATGTGTATATCAGAGGTGGGTTCCTGCTGGAGCTGCATGGTACGCAGCTCCGGTAGGGAACGGCCAATTGCGCAATTTGCGCGCGACTGCTCCGGAGCCCTCTCTGCCGGTCCACCGTGCGCATCGCCTTTTTCATGAATTTTTGGCCGATTTTGCTTCTGCGCATGCATGGAAGCAAAATCGCGCCGAAACCTCACGAGGGGACGCGCGCGCGAGAGATTTTGGTGAGATTTTGCTTCTGCGCATGCAAAATCGCGTGAGGGGGCGTGCCCGTAGCGAGCAAGCGCCCCCCGAAGTATGGAGATGCCCGCGCAGCACACCAGCACCAGTAAGGGAGGAACCCGCCCCTGGTGTATATGTGTATATGTGCATATGTGCATATATGCATATGTGCATATGTATATGTATATGTATATGATGTACATGTACATGTTCACACACATACATACACACACATATTATTTGACAAGTGAAAGGACACTGCATGGTGGCGCGATGGTTAGAATGCAGTATTGCAGGCTAAGTCTGCCGACTGCCAGCAGTTCGATCCTGACCGGCTTCCATCCTTCTGAGGTGGGTAAAATGAGGATCCAAGTTGCTGGGGGTGATAGGCTAACTCTGTAAAACCGCTTAGAGAGGGCTTTAAAGTACTATGAAGTGGTATATAAGTCTAAGTGCTATTGCTACAACATAGAATCATAGGGCTGGAAGGGATCTTTTGAGATCTTCTAGTCCAACTTCCAGATCAAGGCAGGGGGTTGGATCTGGCTAATTTAATCAGGGTCAGGTCTGCGAACATACCGCAGTATTAGAAGCAAGGTTAAAAAGAAGACAGTTGAAAACTACTTCTGTTTTGCTGCCAATAAGCCTAGATAGATGCATCCACGAGTCAGCAGGAACTGGAAGCGATCTTTATCACTGCCTAAAAAAGAAATCACAAAGGCCTGCTTGGATGTTAATCAAAAATATTGTCTCCCAATCTAGAAATGGCACACATGCACACACACAGACCCCTATGGAGGGAGGGGAAAAGATTTGCTTCCCAAGTTGACCCTTTGGTGTTTTCTCCCCCAGTCTTAAATCTCATTCTTTAGCAACAAAGGGAGTTTTATAAGCAGGCAGAGGAAAAAGCACAACCCCATAGAAGCTCCACTTGGATAGGCTATAAAGCCAACCAGGAACTAAGATCTCATTCACGTTTAAGGGAGGTTGCCTCCAAACTCTTCTTAAGCCTTGAAAAGAGAGTGCAGAGTCTCACTCGTAAAAACCTGAGCACAGCTATTTGGGTGGTGGTGGTGGAATAGATGTCATTCATTTGGGTGCAAACAGCCCTCCCTGACGGGAAAACTGCTTTCATCACATGGATGTTTTTGAAACAACCACTGCAATGTCTCCTAGCCTCAATCCACATGAGACTGTTGTTTTGGACGTGAACAGCAAGAGGAAAAGGCTGGAATAGAAATGTTCAGAAAGCTCTGTGGGGCAGGGAGCAGGGGGAGATCATCTTTAAAGGTCCTGCCAACTGCTCTGCAGAGCAAACAGACCATAAAAATGTGGGGTGAGAGGAGGAGGAGGAGGAGGAAGAGGCCAGGGAGGAATTGGGCCATAAAATGTGAACTGCTCTGAATGAATTACAGAACCATTTGAAAATGGGAACAGGATCAAAGGCTTTTCAATTACAAAGCATCAATCCAGAAAATAAGCGGGGCTGGGGGCTGGGAGGGGAATGAGCAAGGCAGTTAATAATATTTATAATAAAAACCTTGAAAGAACCTTGTTTTATTGAAGATGATTGTCACGTACTGAATATTGTCAGTTGTATGTCTATGCAGGGTCATGCACCCCTATCCTAATATTATGGTACATTCCAATATAAGCCGAACACGTGATATGATGAGTGCGCATATGTGCATTCCTAAACCACCATTAATTCTCTTCTGCCTTAGCTGTTGACCTGAACGGTCGTGTTTTCTTAGCAAAGATGTAATTATTCAGGATTTATTGTTTTTGTACCGAAATAAATATTTTCTATTACACTTTTAATCTCGGCTTTATTTCTAACTGTCTGAATTCCAAGAAAAGATCTAAATCGCCTCTATGAGATATCATTCTCACCCCAACAAGGATGAATGGTAGAATTGGCTCAGCTGGCTTAACCACTGCACCTCCCACCTTCTAGTTTGAAAAGCAACCTAGAACTAAGGAGAAATTTTCTAACGGTGAGAGCCATCAGCCAGTGAAGGCCTGCCTTCAGAAGTTGTGGGTGCTCCATCACTGGAGGCCTTCAAAAAGGGACTGGACAACCATTTATTTGAAATGTTATAGGGTCGCCTGCTGAAACAGGGTTGGACTAGAGGACCTCCAAGGTCCCTTCCAACTCTATTATTCCATGTATTTCTATGTTCCTCGCTTGGAGTAGTGATCAGAGTAGCAAACTTTACCAAGGGGTTTGCGGTTCTCTTTTTCCATCTTTGTGGGAAAAGCTGCATTACGGTATCGAAAGAATAATTTCTGTCAGGGTTGTGCAAGAAGAAATCAGAATGAAATCCAGACAAGCTGTGTGGAAAGGAGGTGATGTATTAGTTCCTAAAAGCAAAGAGGTTCACTTTTGGGATCAGCCACATGTTAAAGATGTACAAGTAGGTATTTATAATGACAAGAGGCTTTGATGTTCAGATATGTAGATGGAGGTGTTCCTGCCCTGGGCTTTGATTGTGAGGTGTATGTTAGATGTGCTTCTGGATTGATAAGGTGTGAAGTCTGGGGAAAGGCAAACACCTTCAGATGTGTAGATGCTTTTCTAACTATGGATATATTGTGAGGGGTCTACTACTTTGATTTTCTCTTGAGGGGGTTCCATCTTTCTGATGGGGCCAGTGAAGTACTTGCTGGGAATGTTACATATGGTCTCTTAAGTACTCACACACTGGTTTAGGCCTTACAAAGCTCCTTGAATAGACATGTCTATGGAGAGTCTCAGTCATCCAGATCATGGTTGTCCCAAAGGTGTTTTTTCAAGAGGCAACACGGCAGGGGCGGGTTGCTCACTTACCTCGCTGCCGGAGCCATGCGCGCGCATCTCCACGCTTCGGTGGGGGTGCTTGCTACGCGCACGCGCCCCCTCGCCCGATTTTGCTTCTGTGCATGCGCGGAAGCAAAATCACGGCGAAATGTCACGAGGGGATGCGTGCGCGCACAAGATTTCGGTGTGATTTTGCTTCTGCGCATGCGCAGAGGCAAAATATCACCAAAATCTCTCTTGCGCGTGCGTCCCCTCACAAGATTTTGGTGCGATTTAGCTTCCGCGCATGCGCAGAAGCAAAATCACCCAAAAATCACTGAAAATCACCGAAAAAAAATGGCAAAGCGCCGGTTGGACCGGCAGAGAGAGCTCCGGAGCAGTTGTGAAATCCGCCGCTCCCTACCGGAGCTGCGTACTGGGCAATTCCGGCAGGAACCCACCTCTGCAACACGGCTTTCTTGGAAGATGTTTTGCTTCTCATCCAAGAAGCTGAAACAGAGCTGAAGAAAAGAAAAACCAGAAAGTCCAGTTGCCTCCTGAAAAAGCACCTTTGGGATTAGGATACATGCTTCTCATTATTAAGGAATTGTACAACTCATGCCCATGATTAAGGAACCTTTAACCGTGGTTTTATGCACTTAATGAATCAACATAGTATAAGTATTTATGGTTGAAAAATTTGGAGCCAGCACTCAGAGGTGGGTTCCTCCTGGTTCGGAGTGGTTCTTTAGAACCGGTAGCGGGAATTTCCCCCCGCTCGCTGAACCGGGAGCAATGGCTGGCTGGCCACACCCCCAAACCGGCTCTCTCGGCAGCGCCATAGGTGCCGCCATCTTGTTTTTTGCTTCTGCGCATGCGCAGAAGCTGAGTTTTCAGCACTGCGCATCATGCACAGCCGCACAATGCGGGAGGAAGCGAACCAGCAGCGAAGTTAGAACCCACCCCTGCCAGCACTTGCATGCTAAACGTGATTTGCTCAGATACCTGAATGGATGCCCCAATTGTTGATTTGCAGGCCAGGACCTCCAGAAATCACATTGGAAGAGACAGCAGATACAGGCTGCAGTTTGCTTATAGTCTGTAACCAGAGGTGGGTTCTAACTTACCTCGCTGTCAGTTCGCTTCCTCCCGCGCCACGCGGCCGCGCCACGTGGGTCGCGCCTCATGCGCAGTGGCAAAAAATCCAAAAAAATTCCCCTCCCAAAAAAGCTGAAAACAAGATGGCGACCGCATGCACAGTTTCGGAAACTCAGCTTCTGCACATGCTCAGAAGAAAAAAAAATTTAAAAAATTCAAAAAAATTCAAAACAAAATTCAAAAAAAGATGGCGGAGCCCATGGACCGGCACCGACCGAACCGGTTCTGTGATGTCATTGTGATGTCACCAGCAGGTCACTACCGGTTCGGATGAACCAG
This sequence comes from Diadophis punctatus similis, assembly GCA_023053685.1. Taxonomy (NCBI): domain Eukaryota; kingdom Metazoa; phylum Chordata; class Lepidosauria; order Squamata; family Dipsadidae; genus Diadophis; species Diadophis punctatus. The sequence goes on along the minus strand of JALIGW010000015.1, from coordinate 11,979,396 downwards.
TCTGAACCAGGAGGAACCCACCTCTGTCTGTAACCCCCAAATTTAGAAGAACTGCTGAAATGTCTTACAGGTTCGTGTCCCTTGCACATTTCGAGGAGCACTGGACACACTCAGTGACTTACGGCAGGAGCAGGGACACTAAAGAAACCAACAAGAAAGACTATCCTGAAACTCATACACCCTACCATTTTAAGTTGGTTGCAAGCTGCACTTACAAAATAAAGGCAATAATTCAATAATTTAAAGCAACCTGGAAACAGGATTCTGGTTGTGTCTGATTGGCTTCTCGCTTGTCTGTTCTTTTCAACAAAACAAGGATTTTAAGCATGCATCGCTCCGTGCAGCCTTGGCCCAAGGCTCTAAAGGAGATCTGAATTATACATTTGGCAAGCCTTCCGCTGCAGAGAGCAATTTTTCCATCTTAGGAATACTCCCTAGTCAGTCATTGTTGGCTGCCCCAGGAGAGAATGACCTGATTTGCTTCTCGTGATAAAGCAAAACTCCAGTGATTTATCATTCTGGAATGTTGTTTCTTGCATGGTGCAGGCTAATGGGATGGCCGGGTGCCTTAATTTCCATCTCTGCTCTGAGGCTGCCATGGACTTAAAAGGGTTGCAGCTGCAGTAACATACAGGGCCAGTTCCTTTGTGACTGTCCACCCTAATTATCCATGGCGTTATTTCTGGCGGCCCTAGTGAAGTTCTGGCATAGTATATCTCGTCGCTGGAGATGGTTGATAGGGTAAGAAGACCTCATCCCCAGGCCATCCATCTCTCGGTCCTGTTTTTTTGCATAGCTTTAAAATTTTAATTTGCATAGTTTTAATGTTTTCATCATTTTTCTGTCTTTTTATAATCTGTAAACTGCCCAGTGTCACCTTACAAGGGAAATGGCCGGCATAAAAAATATTAAACAATTAATACTATATAAAGGTAAAGGTTTCCCTATTGCTCATGTCCATTTTTAGGGCACGGGGCTCATCTCCATTTCTTGGCCGAAGGAGCCACCGTTGCCCAAAGACAATTTCCACGATCATGTAGCCGGCATAGCTATATGCCAAATGTGCACGGTGACGGAACGCTGTTCCCTTCTCACCAAAGTGGTACCTATTAATCTACTTGCATTTATTTATTTATTTATTTATTTATTTATTTATTTATTTATTTATTTATTTATTTATTTATTTATTTATTTATTTATTTATTATTTTGTCAAGTACGTATTGGTAATATACATAGATATAACATTGTTTATATACATAAGATGGGTACTGATAAGAGGGAACATTAGGACAGGGATGGTAGGCACGCTGGTGCACATTTGCACGCCCCTTACTGACCTCTTAGGAATCGGGTGAGGTCAACAGTGGACAGTCTAAGGGTAAAGTTTTGGGGGTTTGGTGACAAAACCACAATGTCAGGTAGTTAGTTCCAGGCATTTACCACTCTGTTGCTAAAGTCGTATTTTCTACAGTCAAAATTTGGAGCGGTTCACTTTGAGTTTGTATCTGTTGTGTGCTCGTGTATTGTTGTGGTTGAAGCTGAAGTAGTTGTTGACAGGAAGGATGTTGTAACAGATAATTTTATGAGCTATGCTTAGGTCGTGCCAAAGGCGACGTAGTTCTAAGCTTTCTAGGCCCAGGATTTCAAGTCTGGTTGCATAAGGTATTCTGTTGCGAGTAGAGGAGTGGAGGGCTCTTCTCGTAAAGTATCTCTGGACACTTTCTAATGTATTTATGTCCGATATGCAGTGTGGGTTCCAGACAGATGAGCTGTATTCAAGGATTGGTCTGGCAAATGTTTTGTATGCTTTCAGACTGCTAGATTGGCAGGAGCTGAGGCAAGAACAGGAGCTCACCCCGTCATATACCACTCGAGTCTCGAACAGGGGCTGTCTGTTTTCCAGCTGATATAGACAACCTGAATCGGCAACCTTACGACTTCTGCTCTTTTCTCTCTTATTCAGGTTTCTTTTTGCTCATTTATTGTTTTTGATGTTTGCCAAATAGTTAATACATAAATATCGAGCTATCATTTTTGCTAGTTGCATTATGTAATGCGTTTGCTCTGAACTGGATATTGAGGTTCACTGCTGGTGCAAATTCAAAAACAATGCACGCTCATTTTCCAGAATGGGGAATGAGAGCGTTTCTATTCTACCTCAGTTGGGCTCTGAGTCAAGCCAGGAAATGGGAAAACAAGAAAAGAAATGGGTTTAAATCCCATTTTTTTAAAGGAAAAGTGGCAAACATCTCCAAATCCTTATTCAGATTCCAAGTGAAGCACATCAGTATGGCTTCGTGGTTGCTTACCGTATTTTTCGGAGTATAAGACGCACCTTAGTTTTGGGGGAGGAAAACAAGGAAAAAAGGCCTCTGCCTCCAAGCAATTTGCCAAACAGCAAACAGCACAGATGATATAGACTGTTTGCTGTGTATTTCTGTGCATGTTTGCCTGACCTATAGAAATAGCAAAGAATTGGAGAAATGTACATTATGCCAGAAAGTTTTCTTAAATGTAGTCACACTAACTCCTCCCAATTATTTAAATAGATCTACTCTAAGGTAACTAAACTCTAATACTAAACAGGACACTGTTACATTTCAGACTATACTTGTACAGAGCTGTTAAAATTAATTAAAATTTCTGGAAGTATACATTATTCTCTATTATTTAAAAGAAGATACAATAGCACTGGGCCTCTTCAGAGCAAGCATTTATTTTAAAAAGCTTCTTTATTTTGTTAAGTTGTCTAGATTTACAGGGGTCTCCAACCTTGGCAACTTTAAGCAGTCTTTAAAAAATAAGTCTAATAATTTGAACATTCTACAGACATTTATAGTTATTCACTTACCCCCTTGCATCCAGTTCAGCAGAAAATAAAAATCTGCGTGTCTCTCCCAGCTATTTGCCTCTTTGCTAGTTTCAGTTTCATTTTAGCACGTGGCAAATCAGCTGGGGGTCGGGAAGCTGCTAAGGACTTGCTTGTCTTAACAAGCTCTTCCCTGTTTGCTGCAAGCAGGTAAATTGCTGGAAGACAGAGGCCAAAGGGTGGGGGTGCCTGGGTGGGTGAGGTTACATTCGGTGTATAAGACGCACCCAAGTTGTCACCCTCTTTTTGGGGGTAAAAAGGTGCGTCTTATACTCTGAAAAATACGGTAATTATTTGCACTAATGGGAAAAATAAGAAATGTACCACTAGATTCTCCACTGCCAATAATTTATGACAATTTTGGCCAATTTATGACAATTTTAGCCCATGGCTCTGCGATTGGAGCACAGATTTTCCTTCAAGCTGCCTGCACAATATATAAAAATTCACTCTACTCTATTTTGCACCAGTTTTTAATGACATTTAGTAATTAAATACTTACAAATATATTTTTCAGTGTACTAGGACAACCTGAATAACATTTTTAGACAAGACATGTAATATTGTCATAAGGCAAGATATCACACTGATATTCACTGGCTTCAGAAAAAGTAAAAGACATTAATATAAAATGGCACAAAACTCTTTTTTTACAAAGAAAAAGATCAGGAAAAAAAAAACCCTATCAACCAATGCGTGAAATCTAAACATTACGGAATCAAGACACTTAGCAGCTAAGAGATAATGCTGAATACGATGAGTGGAAATAAATAACCAAGTTACATTTTCACAGCATGGATGTGTTTTTAAGAGTTCTCTGAGAGCTAGCAAGCATGGGTACAATCCACACGATATTTTCCTATGCAAGTCCCTCTAAAATGTGTAAATTGCAGTCTTAGCGATTAGTGAAAAATAAAATACAGCGGGTGGAAATGTACCTTTAAACTATTTCAAAAGGCTGAACGTGACTTCAATTTGTTAATGGAATATGCAGATCATGTCTAATCAATCTTGCCTTCATTGAATCAATGGGGTTTAGCTGCGAGATTAAAGACAGGACTGCAATATTAACCAGAAAAATTAGTAATAAGTAATTTGTCTTCACTGAACAGATTGCTAGCATCAAAGAATTTTTTCTTTACGATTTTTTAAAAAGAAAACTCCTTTATTCCATATAAATGAGTCAGATACTATTAATCATTATTAAATATATTTTTTGTTGTTCAGATAATCTCTACAGAGTACAGATAGTCCTTGACCAATTGTTTGGTAACGATTGGAAGTTACAACCGCACAGAAAAATAACTTATGACTGCTTTTCACACTTATGACTGTTGAAGAATCCCCATGGTCCTGTGATCAAAGTTCAGTTCATATTTATGACGGCTGCAGGGGCCTGGGATCATGTGATCCCCTTTTGTGACCTTCTGACAAGCAAAGTCAATGGGGAAATCAGATCCATTTAACAACCGTGTTACTAACTTAACAACTGCAAGAAAGGTCGTAAAATGGGGCAAAACCCACTTAACCACTGTCTAGCTTAGGGGTCCCCAAACTTGGCAACTTTAAGACGTGTGGACTTCAACTCCTAGAATTCTCCAGCCAGCATAGCTGGCTGGAGAATTTTGGGAGTTGAAGTCCACACGTCTTAAAGTTGCCAAGTTTGAAGACCTCTTGAGCTTAGCAATAGAAATTTTGGGCTCAATTGCGTTCATTAGTTTAGGACTACCTGTATAACTTCATGATAAATCTTTATTCTAAATGTGAACGGATTTTTGTTACAAAAAGGCTTTGATCTATTTTTGCTCAACATTTCTGGTTCTTCCGGAAACTTAACTGATTCCACCTCGGTATAAACACTGATTGCACTGCTATTAATGTTTGCATTTCATTCGCTGCACAGTGGCTCAGAACAGAAACAAGGCAAACTCACCAGTCCTCCCACAGAAGTCACAATACACTTTTACACTTATTTAAAGAGTTAACAATTAGCAATCTTTTTTCCAAAGTTCATTGGGGTTTATCCTCAAGTATCCTCATATACAGGCTTGCAGCCCCATAAAGTGCTCATTTGCATAATGTTTTCTTGTTTTTCTTCTTTAAACCAAAGCCCAAAATACATGCAGAAAAAATGGACAGCTTTTATTGCATAGAGAAATTCCTGGGACGAACATGTTTTGATTCAAAAACAGAAAGAATTTTGGGGCAGTTCCTAAAGCAAATAAAGGCCAAGCATTACCATGTTGCAAGTCACCAATAAAAATAAAAATAAAATAAAAATGGAGAGAAAGAGGGGAAAAAAGGAAATGCTCTTTGGAAGTGCTAGTTATATTTTCCTCTAAATCGATTTGTTTTGCATGCTTGCTTGCTTGCTTGGCCAGTGACAAGGCAATACTTTAATGCTTTCACAGAGTGAAAGTTTTAAAAAAAGAGAATCTAACAATAAAACAAAAAGGGCTCTGAAAGGATTCACGAACAGAGTGCCAAGGCTATCACATTTGCGATGAGGTACAAGCTGAGTGTCCTAAAATTCACACTGTCCCACAAAAGGAGGGCTCACAAGACAAATATACAACACAGTTATTCATGTTTTGCTAAAGAGCCGTGCAAAAATGGGGAAGCGTTTTTTTAAATACTTCAACATGTGCGAGAGAGAAACTCCAACTGAGGGTGCCAATGCAGCATAAGACTAAACACTTTCATAAAATAAACTCTGCAAAAAAACCTTAAAGAATAGAATTTATATAATAATATTATATTGACCTTATTCTTTCCTAACCCACATTCATTGTGAATGGATATGCAGAACCTAAACGGTTATCCCTACAATTCGTTACCGTGATAACATGAAAATTTTAACAACCTGTTAGGCTGTTTGAACACACAGGGGGAAAGAAAGAGCTAATAAGTGATGGGTTTCATTTTAGTGTTTTGGGAGGAGATATTCACAGTGCAAAACCAACCTCTGATTTAAAGGAACTGTTTAAAGGACAGATCCACTATCGAGTGTTAGAACAGTGATTATCCTTGGAAAGCACCTAAAAGTTCCAAATTTAGAATGTCTTTGGACACACCTATGCTTCTCAGATTTTTGCTGGTAAGCTTTTCTCATCCTTGACAACTTGAAAATGTGTGGACTGCAGAATTCTGGAAGTCGAAGTCCATACATCTTCAAGTTGTCAAGGTTGAAAAAACACCGACCAGTTGGATAATGCTCAATTCTCAAATTTGGATAAAGCAGAAAAATAGAGTTCAGCCACCCTAATTATAGTGGAAATTCGGGGTGGTGGTGGTGGTTTGGTGTGGCACCTGACCAGGAAAGTCTGTAAGAATTACGGGGTTGCATCTGAGCGAAACTTTTTAAAGCTATGGTTATCCATCCGAGCAATAATCCTCCAAGTGCAGATCTTACAGGTAAAAGTGTACAGGTAGTTCTCAACTTACGACCGGTCACTTAATGGATGTTCGAAGCTAATGATGGACTGCCAAAAGGTACTTTGAATCTGGTTCCAAAGTTCTGACGGTTGTCCAATCTGTGGTCACATGACTGCATATTGGGGTTCAGTAACTGGTCTGCATTTACAGCCATTTGTGGTCACACACACACTGTGATTTTCAACGTTTTTGCCAAAAACTGGTGTTTACTTCTGGTTTTTGGCAAAAATGCCCCATAGTGAACAATGGGTTTAGTTAATGACTGTGGCATTCACTGAATGACTGCATGTTCACTCAACATCCACATAATTCATTTAATGATCATTGCAAAAAAGGTCATAAAATTGGGTCTGTCATACAATGAGCCACTTTACAACTGTCGTGATTTATAATCATAATGGGCAGGATCCATTATAGTCGTAGGATGAGGACTACCTGAAACACATTACAGATTGCACTATGAATAGAATAGGAATAGGAATAGGAATAGGAATAGGAATAGGAATAGGAATAGGAATAGAATAGAATAACAGAGTTGGAAGGGACCTTGGAGGTCTTCTAGTCCAACCCCCTGCTTAGGCAGGAAACCCTACACCACTTCAGACAAATGGTTGTCCAATCTTTTCTTTAAAACTTCCAGTGTTGGAGCATTTACAACCTCTGGGGGCAAGTTGTTTCCCTGATTAATTGTTCTAACTGTCAGTAAATTTCTCCTTAGTTCTAACTTGCTTCTCTCCTTGTTTAGTTTCCACCCATTGCTTCTTGTCCTACCCTCAGGTGCTTTGGAGAATAGCTTGACTCTCTCTTTTTTATGGCAACCCCTGCAATATTGGAAGACTGCTATCATGTCTCCCCTGGTCCTTCTTTTCATCAGACTAGACATACACAGTTCCAGCAACCGTAATCCAACCATACTACATGAGACAACATTGTGAGACAACCTGCGTACGTACTCATTTTCCTATTGAAGAATCCCTAGTAAACTTCTTGCTTTCAGAAACCTAAAGTGCCTTTACAGATCAAGATATGTTATTAGGGAAGGGTCACTGAGGAGCATATGTAAGGTGACTAGACGTCCCGCTTTTGGCGGGACAGACACGCTTTTCAAGCGTGTGTCCCGCATCCCGCATTCTTTCCAAAAAGTCACGCTTTTTTGGAAAGAATGCCAAAACAGCGGGACGTCTGGTCACCTTAGAAGGGGAAGCACAAAAGAGAGGTACTACCACCGAAATAAAAACCGGAAGCAAGTCGGGCAAAGAGGAATTTCAGCGAGCCGGCTGCCTGTTGGGGGAGGGGGAAGGGGGGCTGCTCCTCCTCTCCTTCCCCCGCCCCATCCCTAGCCCCGCCCTCGGAGGCGCCGCTGCTGTTGGGATGCGGGTGGAGGGGTGAGGGACGAGGAGCCGTCGCCGCTGCCGTCGTCTCAGAAAAAGGGGGTTGAGGCGCCGCTGCAGACTCGGAGCGGTGGTTTGAGCTCACGAGCGGCCCCTCTGGCGGCGCAAACAGCCCTTCCTCATCCCCCTCCCCTTCCTTTCCCCCGTCGCTTCACTGCCACCGTTGCCCTGGGGCCGGGTGGGCGACCGGGAGACCACGGCGCTTGGATGCCTGGAGCTCGTGACAGAGACCTAGCCCCGAGCCCGCCATGGGCTGCTGCGGGAGCGCCGCCTTGCAGGTAAGCTGCCGGCTGCCTCCTTTCCCCGCCTCCCGCTCGTCGCTTGCCAGCCCAAGCCACTGCCGGCTCCCGAAGGGGAGGCGGGAGGCGAGGAAAGGCCTCCCGCCTCCCCCCCCGGACGCCGACATTTGTGTTGTTTTGCCCTTTGCGCATGCGCAGCGTTCTGTGCATGTGCAGAGGGCAAAACTCAAATGGCGGTGCCCAGGCGGGCCCGCCCCCCGTCCCGCTTAAAAAAAAATCTGGTCACTTTAAGCATATGACATCACAAACCCAGGTTTGGCCACCTGAACCGGCCAATTTGACTCCACATGCTAAGCCACAAAAATGTATGCCACATTTGCATTTTACACACGTTAATCCAAGGAGAGAGACCTGCAACCCACCGCTTTAAATATTGCTTTGGTGGGGGGGGGAGTCATTCTAAGCTTGCTAAAAAACGAACCTGCTGGTTTACACACAGATAAGGGCACACTAGAACAAATTTTTTCTCTAAAAATATATAGCATTTTAAAAATACCCACGCTCCCATCAAGAGGGGGGTAGAGAGAAAGAGAGCAAAAAGAGAACATTTGATTCATGGTAGTACGACACAACTTTGGTTCAGAAGAAAAAAAAGTCCTTGCTTCTGTGTCCTTCCATGTGGGTTTGAGCCAATACATCACGCACAGAACTTGCTCTTTAAAAGAGTCCTTAAAGTATGAAATATTTGGCTGCGGCAAGACAAGGAGTTCGGCTAATGTTGGATTACATTCGGTGACACATTTAGCAAAACTCATTTGGGAAAGTGCTTCTTCTTTTTCCCCCAGTACCTTCAACGTTTGCTCATCAAACTCTGCGTTTCATTCTAAAATGCTGCTCAACAATCCTGAGTTTTCATGAGCGATTCATTTGCTTCCTGCTCAACCGTTTGAGTCCATCTGAAGCGAGCAATTCCGTACATAGGAAAACAGCATAAAATCTACCTAGCAATGTTATGAATACATTTCACTGTCTCTGTAAAAATAATAATCATGATTTACAGAGTGAGCTTTAAGAAGGTTGATAAATAAGGTCGAGCAAGAACTCCGCAATCCTATGAATTAACTTACAATGGAATGATTCCCCCAGGAGATCAGGATCTAGAATAAGAGACTGTGAAGGGACCACAACATTCGTCAGCTGTTAATGGGAAGAAAAGGGGGGGGGGAGGGAGAGAGTGGGGAGACGAGAGAAAGACACCAACTCTTCTCAATGCAATTAAAACAGAAGCTTAAACACCTATCAGATCAGAAGCCACAGATTCCCACAAAATATCTAGCTCTGCCCTAGCTCTATAACAGCGGTCTCCAACCTTGGCAACTTTAAGCGGGGCGGACTTCAACTCCCAGAATCCTGGAGAATTCTGGGAGTTGAAGTCCGTCAGGCTTAAAGTTGCCAAGGTTGGAGACCCTTGCTCTGTAAGATTTCATATGCACAAAAGTCCATTGGCATCTTTTAGACAGGGGTCTCCAAACTTGGCAACTTATTGACTTGTTTTGTCAAATTTGGCAACTTGTTGACTTGTCTCCAAGCTTTAAGACTTGTTGACTTCAACCAACATGGCTGGCTGGGGAATTCTGGGAATTGAAGGCCACAAGTTTTAAAGTTCTCAAGATCAGACACCCATGTTTCAGAAACATGGCCAGTGCTAAGACCTGAGCATCAGGCTACTCCAATTATCTTCTCTTGTGTCTTTGACACATTATGCAGAAATTGACCAGGGAAGATTTTTTCCATCATCACTTCCATGCAGAGGTGGGTTCCTATCGGTTCTAACCAGTTCTTTAGAATCGTTAGTAAACCAGTGATGACATCACGGAGCCGGTTCTGTCGGTGCCGGTCCATGGGCGCTGCCATCTTGTTTTGGGCTTCTGAACATGAGCAGAAGCTAATTTTTGCTTCTGCGCATGTGCAGAAGCTGAGTTTTTGGCACTGCGCCTGCACGCCTGCACGCATAAAGCATGCACGCGCCCGCGCAGCCACGCAGCACACAATGCATGCACAGCCACGTGGTGTGGGAAGAAGCGAACCAGCGGCGAGGTAAGTTAGAACCCATCCCTGCATCCATGGCCAGGATTTGGATCCTCCTTATCTCATTCTTCCTGGCTTCTGGTTTAGATCTGTCTCATGACTGACTCAATAGGATGAAGGAAATATAGGTGGTCCCCGACATACGGCCATTTGTTTAGCAACTGTTCAAAGTTACGGCAGTGCTGAGAAAAGTGACTGACGATTGGTCTTTGTGCTTACAGCCATTGCAGTATCCCTGTGGTCAAGTGATCACGATTTGGGTGCTTGGTAACCGGCATGGATTTATGATGGTTACAGCATCCCGGGGTCACTTGATTATCATTTTTGACCTTGCTAGCTGACTTCCAACAAGCAAAGTTTATGTGGAAAGCCAGATTTGCTTAACAACTGCAATATATATATATATATATATATATATATATATATATATATATATATATATATATATATATATATATATATATATATATATATATATATATATATATATATATATATATATATATATATATATATATATATATATATATATATATATATATATATATATATATCGTAAAATGAGGCGTAAGTCACAGGATTTAAATGTTGTACGCCACCCTGAGTCCCCAGGGAGTAGGGCAGCATATAAGAACACTAAATAAATAAATTAATAATGACTTATTTAATGACTGATTGCTTAGTTCTGATTCCAATTATGGTTATCGAGGACTATCTGTAGCGGTAACCCCAAAACCTTCTTTTTGGGGGAGATTATAAGGTTCAGAATCAAATGCTTGTGAGATGAGCCTTGGCAGTATGGGCAAAGAGGTGGAAATAAGGGCACTTAATTTTGGGGGAAGCCCCTCCTGCTAACACCAGCGGTTTCTGTATTAGCTCAGTCCATTCCTTCTGGGCCATCTGCCTTTAGAGGCCCTTTCCTCACAGCCAAGTCAGAACAATCTCTAGTCATCCTTGAATTGGCAAAAAGAAATAAATGTATACTAGCACGAGATTATCATTCCCGCTCCTGTGCTCCATCACTTCCAATCATGCAGCTTTCTTGCAAGCTAATGGCAAAGCCCAACTGGTTTGACACATCTAGAGGCTGCCCTTGGATGGACCAAGCCAGCATTTTAGCACCGGGTCGTAAAGACAAATTACGGTTGCCTCGTTCATGGGCTGGAGACATGATGTAGCCAACATCATGAGGAAGTGACTGAAAAAAGCATAGTGCCAGGTAGCATATAATTTTAAAAAAGCAGAAGTCCAATGATACATTAGGTCGGAACAAGCCAGAATAAATCTATGCCAGGATTAAGTACCGGTGAAGAAAGCTTGACAGACATCAAACCAAAGTGCCTTAACTCCAGTGCATGAAAGCTCATTCTAGAACAGTGTTTCCCAACCTTGGCAACTTGAAGATGTCTGGACTTCAACTCCCAGAATTCCCCAGCCAGCATTCGCTGGCTGGGGAATTCTGGGAGTTGAAGTCCAGACATCTTCAAGTTGCCAAGGTTGGGAAACACTGTTCTAGAACATCAGGAATTGGAGACAGCAGCATAAATCATAAATACTCTTTGCTGGTTATTAGGCAGCTAGTGCAATATTATCACTATACTATTTGATAGGCAAGCATGTATTAAGACATTTGGATTACAAGAGAATAGATGCATTAGCTAGCCTGGATCATGAAGAGCTTAGAGTATGCAGTTCGGGTCAAACTGACCAAGCTCTATATAGCATTTGGAGATAGATAGATATATAAAGGTAAGTCTATATATATAATTGTACCTATATACATATTGTCTTTCAGAACTGATAGCTGATCATTATTAAAACGCTGTTATAGAAAAATAAACACCTTCCCTATCTAAATATACGTTGGTCCCGAATGGGCAGTAGTCAAAATAAGTTGTAAACGTCCACGCAACTATTACACAGGAACAAAACTTGCAGCTCAGGTGCGGACACCTTCCCTTAAGGCAGGCCTTAGTTACGCTTGACAAGCCATGCAGTGTGGTTTGCCAGCTTGTGATCATGCCATTGGGAAGAGCTAGAGGATGGCAGCCTAAATGGCGAAAAATATAAATTGCAGAATGGTTGGCAGCTATCAGAAGCTGTGCTAAACTACGTTGCTCCTTTTTGTATTTAAGCTATAAGCTGCTGCAAAAATTATTGGATTTCTTTATCAAAAACAAACAAACAAAAAACCTTGGATACAATTCACTGAAGGCTTTCTCTAAGCCAATTTGGTTGAAGGGGGTCTTGGGCACCACCAACCACTCAAGATAAGGGTGTTGATGCTCCGTGCTCTATCTCTTTGGTTTTTCACTTGAGGAAGGGGTTTCTAAAAGAGAAGCATTAGCCCAGGGGTGTCAAACTCAAGACCCACGGGCCAGATCTGACTCACGGGGTGCTTAGATCTGGCCCACGGGGCCACCCTGGAAACAGAGAAGGACCGCCCCCTGGTGCCTCTTGCCAGTGCAAACAGAGCTCGGGAGGGCCCTGTGAGGCTCTCCTGAGCTCCGTTTTCACTGGCAGAGGGTTGCAGGAGGTTATTGCAGCCGAAAACGGAGCTTTGGAGCCTGTTTTCGCTGGCAGAGCACTCAGGCCTCCACAGGCGCCCCCGACACGAGTGATGTGGCGCTGGCCACTCCCCCTGGTCCCCACAAGGTCAAACACAACCCTCGATGAAATTGAGTTTGACACCCCTGATTTAGCCAGTGAAACAGAAATCCACTAAACAACCCAGACAACTTCAACAAGGCCAGGGTTCTTCCAGTATTTGGAATTGTATTTAAATAACATTTAGGATCGGGTTTTTCCTTCTTCATTTTGGTTTATAACTCACAAGATGAAAAGGGCACTTAACTTGAGCCTTTTGAATTCAACTGAATCATCTCCTGATGACATGGGACTTTGTTAAGATAAACAATCTGCGTTATATCTTTACTAAGTTTCAATTTAAAAGAGCTAGCAAAAGTCAGCCTTCTTTCTCAGTGTTCCTCCACCATCAAGAATTTAAAACAAACACAAAGGTTTCTGCTTGGCATCCGACAGGAAACCAATTAGAAATTCTAATTCCATATTTTTTTCCCCTAACATCAAAACCTCCGTATTTCTCTGAAGTTGTGATTTATGTGCTGCGCACCTTTCCCACATAATCAAATGGTGTTTTACAGGGCACAGATGCTGCAGTCGTAATAAATAACAGCTGTCAAATTATGCAGATACATTTGCAAAAAAACCAAAATGCCCACAAAGAATGCCAATGTGCATATTGCCGAAGACACAGCGACGTATTCGCAGAGTGAACATTTTAAGCCTCAACAGACTTCCTATGTACAAATCCTGCAGAATAGGCTGAAAAAAAAAAGAATTATTTCAAATATTCAGTTCCTTAGGTCCCAGCATCGAGAATCTAAGTGGGACATTAGATCCCACACAGCTTCTTTAGCTATTCAGGTCCAACCCCCCCCCCTAAAGTATGCTTGATTAAGAGACAGCAAATAAGAAAAAGTATTTCCTCCCCCCCATGTTTCCAATGCTAGAACCTGATTCATTCAGTTTAAAAAAGATTAAAAATTCAAGGTGAATAAGGCTATCAGTGACTACTAGTCAATGGCCTGTGCATCGTATTTGGGTGAGGGGGGGTTTGCAGGGCAACCAAAGCACCCCTCTCTGTTGTTGAAGATGCTTGCATCGACATGGCCACTAAAGGTCTCAGCGGCGTAGGTGTGTGCTCGGAAATTCAAGGTGAGACCTCAAGCGGCTGAGCTTTTGAGGGATATGGTCACCGTGATGCTCTGAGCAGCAGCTTTGGGTGGCTGAATGCCCCTCCAAACACTTTGCACAGACTTATTAGTTATTATGGCTAATGTATATTTTTCTCCAGGAAGAGACTGTGGCCATGCACAAATACGTGGCTAATATACTGTCTTGCCCTTCTGACTGAGCCATGTGTCCAGCTAGATGACCGGATATAAAATAAAACAGAATCCTACAGCAGGAAGCTGCCATAAGGGCCTCTGACTTCCTGCTACTGTAGTCCCAGTATCCCAATTCAAGCATCCCTGATAGATGTCTGTCAGCCCCACCTGAACATACCCAGGGAAGAGAAAGGTAGACCTCTGGTTTGAATCGGCTTATCTTTGGTCTGGAACAGGGTTGGTCACATGAAACCAAAGGCTACAATCCTGTGCACCCTTATGTCTCCGCACTTGTTCTGCAAGAGCATTTAATTTGCAGCAAACATCCGTGGCATGTGATGCGGGAACAGCCAGGAAAGCAGATTGAGCTCTGGGTGAAGGATTGTGAAACTGGGCTTCAGAATGAGCAACCTGTTAAGGTGGGAGTTTCAGAAAAGAGAGCTCTGCCCCAGGAAAGAAGACAGGGTGAGAAAGAAACTCATAGTAATTCTTCCTTGATTTTCTTCAGTATAAGACGGGGCAAATAAACAATAAGTTAGGTTTTCAAGATTGTGTTATTCTGCCCTACAACAATAAAGTTGATTTCTGGTATGTCTACAGTATCTATTTCTTGACCTGGTCAACGTCAAAGGGCTGACATTCTGGTGTATGGTAACATCTCCTCTGATATTCCACATTTTTCCCAATGTAGAAGATTTATCAACCAGAACTACCTTACTTCCAGTTGCTTGGCAATCCAACTTCTTAGCTGTAATTTTTCGACTCCTTAAAACCAAAAAAATGTACTGATGACCCAAAGTTTGACTGTTAACGCCTAGAAATGCTCTGGAACTGAAGTTAGATTTTCCAAGCCTGCTCCAAACACCACCTCAACAACAGTATTAACTCATTTTCACTCCCTTACAGCTTGGCCTAAGATCTTCAGGTTTTGTAACAATCAAGGAAGGGAGGAAAAAAAAAAAAGAGGAAACGGGTACTATAAGAAACAATACCAGACTGGTAATACTTGCCAGTCATTACGACACATGTTTCGGAATAGTTGCATGTTCTTCCTCTCTGAAGGAAGCAGCTTCTCTTTCCCCCCCTCCCCTCCCCCAATTATAACTCTCAAAATATAAAATATAGACCATCTGTATTTAACTCGGAAAGACACACTTTTCGAAAATAATCATCTGGCGAGGTGAGTATAAATCAGGAGCATCCCACAACTCAGTGACAGCAAGGGAAGAATTGGCAGAGAAAAAAATACCCGTGAGAACACTTGACAAGGTCTTATGGTCCAGACCAGCTTGAGAGAGAGAGAGAAAGAGAGAGAGAGAGAGAGAGAGAGAGAGAGAGAGAGAGAGAGAGAGAGAGAGAGAGAGAGAGAGAGAGAGAGAGAGAGAGAGAGAGAGAGAGAGAGAGAGAGAGAGAGAGAGAGAGAGAGAGAGAGAGAGAGAGAGAGAGAGAGAGAGAGAAGGCTGTGGGAATTTGAATAAAGTCAGAAGTTCCCAGATGTTGAAAAATCTCAGTGATAACCTTTCAGGCACGAAGGTGCAGAGCCTTTGATGGAACAGAAGTACAAGCCCAAGATCCGTCAAACCGGAGCACAACCAGACAAGGATTAGACTGCTCCCACACAGCTTTGGAATGGTTAGTCGAGATCAACTACACAAATGTTGCAAGAAAGAGCAGGCAGGCATGCAAAACAGGAAATCATTTTTGCCCTTTCCTCAACCTTTGGGATGCTTTCCAAAGCAGTTCTGATCCAGGGCGTGCGATTCCTCCCCCACTTCTTCTTTTCATTGCTGGCTGCATTTAAAAAAAATAAAATAAAAATCTGTCCCATCCATCTTCCTCATTCTTCAGAAGTTCCAGACTTTCGACTCTCCAAGGACGCCTGGATGTCCTTGAATTATGGGAAGTCCAACAGCTCTGATGAGAACACCTGAAAAGGATGAGTTGCCTCTGCGTGGTCCAGCTAAACAAACTTTCATTTGTTTCCTTTTGGGGGGGAGGAGGAGGGGAAGGGGGAGGGGAAGGTACAGTAGATTTGAGGCTGAAAAAGCTGTTTTTTAGGGAGGAAGTGAAAATGGGTTGTGACCTCACCAGCGTCCAGCCAATCTTGAGGGAGGCGCTCTATGACTCTCTTCCTCCCCCAGATACGGTTGCCCCTGATTTTTTATTTAGAAGATTATTTCATTTAAGGATAAACCAATGGGGTAACATTTGCCAGAAACTTGCATTTCAAATCAACTGGGCAACTTATGCCTGGACCATCTCAAATGCAGAAAAGGGGTCATGCAACGAGACCCTCTCTCTTCTTGAAATCCCCACCACCACCATAGAAAAGTAACTGTGGGAGGAGGCAGAAAGGCTTGTCTTCCTTCTAACTGTTTCCATGATGGAGGGATTTTATTTCCTTCCAAAGAGACAGCAGGCAGCTGTTTTGGCTTCCTCCAACAATTCTAAATAGTACAGATTAGGCATTTCAAGAAGTCAGCCATTTAATCGGATTTACTCTGGAATGGCAGGTCAAGGGGCTGGCAAAAGGAAGAGGTTTCTCTCTGGCAGGCTAATTATGGGGCAAGTCAAAGGGAACAATCCCAGCCCTTCTCGACCTCTTGGAAAAAAATGCACCCCCAAAAGGGAAGGAAAGACCTCATCTACTGGGAATCAAGCTTGACTCAATGAGTTGAATGGCCTTGATGTACAATATACTCGACTAGCCTAGTTGGTGGGGTTTCTCAGTGGTCTCCCATTCAAGCTCTAACCAGACCAAGCACAGCTTAGTTTCCTAAGCCCAGACAAGGGGACATAGGGGCTGCCCACGTCAAGCCCCTCGGGCGAACCATTCTTCTCGCTCAGTTGCCATCCGAAGGGCGATTTTCCACTTTAGCACTTAAATAAAAATTGGGAGGGGGGGGGTCTGTCACTCTTCCGCGCCCCTCGATCCTCTTCCCTGTCCCATCTCCAAGGGGCGCTCCTGCCCTTTCCCCGTCAAATGAAGGAAGGCGCCCGCTTTCCCGCCGGGGCAGCCCCAGAGAGACCCGAGCCAAGGCCGGTT